>OY720291.1:12092500-12692500 GCA_963082995.1 Noctua comes | reverse complement strand
CAAAAGTCGATGAACAGATACTAATTTACAAAACACCTGAACACTAAAACGGACCATAAATCACTTACCAGAATAGAGTACACAATAAGGTTATCATTTCAATGTTACAAAAACCCTAAGCATTAATATGTTATAAGTCGCTAAACATCATTACAGCATAAGTCGGTAACTATCATTTTGCCGTAAGTCGCTAAACATGTTATGCGCGAGTTTTTTAACTTGATACACACACACACTTGCATGAGTTGATAAATACAAGATACTGCAGAATAAACCATTACATTTTTAACATCGTTCGGATTTATTTCACAATTAAACATTTGTGATCATGCGATTGTTTAGGTATATGCTGTTATTTTATAGTAAGCCTACAAATTGGTGATGTTAGTTTGAGTTGATTATTTCGTGGTTATTTTTTTCTAAACCACCCAGAAGTAGGAGCCCCGATAAGCGGGGCTCCGTCGATGTAACCTCCGGAATCACTTGACCTTGACCTCAAAGTCACTTGAACTTGACCCTTATGTCATTCGACCTTGACCTCAAGGACACCATGAATATTGATCTATAACTGCTCCTGAGAATCACGGATTTTGGTTTTCGGAATTTCAACCTTGATCTCAAGGTCAAGGACCATGAGGACAAGGTCAGTGACCTTAGGAGAATCGCGGATTTTTACTTTAGGAATTTTGACCTTGACCTCAAGGTCAAAGACAGTGACGTCAAGTTTGGCAACTTCAGGAGAATAGCTTATTTTGACCTTCAGAAATTTGACCTTGACTTCAAGGTCAATGACCATGAGGTCAAGTTAAGTGATAATTGCGGAGTTCGACTTTTGGAATTTTGACCTTGACCTCTAAGTCAATGACCTTGAGGTCAAGGTCAATAACCTTGAGGTGTATCCCCACCCTACTACTCCTACATCCCACCGGGTCCCGAAGCTTGATTAGGCGTTGGATTTTGGTGAAATTTTTCTAAGTCTTTTTTTCATAGTGCCCCGTTTCGTATCCACTGACCGCAAACGGGTTAAAAGAACTAGCAATGTTGGAAACTAACAATGCTCAGCGACTTTTGTATTTATTACAGATCATACAATTTTGTCGGTAGTAATGTATAGCAATTAATGGTTTAACTGAGTTCAGCGACTTTTGTAGTTCAATTATGACAAGTTGTTTTGTAATTTACTTTAGTCAATAACTTATGATAAAAAGTAATGATTAGGAAATATTGGAAACAAATTATGTTCAACGACTTCTGTTGCTGACTGTACCATTAGTCAACCGTTATAGAACCCCCAATGCTACTTGGGTATCCACCCAACCCATATTCAATAACTGAGTCAGTCAGTGCATAGTATGACGTTTACAATACTTTTCGGTTGACAGAATGTTTAAGAGCCTTTAGTTTACCCAGAATGGATCGCATCTTATTGCTTATTGCTGTTGTTGACATGCAGATTCTAAGTGAATGTGTTATCTATGACTAATCCTAGGTTCTTATACTTATAAGATGTAACTGTTTCTAAATATAAGCATTGACAATTCAGTTTGTTGTTATGTAGACATTCGCACGAATGACCTTTCACTCCCACTGACCACAAATTAGTTTTACTTATGATACGGCGAGTGAATGAGCATACACTTAGTTTTACTAATATCAATTATAATGCCATTATCAAGTGCCCACTGAACTAAACTGTCAAACTCGTTTGGCATATCTTGCTGTATTCGATCTATATTGTTATGGCTATAAACCAGGCAAGTATCTTCAGCATACATAAATGCCTTACATTTTTTAATACGTTAGACATGGTGTTAACGTGCATAATATATCCTAATGCTGGCTTCACACGAGGGCAGAACAGTGAGGCAGAACGGTGAGACAGAACAGTTTGGAAGGTCTATGGCGTTTCGATATAGGACAGTCCGCGAGTGTTAGCGATGGAGCGTCGACGACGATTTATTCTAAAACCGTGTTGGACCTCGTTTAAAATATTATTATTTTATGAAAAGTTAGTGAGTTGTTTAACCATGATTTTTTCGACATTTTTATTTACCGTATTAAGTATTGATATATGTTTATAATTGCTGTATTCCTGATGAGATCCCCGTTTATAAAGGGTGTAAATAGACCCTTAACATAACCGAAAGGCACTTGTTCTCCCCGTCTTTGCGATATTTTTTTTTGTTCTAGACTACACCTGGGAATCTTCTAGTTACGGAGATATTGGGGTTCAAAGTTCTAACTTTTTCACAAGTTTTTTTTTAAATACATGTTTTTAATGTAAGATTTTTACTTTACACAACTCCACGACCCCCGTACTATTCAATCCATCCATCAGCACAATGCTTTGAGTGCTTTTCATCGAGTCCTACCGTAAAACGTGATTTTTCACCCCAAAAAAAAAAGTCGATTCCCAGCAATAATTTTTCCGTAAAGTTACTTAATTTGATGTACAGAATGCATGTGAGTACCCTGTATGTGAGTAAAACGTGATACCACAACAAAGCTGTAAGAGACAAACTTAATAACGTAGATTGGTCATCTTTGTTACAAATACAAGACCCGAACGAATTGTACACAAAAATGTTCGCGATTTTTAACTTATTTAAAGAGTAATTGTTCGAAGTGCAAGCCATTGCGTTGAATGCACAATCGAGCATGTTTTAATTGATTGTCTTTCAATTTTAATAAGGTGTCTCTGTCACTTCTGACGATATCGAAAGCGTCCACTATCGCAGTTATTAACGCGTCGCGAGTTTCGTGTTCCTCACGATACACCAGGCGCACAAGTAAAAGTCTAACGGAGATAGGTCCGGGCTTCTTGCTGGCCAAGCCACTGGCCAGCCGCGTCCGATCCAGCGCTGAAATAATTTTCAGAATTAGATACGAAACAAAGTATTTGAGGCGTATTTCTAAAATTTGAATCAACTTATTTACAATTATTTTAATGAACTAAACTACTTTTAAATATTCACTATTTAAACACCGAGTGCAGGTGCTCTCGCACGGCGCGGTGATAATGAGCCGGGCACCCGTCATGCTGATAGTACAGGTTTTCCACGGGCGCCGCTAGCGGAACGTCGTCCAATAAGTCCGGCATAACGTTGCGTAACATTTCCAGGTAGGTTCCACCTGTTGCACCATAGCAACGTACATCAAATTGCAATAACTGTAATGTCGGTCCTGTGCACTGATAACGCGTGCTGCTCGTACGATATTCGCGGGAAAACTAAGTGCGTTTTTACCCAACGTTTTCGTAGTTAATACGTGGACATTTTTGAATTTATAAAATGTGTAAATGTTCAATTTTTTTTTTTTACTATACGTTAATGTTAAATCTTTTGTCTTTTTTGCACATATTGGCGTTTGATATTTATCAACTCAAATGTGACATCCCCATCCCGCACAGAGCCCACGTGGTCTACTACAGCCCACTCGCTCCCTCAGGGAGGAGGCCTGTGCTGTGTCCCAGTAGTGGGAACGGTTTAGACTGATCGTGTATTGTTGTGCAGGTGCTGGACGAGGAGGCGGAAGTGTTCGTGGTGAAGATGTGGCGCCTGCTCATCTACGAGCTGGAAGCCAAGCGCGCCGGCTTACACAAGTGAATAGATAGCTGTACCTCCTAGTCTAGAATAACATACAATACAATATTATATCAGAGCTCTAGCCTTTCATTTATATCTGTCACCGTAAAATTGTAAATACCGTTAGATATTAATATATAAATAATATCTATCTCGCGAGATTGTAAACTGAAAAAGATTGTGAACCGTAACATACTGCTTACAATTTAACGCATTACTTTTCGGAATCAGAATAATAATATAAAATATCGAAGTGAAACTGTTAAATCATGAGCGTGAAGATGACGGGACCCCGCTTGGTTTTGCGAATGTCATGTGAGCAGGATTTAATACAATATTCCTTCTATTTCATACTTTTATAGTAAAATTCTACACCCGTAAAATTTAAAATATTCTACAAAGAAAGTGGTCCCGCTATTTTGATACCAAAATGACGGGAACACTATTCAGTTGATGCAAAACAGATATCGTGATCTTAAACTGTACGCACCAAATTTTAATATGAAATAGTACGACTAGCAAGAGATCTGGCTATCGGGCAGAGCCAGCTCACGAAACTGAAGACCGACTATGGCAGGATCGTATCCGCCAAACCGGAGCTGCTGATCCCAGATCGAGAGTTTTATGGGCACTTGTACACTTCAACCAGTAAACCTGTTGAAAATCTAGCAAACGACCCAAGAGCTAGACTGACCCGACACTACACCGAAGACATTCCGGATGTCAGCCTGTACGAGATAAGGATGGCTCTGAAACAGCTTAAGACGGAATTACGGCCGAACTCCTGAAGGCCGGTGGAAAACCAGTACTTAAGGCCCTTCAGAAGCTGTTTGTGTCCGTCATACTCGAGGGGAAAACGCCACAGGCATGGTGCAGGGGTGTGGTGGTACTTTTCTTCAAAACGGGCGACAATGTTCGGCTGAAGAACTATAGGCCCATCTCACTTCTAAGCCATGTCTACAAGTTGTTTTGAAGAGTCATCACGAATCGTCTCGCGCGCAGGTGTGACGATTTTCAGCCTCCCGAGCAAGCCAGATTCCGAAAAGGCTTTAGCACCGTAGACCACATACATACGCTGCGGCAGGTTATACAGAAGACCGAGGAATATAACCTATCTGTCTGTTTAGCGTTTGTGGACTACGAGAAAGCCTTAGATTCGATCGAGACTTGGGGTGGACTACAGTCTCTCCAACGCACGGTGGTTCAGCGGCCGAACAAAGGCGGTCATAAATACTTAAATCTTCAATGGCGCTAGTTTTTCGTGCATTTTAGGTTTAAAATAATATAAATAGACAATATCTACTTAATTTAGTACATTTACTCACAAAATAATATATTTATGACATTGACATATCAATACATTGCAAAAGAAATATTTCTGTTTTACATTCATAAATTTTCTAGACAATTATTAGATAAACATTGATGTGGTTTTAATTATGGCTTAACAGTTTTATCATAAACCTATTATAAAATAAATATTTTTTTTAGTAAACTATCTTTAATCAACAAAATATACTATCTTAACTTGAGACTAAAACAAATTACAAAGTGACTGATATCGAAAACTAATATTTAATTAATACTAATATTACCTACAATATAATTAGCTACACCTGTAATAGGTCTAGCACCTCCCTTGTATATAAGCTCTTTTTCTTTTGGGGAAGTTTCCGAAGACTGGTTATATAAGGGTCCGAACTGAGCATGAGTCTACGAATTAAATCGGTGTTTGTTAACTCCCGCGACATTTTTCGTGTATGATCCCGTCGATATGCCTTGATGTGTTTATTGTTAGTTTCTGCTGCCTCTTCGGAAAGTTCGCCAATCGATAATATTGCATTTCGCATAATCTCGGGACCATGAATAAGTACTTTGTGGACAGAAGCAGGAAGATTATACCACGGATATTCATAAACTAAAAGTCGTGCGGTCTCTAAAGAATATTCCCTAAATTTATCAACATGTATATTGTAACCAGACGACATAGCTTGTAAAATAACCGAACAACGGTCGATCAAGTTCTTATTTAACCCGGTAATTTCAGCAGCTATAGCTGAATTCATGAAAAAATTTCTCGCGGTATTACCGTCGTTAGATGTCCCGCTTCCGCCACTTCGCGGTTTGTCAACAATTAAACCTAATCTAGACCTAAATTGGTTTTGAATAGATATTTTTCTTTCCGCGAATAGTATTTTATCTTCATCAGAACGAACTTGCCATTTTTTAATGTCAACTCTGTAAGCGAGATGAATAAAATATTCGAAGAAACGAAAGTGTTGGCATTTTTCACTAAAACTACCACGTACACTAGCCCAAACTTCAAAGAAATGCATCCTTGAAAACGTACATTTTGTCAAAGTACCTGAAAAGAAAACAAATCAATTAACAATTGTTTCGTAGACCTTGCTACGAGAAGAGAACTGACGGTGTAGCACCTCTTTAAATCACAAATGGGCTCTTACGTGCAGACAAATATATCTGTTTTAGAAAGTATACTAATAGACCTTTATTTTGAGGGTAGACTCAATGTCTCATTCATTCGGATAACTTTCCAAAAGTCTACATGAAGTTCAATTTCGCAGAAAAATATACAATATCATAAGTGCACGTAGCACTTCAATAATGTAAAAAATTAAACAAAATATTTAATCAAATATTATAAATTTGTAAAAACATACCTTGTTCTTGGACTACCATTTCACAAACACGTCAAAGACACAATAGAATTCTGGGAATTGTAATTTTAAAAACGACAAAAAATGAGTCACTGATAACAGCGCGGTGCAACAAAGCCGATGTGTTCACTTCCGACGACAGTTAATAAGTGAAAAATACCAAAAAGGGATGACATATTTATACTTCTCGGTAGGTTGTTCATAGGAGTAATGAAATACATAAACAATGACTCATATTTCGGCAATGCATTTTTTGGAATTATGACCTATGGGAGGAACCACTGTGCAACGGTGCCAAATCGACTATCGGTAAATCGAGGTGTTGAAACGTTTGTATAAAAAAGCCACCATGTCAGTCCGACTTCAGGACCAGACCTCGGAACCTATCCTTCTGCAGCGAGGTGTGAGACAGGGAGACGTCATATCTCCGAAACTTACGCGACAGAAAATTACGCGATAAAAATAAGTCAGAACTCGAAGTAACTTATGGCAAAACTGCACCAATGAATAAAAACACATTCTGTATGGCCAAAAAAAATATTTAATAAACTACCCGAAAAAATTTAAATGTTAAATCTGGACAAATTCAAAAAAGAACTATTTAGAATTTTGACTAATAAATGCTATTACTCAATAAAGCGTTCTTCTCGTCCAACTTACCGCAGTGTCTCAAGACGAAAGTCTATGACCAGTGTGTGTTGCCAGTGATTACATCCGGCACCGAAACGTGGTCGCTCACAATGGGCCTCATCAGAAGGCTTAAAGTCACCCAAAGGGCAATGGAGAGGGCTATGCTCGGTCTTTCCTTGCGTGATCAAATCAGAAATGAGGAGATCCGCAAGAGAACCAAGGTTACCGACGTAGCCCGAAGAATAGCCAAACTTAAGTGGCAGTGGGCAGGGCACATTGCTCGCAGAACGGATGGCCGATGGGGCCGAAAAGTTCTGGAGTGGCGACTGCGAACCGGAAGACGCTGCGTTGGAAGGCCTCCCACTAGGTGGACCGATGACCTCGTAAAGGTTGCAGGGATCCGCTGGATGCGAGACGCACGGGACCGGTCAATGTGGCGACACTTGGGGGAGGCCTATGTCCAGCAGTGGACGTCTTTCGGCTGAAATGATGATGATGACTCAATAAAGGACTATTTCGACGAAAATTCTATAATTACTGCCTTAGAACACCCTACCTGACCTGATTTAATGACCTTGAATTTTGTTCGACATTATCATTATTAATTATGACATGTAACTTTATGACATGTAACTTAACCATTTGACATTTATTGAGAAATTGATTGTATATTTATTTTTTCTTCTTTTTATATGCTATGCCTATTTATACTGTTTTTATTACTGACGTGAAAGTTGACATAATTTCACCAATTTGTTATTTTAAACCTTAACAATTATATCTGTACGCCTTTGGGCAAAACATGGAGGATCTACCTATTTATAACACTTCACACTATTTGTAACTTGACCTATGTTCACAAATAAAGCTTTCTGATTCTGATTCTGAAACTGTTCACCGCTGCACCGGAGGATGTCTTCAAGGTGCGAGTCGCATCCAGCGGGTCAATATGGCGACACTTGGGGTAGGCCTATGTCCAGCAGTGGACGTCTTTCGGCTGAAATGATGATGATGAGTACGACTACGTTTGAATCGTTATTATACTTTTAAAACAGTAATTTTAATAAAAAAATGTTTATTTTTGTTACACCAGAAAAGCGCCTGGAGAAAAAGTTATCATTTTAAGCCAAGTAAAATGTTATGGCTCTTATAATTTGTTTAGGCATTTAAAAGGTTTGGAGCGCATAGAAATTGTTTTAGAAATATTTTATACAATTTAATTTACAAAGACTACTTGAATTTTAAACAATTTTAATACAGTTAATTTAAAAAAACTACTAAACGGCTTGGTACGTGACGATGGCAAGAGACAAATATCTGTAATAGGCTTCTTCAAATGTTAGGCTATATATTATCACGCTATTGCCCCTCCCCTTAAGGGGATGAGCAATATTGTATTATATCTATTTATATATTTTTTTTTTATTTACTATCGTATTATTCAATTGTTTATCGTTTCAGTCATGATATGCGTAACAACGTCTATTTCAAAGTATACGTCAGCGAAGCAAATAGAAAAACGGTCTCATGACCGCTTTACGTGCATCACGTCGCAAGTTCGATCCCCAGTAAAATTGTACTTTTTGTAGTTGGTTGTAATTTTTTTTGATAGAGATTATTATTATTTATTTTATCTTTTTTATGTATATTTTTGTGTATTCTTATGAATAAAGTTAAATCTCTTTCATCTTTTTTGATTGGCCGTTCGATGGTGTTCTGAACTGACAACGTCGTTGTGTGCTGTCCACAGGTGCTGTCAGACTCGATGTTTTGAATTTCACCTATCGCTCGCAATAAAAATAATAGCGTTTATTGAAATTTATTTGAAACTATTTTGTTGTTTCGTTGTTCTTAGTTTTGCACAACTATAATAGGTTCAGGTTGTTTCTCTGCATTGTTAGGTCCCAGAAATAAATTCGTCTTTGTTGTCTTTGTCGGAGGGTGGATGATTGTAATGTATGATTCCTGATGCGTCTTGTTTGTTAAAAAAAGCACGTAATTCGTTACTTGAAAAATATTTAGGTATCGTTATCATATCTGTCTTTTGTATCTTACTACTATTATAAATGCGAAAGTTTGGATAGATGGATAGATGTTTGTTACTCAATCACGCCAGAACGGCTGAACGGATGTAGATGAAATTTGGCACAGAGATAGATTATTGTGCTAATAACTTAGGGGGATGAGCAATATTGCATTTTGTCCATAATCCACAACTGGTTGCCAACTGGCAACTGTCATACAATGCATTAGAATAGAACGGCTATTTTAGCCCATTTGACATCGAAGCGAAGCGAGGTAGGCTGACGGTTCACAGACCTCCCTGTAAACCAGGTTTCGCAATTTCGAGTCGCAGCCAGTCTCCACTTTTTGTGATATTTTTTCCAAAAGTAATAAAAATGCTTGGCGACTTCGAACCCCAGCCGGTTTTCACTTTTAGTAATTAGATATTTTGTTTTTTTCAAATGTTTTATGATTTTCAAATCATTATAAAGTAGATTAATATGCTTTTGGTTTTTTTAACCATTCAAAGACAGTTAGGTAATCATAAATTAACAAATATTAATTGACCAATTTTCACTGGCCGAAAAAAAATCTCTAAAAACTTTAAAATAAAAACAAAAAAAAATAAAATTAGATAAAACCAATGACGTTGTAAATTTGTTCCGTGCGGGAATCGAACCCGCGACACGCAGCGCTGCAGTCAATCGCTCAGCCGCTGCGCCAACTGTGCCTTCACATTTCATTTGTGCTGAATCTTCTGCTGGCCCAACTCCTCAAGGACCGCTATATAAAGCTTTAAAGTTTTTTTTAACCTTGTCCCAATCCAGGCCCACACTTGGAATTTCTCTTGTATCGTGGGTGTGTTTACAGACAGTTAAACTCACAAACAGCCAGACCCGGAACAACTACCTGTAGGCCATACAAAAATGTGATCCGTGCGGGAACCGAACCATACTCGCAGCGCAGCAGCCATTCGCTCAGCCACTGCATACTGCATAGCTGTGGCTGTGGCTCCCTCGGACATTGCTGTAAGTTTGCTTAACGGTGGCCGGACTGCATATTCCGTTTTCATGTTGCCGCTGAATCTTGCAAGTGAAGATACCTCAACATGCAACATCACCAAAAACAGCGGCCGGGGAGACCTTTTGCAGCAGTGCAAGTTTGAAGTGCATAAGAGGCGTTGAACCGCTGCTTGCAGTACATTCGCGGCAACCAGGCGCTGATGGGTGGCGTTGTCGTTTTGCTCGCAAGTGACTTTAGACAGATACACTGCAAGTTATTGAGAGGGGCACACCGGCGGATGAAATAAACGCATGTCTCAAGGCGTCGCCACTGTTGTCTAGGATCGAAAAGATCCATCTTACCTGAAACATGTGCGTCCAACTGTACAACGACCACGAAGCAGGTGTCTTTGCGAATCTGCTGCTGCAAATGGGAGTGGGTCGTCTGGAAGCGGGCGCAGATGGGAAAATTCTATTTTCCGGAGAATTTTCCCATCCAGTGGCTACAGAGGACGCACGCACATCCACATCACATCATGCACGTTTTTCCAAATTTGGGGGTTAATATAAAAATGAAGGGTGGTTGTGTGAGGGGTAGTGCTGTCGCCAAAGAAAGAGTGTGTCAATCAAATAAAAAAAAATGATATGACCGTCGGCGTCGACATTCTTAGACCCTGTGATGGCTAATGATGATAGTACTGCCTACCCCGTTGAATTTATCAACTCCCTGGGGTTAACTCCCAGACTGTGCAATGGAACCAGGCTTCGTATCACTGAGCTGGGCAGTAATATTATAACAGCCACCATTATTACAGAAGTGGCTAAAGGAGAGAGCGGTTTAATTCCCCGCATACCCGTTATTCCAAATAACTAGCCATTTCAATTTAAGAAGTTGCAATTTCCCTTAAAATTGGATTTTACAATGACGGTCAACAAATTCCAAGGAAAAACCTTAACAGTGGCAGGCATTCATTTGGGTGCTTCATGCTTCTCACACGGTCATCAAACAAATCTTTTAATGTTGTATACAAAACGGTATTAGAATAAATAAAGAAATAGCTCCCAACAAGGCGTTTTTGTTTACTTTGAAAAAAAAGTCGTATGGCACCATAATGTTCCAGTTTTTAAGCCATATCGTCGCCTCAACGCCGTTCAGACCTCTGCCGCCCAGAATTACAGCGCCCAAAAACACGCCTTTTGTAGTCATCACCCACATTATCACATTTTGATCAGGCCTTCAGTTCTCACACATAACTGTGCCTAATCGTACACCCACATTACACCAGTTATGTTGAAGTCCCATGTAATAGGGGGCGAGCCTATTGCCATCAATCGGGCACAAATTCAGACTCCGTAGCTGCTACTGAGAAATTCCTGATGGAATAACCAAACAACACTTTACCCAACCCGGGAATCGAACACGCATACGCAACAAAATTTCCACGCGAACGAAGTCGCTGGCAACAGCTAGTTCTTAATAAAATAAACTTTAGAATAACCTCCCAAAGCACACCGTAACTTTAACAAACTAAACCCTTTAATAAATTGTATGAGCCCTAAAATTATACTTCATGGCTTAAAATGATACTTGTTCTTCAGGCGCTTTTCTGATGTAAATAATGATACATTTTTTTATTGAAATTATAGTTTTAAAAGTATAATAACGATTCAAACGTAGTCGTATTCAAATTTTGGGTCAGTGGGTCGTCTTTTGTGTGTTCAGTTTAAGAGAGATCAGGCCATGTTTTTCGTCAACTGAATAGTGGTATTTTGATATCAAAATGACGGGACCACTTTCTTTGTAGAATATTTTATGGGTGTAGAATTTTATTTTGAAAGAATGAAAAAGTAGAAATATTGTATTAAATCCTATTCACATGGGATTCGCAAGACCTGGCGGGGTCCCGTCATCTTGACGTTCATGTTAAATCACAATCTGTCGCGCGTTAAATTGTCAACTGTCCGAAGGCTGTCCCTGATTGGTCGGTCTTACAGTAGGCCGTTCTGTGTTCATTACGTTCGGTGACTAACACTAACTTACTTATCAATCAAACTGCACTTCTTTGGTTAATCACAGATTCCTTTTACTTCCACAACACTTTCAAATAACTAATTCTACAGCTTTGAGTTATATTCAACACGAAATCAATTTACAATCACCAAAACACTGTTTGTTTACATTCGACAACAAACGAATTAACAAAAAATATGACGGCGCAGTGCACATGACGTTCAACCAATCAGCGCGCGAGGTGCGTTCCGTCGCATGCCATTTCACAATTTGACGGTTTCACTTCGATAGATTATAATCTACCGAAAAATAATGCGTTAAATTGTAAGCAGTATGTTACGGTTCACAATCTTTCGACAGTTTACAATCTCGCGAGATAGATTATAATCTAACGGTATTTACAATTTTACGGTGACATATCCATTACAACTTCTAACGATATTCTATACCAAACTTTCATCCCCCTTTTCCTCTAAAATGTGAGTGTTCAAAAATACTTCCTCACTTTCATTGTATATGGAACTCAGGTTTACAGAGCCAGCGGTTTAGTTGTGGGTTGTCTTGTCTGTGAGTGTTTAGATTTTTATAAAGTGAATTACGTTACGTGGGTTTCATTCTTACATACATAAACTCACGCGTTTTTCTCATTGTAGTAGACAGAAACTGCAGTATGCCACGAAAGTCTGAAACAGTCAATCGTGTAGCCTTTAGAGACCTGCTGCACGCGTAGTATGAGCCCCGTAGAAATGGGTATTGTCGACGGAAGAATCGACAAAAAGACAGATTTCTTTTGTTGATCTACTAGAGGAGGTCTGATAGGTAGTCGCTCCATCAGCATAGCGACTTCGGCTGGCACAGGTACTCTCTGTATGCCGTGTAGGCCTGTGCCGTTTACGCTTGTGCCGTGCAGGCCTGTGCCGCGTAGGTCTGTTTACTCTGCCGTGTCGTGTAGGTCTGTGCCGTGTAGGCCTGCGCCGTGTACATCTGAGCCGTGTATGCCTATGCCGTGTACGTCTGTACCGTGTACGCCTATGCCGTGTACGTCTGTACCGTGTACGCTTATGCCGTGTACGTCTATGCCGTGTACGCCTATGCCGTGTACGTCTATGCCGTGTAGGCCTGTGCCGGTTGTCACCAGTGACTGGCCAACGACTCGGGGCAGCACACTGAGAGGGTGGCGGCGCAAGGTGCTGCGGCCGCGAGGCAGACAAGTATGAACCGCGCGCACTATACATTACAACTACGACTACGACTAGTCGCACGCCGCGAGTCGTTGTCATAGCTGCATGGTGCACGAGGTGCAAGAGGCTTAACTGAGAAAAACTGCGTCCAACGACGCTTCCCCAACGAAATCATTTATATGCGTTTCAAAGGCTTAGAACGGTCACTGTGACTGATATGAACACTGTAGGTAAGACATTGTAGGTAAGTTCTTATCTTTATAGACAGCTACCAAGATAGGAAATACTTAATTTAAGTACATAGATAATAACAATTGAATGCTCATCTACAGTAGGACAGCGTCGCGAATGTCTACTGCATGTGAGCGTGTCGAACTCGCTAACGAGATGATTCTCCACGCCCCGCCGGTATAAAGCGCGCGTGCACGCTCGACGCGTTTACTACGCGTCACGCAACCGCAATTCAACCGTCACGCAGCCGCCACGTTCATCACACGCCATGGGGAGCGGCGCTTTACTGGGGCTCATCGCGGTGAGCTCCTCACTCTCACACATAGTATCTACCACGGGTTCCATACAGAAGAACAGAACCAGCGCCTAGCAACTCTCCTAGAAGAAACCTAGAGTCTGGAGGACCCAAGTTTAATGCTGAATAAGCGCGTTATACAGCTGTGATGCTGACAGCATAAACGTTGATTTATTTAAACTTGTACAATCACGAGCAATAAAATGTATAACTACACACAGCAACTTTTTTTGATCTTATAGGTACTAAAGTAACCAGTAACGTATGCTTGCAGTGGCAGGTAATGCTGGCCGACTGCGTCCCAATGATGCAACAACGTTACGATGAAATAGTGAGTATAGATCTATCTTATTCCCACAGAGTTTTAGGCCTCTTGTATGTTTGTTGCAGGCGACTCCGCGCACCGAATGCGCTGTCAGCCGCGAAAAATGCCGATCGCGCGGAATGCGCTTCAAAATTAAGCGTAGATATACGCTCCGACAGACTACTGTAACTTAAAAATCTCGAGCGTAGATCTACGTTCCAAACGAGAAGTTCAACAAAATAAAAGCCATGTACAGTACATTTTAAACTTATGTCAATGTAGTTTTAAGTCTAGTTAATAAAGAAAAAAAAACAATTCTATTAGGTAAGTAATACTACGATCTTCAGCTACCAGTTTGTTAGTCAGGTTGTCTTTCAACATAGGCGTGCCCTAGTTTCTGCCACTCAATTCTGTCACGAGCCAATCTTCTCCATCCTTTTGGTGAGTCATCTTACCAGCTCTTGTTTTGGCGTCCTCTAGAAATACGAGAGGTTAAATATTTACAAATAACAAAAATTACCTACTAGCTGGCTATGTACTAGGCAGGTAGTTTGCATTGTTATTAGTTCATTACATTCTGTCTACCTAAAAAGTAGGTATAACTTCATGGAGAGCAACTTGTTTGCAGCCACGTTCCCTCTCGAACATAGAGCTGCTGATCCCCCTGATGGCGGACGACGCGAGCGACGAGAGCGACCCGAGAGCGGCGGGCGAGCGCTACGACCGCGCGCACGTCGACCAAGACATGCCTTTCAGTAACATCCCCTCGAGCGCATTCGTCCTCGACCAGACTCACCCCTCCTCGTCGCATAAATACAAACGCGGACACAAACACAGCCGCAAGCAGGATCTAACGTCCCTGCCGCATTCTGCCTACCTGGAGAACGAAGAGAGCGACGAGAGCGAAGAGCCGGACGAGCTCGCCAGGGACATGTGGCGCGCTTGCTCACGCCTGGTGCTGGCGCAGGCGAGGCACCAGCACGAGCTGCTGCTGGTGCTGTGCTCTGAGCTGCTGGACGCGGCACCTGTTCCTCCCCCCGCCCCGACCGCGCCCCCCGCGCCCCTGCCCGATTGCCCGTGCTGCGCACAGGTCGCGCAGATGTGGTTGGAGCCGGCGATGCGCGCGCGACCCGAGTACATGACTATAGGAGACAACAGATACTGGTGAGTTTACAGTACGGGTCAAGATTGATATTTATTTTGTAAGTAGGTAAAAAAAAAAAATACAGATACAGGAACCATGTAGATTTTTCTTCAGAATAGGCCGCATGAAGACGTTAAACTAGGAGCGGCAATGCAGGATTTTGTTGTTGTTTGTTGTGCCTGTTTATTTGACTGCGGCCACACGCGTATAGAGCTGCTGTTCCCGTCTCGCATTCGAACGTTACGTTGCCGATCCTACTAGAACTAAGCTGAGTACTCGCGTATGCAGACGTGTGGTAGCCACGTGTGACAGCTACGTGGTGATGTGGCGCGGCCGTAGCTCGCGAGCGACTCGTGTGTGTGTTGTTGCAGGGTGCAGAACTACATGAAGGCTCCACGCAAGTAAGTGACCACTAGTAGTTACCTGTAGAGCCTGTTCGATCGCGCTGTAAACTCCTCTTGGCCACGCTACACGCCCAAGCAACGCGCGTCTTGCGATATTGACAGCTGAGAAAACAAATGAAACAAGCTGTTAAGAGCAAGCCCCGAGTCACCGGCGCGCGCCGCGACGTCACGCTAACCTTAAGCACAGTAGTAGTAGTAGTAGTTTTTTGAATTTAATAATCAATTTAATGTTTTAATGAGAATTTTAATTTAACAATTTTTTAAATGAAAATGTTTGCATGCCGAATGGTGAAATATGACAGAACTCTGATGTATACCTACTACTACCTACTTATGTATTACCCATATTTGCAAATAAATGCTATTCTATTCTATTCTATTCTATAATATACACAGTTTTGTGACTCGGCCCTGTCCTTGAAATAATTACCTACAGCCGGGCGGTACGTTCGCAAGCAACAGGGCTGCCGTGCCTACAGTATTTTAATTTCATCTACTTAGTTGAGTTTCTTTTTAGTTTTGTGATGAAATATTATATTTTAGATTTTAAAAATGAAGTTAGTTGTGAATAGGAAATTATTTAATTAAGTAGAGTAAACTAACTAAATACATTATTAATTAAAAACTATTAAATAGCCTAAAATAATTAAACTAACAACAAAATAAGAAGTTGAAGTTGTGCATGAAATAAGAAGTGTTCAATAAAAATACAAGTTGTGTCTTTTAATTAGTAGATTTAATCAAAATTATAAATTCGAGACTTTTTTAACGCGAGCGTAGGTACCTCAATCACTCGTGTGTCACCTTTTTCACCCTATCCACTTATTTATTAATTAATCTAGGTATTTTTCTCGGTGGAAAAAGCGAAATACCTACCTATTAAAAAATAAACAAATTACGTATCTACTAGTAGGTATATATTAATTATTTTATTGTCTTACGTTTCGGAGTTTCCAGGTAATTTAAAAAATGTTATCTCTGGATGCGTTGTTGAAGTATTCAAGCAACCAAACACAGCACAATATAGTTTATTATAACTCTTTGCCATATTTAGTAAATACTTGTTCTTATTTCAATCAAATATTCACAAATCGCACGCTTACTGCTCTCAAAACCATCAGAACGTTCCTTCGTCAGTGTGGCATTCGTGACTTCTTGGGTACCGAGTGTGTACCAAACTCGAGGCGTGTAGATATGACTCGCGTTCCGACCGTTTGTATGAAGATACACTACTGTAGATATTATTACCGTGCCTTAAGGCATGTAGGCAGCTGTTGCCACTAGCTGTTGCCCGCGACTTCGTTTTTTGGTGTATATGTATGAGACTGCTTCGTTGGTCGAGTTGTCGCAAGCGCGACTACTAAGCATGAGGTCCTGGTGTCGATTCCCGGGTCGGGTAAAGTGTTAAAAAATGTTTATTTCAATTACATAAAGTTATCACACACATGATTCGGAGATCATCTTTTAAGCAAGGAGATGCTTGTGTTAGGGGGCGCCCATTAATTACGTGAGGCAATTTTGGTGATTTTTCGACCGAGATTTCTCTTGATCCCCTCACCCCCCTCCTAATCTCACGTGAGATTTATTAAAATGCGTAGTTTTGTATGAATACGGTAACCTGAGCTTGATAGCGGTGAATTCATTAAAAAAAAATGTTTCACTATTTCCATTTTTTTTTTGTATTTTAGTAAAGAAACATGTTTTAATTAAACCCAGTTTTCTCGCAATTTTACAGTTTCTTGCGGGGAAAAAAAATACGTGATATTCGCCAAGATCCCCCTCTCTCGCTCATAAAATTCGGCTCAACGCCCCCCTTTAAACACTTCACGTAATTAATGGACGCCCCCTTAAGTGACTCCGCTCCTCTTCCACTTAACATAAAACAATGTATGCAATTAAAAAATACTATTAATAATAGTGTTATTGGGTTGTTCCATCAGGAATTTGTCAGTAGCAGCCACGGAAACTGGATTTCTGCCCGGTTAATGGCAATAGGCTCGCCCCCTAATACATAGGACTTCAACATAACTGGCGAAATGTGTGTACGATTAGATACACCTCTGCCTAATCCTTCGGCGTTAAAAGGCGTAATGTTATGTTATGTGTGAGAACTGACTGCCTGAGTAAAATGTGATAATGTACTGATGACTACAAAAGGCGTCCTTTTGGGTGCTGTAATTCTGGGCGGCAGAGGTCCGAAACAAAATTAAATGGCGTTGAGGCGATGCTAACGCTTTAAAAACCGGTTTATTAAATTTAAAGTTTTGGGCACTGAACATCCAACATATAATTGACCGTGTGAGAAGCATGGAGTGCACAATTGAATGCCTGTCACTTTCATGGTTTGGTCCTAGCATCTGTTGAACATCATTGTAAAAGGTTATTTGGAATTAAATCTGAGATGTCACTCATTTAATTATTTCTAGTCCTATTTAAAAAGATGGCATTTGTGATTATGATAGAATGGTAATAATAAAGATTTGCCGCCGCTGGCTGTGGTTCCACCATAGTCCACCATAATATCAAATCGCGATAACGACGTGAGTAATGACATGGTTACTAATGTAAAATAGTTATGTTATCAAAATAGTTGTCAAACTAATTTGATAACATAACTATTTTACATTTTGATAACTGCAAAGACCTCACCGATGCTCACTCAATCCTGTATTGTGCGGCTGTAGCGGCATGTCGTGTACCTCATGTCAAATTTTCTGATGACAGAGCTACATGACCTAAACCAGCCGTACCGTCATGGCAGAACAGGATTGAACGACGTATTGGTGGGGCAAGAGCACTCATCGGCAAACTGATCTGCTTCAGAGAGGGCAATACTCGCCCTAGAGTGATGCGTTTTGTGAGGCGGGCGTTCTCGGGGACTGATATTAGTCCTCGAGACTATATGTCCCGTATCACAGAGCGCATCGACTTCATGAAGCAGAAAGTGTATGCATTGGCAAACCGTATTCGCAGGTATAAGAGGCGGGTGGACCGATACACTCAGAATCGCACATTCCAACGAGATGAAAGGTGGGTTTTATAGGGCTTGGGAGCGACCGGACCAAGGTGTGGCTGGCACGCGCCTGCCGGATGATGATGCCATGTGTTCGTTCTGGCGCAGCACCTGGTCGGTACCTGTTAGCCATACCGAGGGTGAATGGACTCGGGAGGTTGAGCGGGCGTGCGATCTAGTACCTGAAATGGGGGCAATTACTATCAGCCCCCAAGACGTAGTTCGTGCAGTCCGTCCGTTGCCTAACTGGAAATCTCTAGGGCCGGATGGGCTGCACAACTTCTGGATTAAATAGTTTACAAGGTCGCACGCTCGCCTGGTGATCCTGTTCCAGTCAGCCTTAGAGTCAGGAGTCAGGGTCGCTGCCAGAGTTCCTTACAACAGGTATAACCCACCTGCTCCATAAATCGGGTAGTACTGCGGAGCCCAAAAATTACAGACCGATTACCTGTCTTCCGACGGTTTATAAAGTTCTTACATCCATTTTGAGAGCTAAAATTAACAAACACATTGATGAAAATCCTGTCATGTCCGCATCTCAAAATGGATGTAGGAACGGGTCCCGCGGTACTAAGGAGCTACTCTTCATTGATATGGCCACTAGTCAACAGGCTCGCCGTTCCCGAAGGGATCTGTCGACATGTTGGATAGACTATAAGAAGGCCTATGACTCGGTGCCACATACATGGCTCATGAGGGTGCTAGAGTTGTATTAAGCAACTCTGCGCACCTTCCTGATGTCATGTATGGGGCAAGGGAGGACAGTCCTTCGCTATCCAGGATGTTGGCAAATCCAGAGGAATAGCGAGCCGATAAGGATAGAACGAGGTATATTTCAGGGTGATAGTTTGAGTCCACTTTGGTTCTGCTTAGCCCTGAATCCTCTTAGCACGCTGCTGGAGGATTCAGGTCTGGGCTATCGGTTAAGGAGAGGTGGTCAAGTTATATCTCACCTCCTTTACATGGATGACCTGAAACTCTTTGCCCCCAACGATTTGCAACTGATGGAGCTACTGAAGGTAACTGAAACTTTCAGTAGCGCCATCAGGATGGAATTTGGTGTGGACAAATATGCGGTCATGCATGTAAAGCGAGGGGAGATTGTGAAATCTGTGGGAACCCAGCTCTCGGATTCCATAAATCTTAGATCCCTCTCAGCAACCGAATTTACAAAGTAAATCATTTTAAAATTAAAGCAACATGTCATTAATTATTTAGAACAAAACTATCGCCAAAGTTGCCAAAAATCATTTAGTAGAACTTAATAAATTATGTTTCGATTTATTAGACAATAATTTATCATACAATCATAATGAAATCACTTAAATTAATAATAAGAAAATCAATTTTGAACAAAATTTGTGACTACCCACAATTATTTGACAACCAACTCCGACATATATATTTGTAATCACCCTTTAAACCCCTTCATTTTGATACCCCACTCGATGGTACAGGAAGAAAAAAATTATTTGAACTCCACCATATGGCACCCGAAATCCACCATTTTTCTTTGTTTCTTTATTTTAATGTAGCCAATGACACTCGCGCTTTCAAGACGAACCTAACGACGTACAATTTATCCATATCCGTTCATCCGTTTAAGAGTTACGAGGGAACATAGAAACGGACATACATACAGTTACATGTTTTTAATTATACTATTAATCAAGTGTTACGTACAGCACGAAAACCTGCCAAGTTCAAATTTAGAAGCATTATAATTTTAGATATTTTTAACCAAGTACCTACGTATTTTCACAGCTATATCATATTTTAAGTTGGGTGTATGGTAAAGTGAATTTCGGCCAGATGGACCGTTGACGTGAATACGGTGGCGGTTAGTGGTTGGATGTGGAAGGCGGAGGACTGGGTGTGGTGGCGAGTCTTGGGAATGGCAAATGTTTACCAGTGGATCAGGCTGTTAATGAAGATGATTATGATCGATTTTAAAGTGCATCTAAACTTGGCATTGGATTGGATTTCAACGCTTTTTTAGGCAAACAATTAGCCGATAGGAACTTGGCCCCCTTTTTAATAGGTATGTTTTTGGTTGGATTTCAATACTTTTTTCAAGAAAATACAGAATAGAAGGCTGATTTTTTAGATTTTTTATTTAATAAGCTATACAGTGTGCATTATGTATACATGACAATATTTTATACCCCCTCCCCCTCTCCTTCCCTCCCTCCTCTTCGTATTCTCATATCACTGGTTCATACATATTTTTATTAAAAATTCGATATTAGATTGAGCCAACTCACGCTTGACCGATTTCTTAAATTTCTTAATTTTTTGTTAATCTACATATAACACACGACCTGTGTACCAAATTTCATAACGCTAGGACAATTGGAAGTGGCCTAAAGGTTTTGATTACCGGTTAGTGATTGAGTCAGTCAGTGCCAAAATTAGCTATATTCACAGGGTAATATTTCAGGATCTACTGAAGCTATATCTATGAAATTTGGCATACTGCTTTAGTACTAGTATATGATTGCGAAGGTACAATTTTATTTCTGTATAGGCACTGAGCTAAAGAGGGGTCAAGAGTTAGTGCACGGCATGCGCGCGGCCTGTTGCTGGAACTTGACCTGCGCACTACCGTGCGCTTAGATTGTAAACAAAAAATAGGCACCTACCTATCTTCGTTTGTATTTAATTTAGTTGTATTTTTTGTTTGTTGTATTATAAGTCATTAATAAATGTTTGTTACAAAAAGCCAAGGATTTCATATAAACTTATGAGAGCCCTTAGTCCAGGCTGTCACAAAATTATTTCTTAGCTTATGTCTCCTACTCATGAACTCTAGACTTGGTAAAGTTCAGGTCAGTAGTACAAAAAAAAATCAGAACTTTCATACAAACATGCGAGAGTGCTTAGACCTCTTTAATCCGGTCCTGTCTCAAAATCCGTTCTTAGCAAACGTCTGCTAATTATTTACTACCTCACTGCCAAATTTCAAGTTTGTAGCACAAAAAATTAAGGACTCTCATACAAACTTGCGAGAGCCCTTAGACCTCTTTAATCCGGCCTGTCGCAAAATCCGTCCTTAATGAACGGCTGCTAACTATTAACTACTTACCTCCCGGCCAAATTTCATGTTTGTAGCACAAACAATGAAGGACTTTCATACAAACGTGCGAAAACCTTTAGGCTTCCTTAATCCGGCCCTGTCGCAAAATCCGTTCTTAGTGGACGTCTACGAACTATTAACTACCTCCCTGCCAAATTTCAAGTTTGTAGCACCAAAGATTAAGGACTTTCACACAAACTTGCGAGAACCCTTAGACCTCCTTAATCCAGCCCTGTCGCAAAGTCCGTTCTTAGCAGACGTCTACGAACTACAAACTACCTCCCTGCCAAATTTCATCTTTATACGTCAAGCGGTTTTCGATATTTCGTGACTAGTGAGTGAGTGACCTTTAGCTTTTATATATTTAAATTAATATTACATTCTTGTTACAGAAGGCTGCATCGACCAGTCCTCGGCCAGGAATAGTTCCTACTCGCAAACTATAGAAATGCTAAGATCCCAACTATAGTTTCAAAATTACTTAAACAGATTAAATAAAAGTCGACCATTCAAAACTAAATCTTTTAATGATTATTTGAGAGTCCCTATCAACCTATTAAACACGTATGTGCAGCGCTGTGTAACCTATGTGTGTATGACGATCTAGAAATGTAGTGCACGAGCCATATGATGCTGCGCCGCGGCTGTACGGTACTCTCGAAATAGTGTACGATCCGCGCAGCTAACTTGGCAATGTTCTCCGTTCACATTGTACAAACTCGGGCTACTGACAGCCGAGCACGGACTTCTTGCAGCAGTTGCAGCAGCGCGGCAATACGAGCGAAGGCGCGCGCGTCTGGTAGAACTTGCGGCCGCGCAACGACTTGGCCCGGAACGCCGGCTCCAGCACCTTGCCCAGCTTGTCGTACGTGGGGCCTTCCGCGTTCATCAGGCTGCGCTGGCACAGTCGCCCCTGCACGCAAACACAACAAACAAATTCACATTGGCTGTTTCCTCGAAAGAGAAGAGGTAGAGGGCTCATACAGATGTTCGAAAGGTTAGGTAGAGGGCTCCTAGTATGTTTGCTTTGCCCGACAGGGTCATAAACGGGTAGGTCGCTACCAAACATCTGATTGAACTATCATTACTTGCATCTGTCGAATATATTTTAGTTATAGTATACGTTTATGTACTAATTATATCATTGTATGAGAAATAATACTACTGCGCCTAAATGTACACTTTTTGTAATACTTTAAATAAATAAATTTTATTATTCTAAAAAAATAATAATAATGATCTCATTTAATGTTTGCTTAGGTAGTAAGGAAGTATATTTATTTGCATAAAATGTGGTATATACAGGATGTTATAAAAATGTTATAGAGCAGCAGAACACATTCCGCCATAATAATAGCATGCAAAATCATCTTTTTATGTAAGGTAAGTTCATTAAAAATTACTGCATAGGTTCGTTCCTATCTAACGTAGAATATATCTATACATAAATCTTCTCTAGTATAATCTATGAATAATTTAAAGATTAAGCAGACCATCATTAAACAAAAAAATAATACTGAAACACCTACACCATAAACGCATCTAAATATTCCCTGAAACCATTTTTATTTAACAAAATAATAAAGAATATTAAAGACATAAGTACACAAACACACACAATAATAGGACCAACCCAAACTACTATTCCTACTTCCCTACCCTACCCCTATCCCTATGTTCTATTATTTCTACTATTAGAATGCAGTAAATGGGTATGTACGAGTATTTTAGGTCGTCAGAAGGTTAATGTTAACGTCATAACATAGATGAAACCACAACCAATTTTGTGACATTAGTTACCTCATGCCTCGATAGATGGAGTTGGTCGATTAAAATTCGAGCTATCGTTTGGTTATCACGCGAGGTATAAGCAACTTTGTAATCTATACTAATATTATAAAGCTAAAGAGTTTGTTTGGTTGAACGCGCTAAACTCAGGAACTACTGCTTCAAATTGAAGAATTCTTTTAGTGCTGGATAGCTCATTTATCGAGGAAGGCTATAGGCTATATTATCACGCTAATAACTTAAGCGCAGCGCTGGCGGGCGAGGCGAGGCGAACGATGCCTTTTCATACTTTGTTCGTATCTTTCGATAGTTCGCGGTGTGAACCAAAGTATGAAAACAAGTGAAACGATGCGACGTTCGCCCGCTCCGCCCGCCCGCCAGCTGGCGGTGTGGCCTGCGCTTTAGGTGGGTGAGCAATATTGCATTATGTCCATATTCCTCAGCTGTTTGACAACGGTTTGACAACTGACAACTGTCATGGCATGCATTAGAAGAGAACAGCTATTTTAGACCGTTTGTCACCGAAGTAAGTAGCCTGAAGGTGTCAGCGGCCGCCCTGTGAATAGTGGTTTGCAAGTTCGAGCCTCAGCTAAGTTATTTTGTTTTTGTATTTATTTCGATTATTTTAGTGCTGTAAGCATGGTGCAAGTTCGAACCGCAGCCGGTTCTCACTTTTTGTAAATAGGTATGCTGACTTTTTTTAAACCTTTAAGCTTTCCAAATCATTACCAAATAGTTTTATACATACTTTTAGTTTTTTTTTAACCATTAAAACGATGTTTCATTGTAATTGGTGCTCTCTATCAAAAGATATATGAGTGTAACCGGGTATTTTTTTGGTAAAACATCACGTGTAAATTATAAAACCCATGTGGTTAGATGCAATGCACATATTGTGCATAACTTAGAGAAGGTTTAAGTTTTCGTTTCATTGTTATCGGTGCTCTCTATCAAAAGATGTATGAATTTAAAGTGTTCAAGAAGAACTTATCATAATAAAATTATATGTGTAACATGCAACGACATCTTTTGAACCAAAATGGTACTATTGAATAAAATGTGCTCACAAGATAACTTTTAAATCGACTGGCTAGTTTTTTTTTTAAGTTATGATAGCAAAAGATACTCTTGATTAAAACTAACTAGAGTATGACTTCCATCGAAGGTCTGACGAAGGAGACAAAAGGCAATTGCAAGTGGTCCTCAAGAGTTTACAGCATCTATATCGTGTTTGGGCTCATTTCATCCGTATTGATGAGAACTATAGACCTAGCTGGACTATGACTGTTATCGATGGTCTAACGATGGAGACGCAAGGCAGTTCTAAGAGGTCCTTAACGGATTACAGCAGCTATATTGTTATTAGGCTCATTTTATGCACCTTGATGAGAATTTTAGACCTAGCTGGAGTAAGACTGTCATCGACGGTCTAACGATGGAGACGGAAGGCAGTTGCAAGAGGTCCTCAACAGTATACAGCAGCTATATTGTTATTGGGCTCATTTCATGCACCTTGATGAGAATTTTAGACCTAGCTGGAGTAAGACTGTCATCGACGGTCTAACGATGGAGACGGAAGGCAGTTGCAAGAGGTCCTCAACAGTTTACAGTATCTATATTGTTATTGGGCTCATTTCATGCACCTTGGTGAGAAATTTAGACCTGCCTGGAGTATGACTGTCATCGAAGGTCTAATAATGGAGACGGAAGGTAGTTGCAAGAGGTCCGCAACAGTTTACAGCAGCTATATTGTTACTGGGCTCATTTCATGCACCTTGATGAGAACTTTCGACCTAGCTGGAGTATGACTGTTATCGAGCGTCTAAGGATGAAGACGTGAGGCTGTCGAGGGAAGCCCTTATTTGAGAGAAACATAAGTAGAATGTTTAAGCGATTATTTCAATTATTTCCGAGAAGTTAAATAGTTACCTACTTGAATCTATACTAATAATATAAAGCTCAAGAGTTTGTGTGTTGGTTTGGTTGAACGCGCAAATTTCAGGAACTACTGGATAGCCTATTTATCGAGAAAGGCTATAGGTTATATAACATCACGCTATAACTAATAGGAGCGGAGCACTAATGAAAAATGTTGCAAAAACGGGGAAAATATTTTCCTTTTGAGAGCTACCGTTGCGTGCGCTGCGTAAACGGTTAAAGTTACGCAACAATCATGTATGACGGAAATGTTCCTCTTAAAAAGTTTTGAAAAAATACGTGATAGCATATGTCTATCTTTTAAAGGTTGACTCGCATTATTTGGGAAGGTGTTTTTGTGAATAACGTATTCATTTTCCAAATAAATACATTGTTCATCACAAGAATTTAATTTTGAACGAAATTGCTCTTACATCATTTGATTTTAATGAATATCTTAGGAGATGTCACAGTTTTAAAATACTCCGCAGCGAAATAATTATCAGATACCGCGCGCGCATTTTCATTATGTGGAATGATGGGTGATGTGCTAGAACTGTACTATAGGTGCCTACGACCCACTCTCTCTAACCCACTCTCTCTCTTATGTGACGCAGACGAAGTTGCGCGGGTCTGCTAGTATTTTATATAAATAATGAGTTTTTTAATAGATAATGGTCTTAACATTTAAACGCTCCCGCGCATAAAGTCGCGCGGAGAGTCCTGACGGTATGCTCCGATCTATTGGACCGCGGCCGGCCAATCAGAGCGGAGTACCGACCGCGATGTCAAGTCGTATGTCAACAATAGAGAAGTTTGCTTTTTAAAATAAAACAATTGATTGTGTGTGTTATTGTTTATGTAGTTTGAGAAGTACTAGTAATAGTTATAGTAAGTAAAATGAGTAACGTACGTGTTTCCAAGATTATGAAACTAGTCTTAAATGAACAAATAAACCAAAATAGTGAAATAACGGTCGATGACAATTTTGGAAATGGTAAGTTTTACTGATTTGTCTTGTATTATATTTATTTTACTTATTTATAAGTGTGGTACGAATATAATAATAAGTATGTTGTATTAGTATAGTGTTTAATAGGTCTCAAAAAAAAAAACAATGATAACGACCGTTCCGACGCATAACGTCGGAACGTTTATGTTACGACTATATGCGCTGTAATCAGTGGTCAGTTACGACTTTATACTACACAACAATTTAATTCTGGGAGTCGTAACTTATACTTACGACCATATGCGATGTTTAAGTATAACAATGAATAAACGTATAAAGACGTATCATAGACATACAGCTTTATGCTCCGTTAAAATAATAAGATACGATTCTCTGCTTTTCAAATTATAGTTGAAATTTCATTAAAATAAATCTAGGAAAATCGGTAATTTTCCTTTTTTTTTTTTTTAATCAACGAAAATTAATCTGTGGTCTGTAATTATAACTAAATAATATTTACATTATATACAGACTACAAATAGAACTAATCTAATGAAAAAAAAAATAATTAAAGTAAGAAAACATAAACAAATAAAAAACGATGACAAAAGGACACATTAAAATTAACTTTCCACATGCTTAGTTGGTCTAGTGGCCGCGAACATAACTGCCAGCCACGAGGTGTCGGGTTCGATTCCCGGGTCGGGCAATATATTATTGGGTTTTTCATTTTCGAAATTCTCATAACACGGAGTCTGGAATAGTGCCTAGTGTTTGACAATAGGCATTGCAATGGGACTAATTACTGGCCAAAAGTGGGTGGACTATAATGTTCTCCTATCTCTAACCTCTCTAAACTCTGCCTATCGCTTTGGGGAATAAACGCCGTGATGTTATGTTTGATTTATGTTAATTTTCTAACTCTTTATATATTTGTATTTGTCACTTGAGTATAGCTTTTAACTAATTGAAAACTTGTTTTTTTAGAATCGCCGGTACCACTTGAAGCTGAAGACCAGTGGGATCAGTACAAGACGATGTTCGGGCAATCTTTTATTAATAGTACAACAAGCATTGACAACAGTTTTATACCAAGTATTACCGAGGTAATAAATAATCCAGCCGCAATGTTACCTCGACTTCATCCCCAATACCAAATGAAAGCACTACAGAACGTAACGGTCCTGCAACGGTTTTTCATGTTTTGGATTAAGTTATCCAAGTCTTGCTGCGGTATATTGTCCCAGGTCTGGCTAAGATGCAAAAAAAGTTGCTCTTCCGTCGCAATGTTTGCAGGGAAATTCCTCAAAGCCCTTCTTTGGAGCATGTCCCACGCGTGTTCTATGGGGTTTAGGACAGGCGATTGAGCGGGCCAGCCTAAGACCGATACGTCGTGCTCCTGCAAACAGCTCGTCACCGCTCTCGCTGTGTGCGGACGGGCGTTATCGTGCATGAGCGTGAATTCTTGGCCCATTTGTTGTCGATGGGGGTAGATTATTCGTAGTACTAGCACCTCGTTGCGGTATTTTTCAGCCGTGATGGTGTTTCTGATCCAAACGAGGTCTGTTCTTCCACCAACACGAATTCCCGCCCAAACCATAATTGTCCCGCCGTGGTATGAATGGACTTCCTGAGGATGTTGCAGACGGCTCTCACGACCAGGAACTCGCCAAACACGTACTCTACGTGTATCGGGATGGGAACCGAACCGGGACTCATCGGTAAACAGCACTACAGACCACTGGTTATTTTCCCAGAGCAAATGTTCACGAGCCCACTCTAGTCGTCGTCCACGATTTCCTCGGCGTAGTGCTGGAGTACGAAGCGGTCTGCGAGCATGAAGGTTAGCTTCATGCAGCCTTCTCCTCACAGTTTGGTCACTCACAAGCAACTGGTGCTCTGACTGGAGCCTCTGAACCAACTGCATGGCCGTAACATTTAGTTGTCTTCTCGCGGTAAATTGCAAAAATCGGTATTGTCGTTGAGTGGTTATGCGCTTCCCGCCTGAGTGTCTTTCAGCCACTTCATTAGTAGCTCGATAATGTGACCATAACCTTGATATCACGTTTTGTCTTGTTCCAATCTCCTCAGCAATACTCCGTTGAGTAGCCCTAGCTTGGAGCATGCCTATTGCCCTTAACATTTCCTCTCTCGTTAAATGGCGCCGCTGCATGATGCACACAATAACATTAATTCGAAAAATCAACGATAACTTGTTATAAAACTTCAATTTGAAATACTACTGTAGGTAAATGAAACCTTCGGACGTCGCTACCATTAAGTCGCGTAATTTTTTTTTTTTTAATTTTTTTTTCAAATTCAAATTTAGAATCGTTCAAAAAGGTTTACAAAATAAGCTATCTTCAAAAGAATTTAAAATTTTCGAACCATGTTACTCTGAGAATTTACCTATTACATTGGCAAAATTTAATGATTTACTAAGTCTATGTCAAGGACGTATAATACCCCAAGTGTACCTAGTTTTTATCAACAATTGTCACACAGTGGTATTGTTACTGAAGAGAACAGTAGTGATTCCTCTGACTAATCATCAATTACTGGATACATAATATAAGTAATTATTATTGATGATTTGTTATTTTGTCCTAAATATTCTAACTTCTATTATAATTATTATGTAACGTACAAGAGTGTTCAATACTTATTTTAAGTGATTTTTATTTAATTTAGAAGACAATTATTATTTCATTATAATTTCATTTCCTTTTAAGTTAATTTTGTTATAATATTATGTCAAAGATATTACACATTTTTTTTTGTTAAGTTTTGAGAGCCACTGTCAGTTTTAACTGTGTTTGTTTTTTGTTAATAAAAGTTTATAATAACGTGAGTTGTGAGTTAAGAAGACTGAATTATGTTCCTATGATAAAAGTTATTGTAATAAAATTGATTTGAGCTGCAATTTTACGGTGGTTTTTATTCATGAAGTATCTTATTACGACCCTATTTTAGAAAGACACGATAGTTTGCACGTTGCATATTTTTAATTTTTTTAATAGTATAAGGTCGTAGGTAAGTAAAACGAGTTTTTTTCGGTAACTACAATTCCTTATAATATCCAGCGCTTGGGGATTCATTATATAACTAATAATTGTCAGCTTAGTGCAAAAATATCTGTTGAAAATCTTTCACAATAAATTTTATCATTAACGTATACAAAAAATGCTCTCCTGAAAAATTGCCTTTTTAGACTTACGACCTTATGCGTGGGAGGCGTCGTACTTATAATCTATCCAACACGTCGACAGATCCCTCCGGGATCGACAAACCTGTTGACTTATGGCCATATCGATAAGGAGCAGCTCCTTAGTAACGCGGGACCCATTTCTACATCCATTCAGAGAGACAGACATAATTGAATTGCTATCTATACGACGAACAATTTTTGCTCTCAGAATGGATGTTAGAACTTTATAGACCGTCGGTAAACACGTAATTGGTCTATAGTTTTTAGGTTCCGCAGTACTACCCGATTTATGGAGCAGGTGGGTAACTCCTGTTGTAAAGAATGGTGGTAGCGACCCATTCTCTAAGGATGACTGGAATTGTGAGGCTAAGCAAGCGTGTGACCTCTAGCCATTTAATCCAAAAATTGTGCAGTCCGTCCGGCCCTGGAGATTTCCAGTTAGGTAACGAACGGACTGCATAAGCCACGTCCAGTGGACTAGTAGAAATGGCCTCCATTTCCGGAATTGAGTCACACGCTTGCTCAACAACACGCATCCAATCACCCTCAGTGTGACCGACGGGCAGCCACCAAATACTTCGCCAAAAAGCATTCATGGCGTCGTTATCCGGCAGATGCACGTCAGTCACTCCTTGAATGGTAACGGGCCGCTACCATGTTCTATATACCCACATTTCGTCACTCTGGAACATGCGGTTCTGAGTGTATCGATCCACTCTTCGCCTATACCGACGGATACGGTTAGCCCATGCATAAACTTTCTGCTTCAGGAAGTCGATGCGCTCTGTGACTCGTGACATGTATTCTCGGGGACTGATATCAGTTCCCGAGAATGCCCTCCTCACAAACCGCATCACCCTTCGGCGTGTATTGCCCTCCCTGAAGCAGGTGAGCTTCCCGATGAGTGCCCTGGCCTCATTAACACGACGCTCAATTCTGCATTGCCAGGCTGGTACGGCAGATTTTGGTCGTGTAGCACTGTCAGTGTTTGGAAATTTGACATTGGCTACACGACATGCCGCAACAGCCGTGCAATAAAAGATTGAGTGTGTTTATTCATAAAGGCATTAAATCCCAATTGAAATGTATGAGTGTTAAGTTTATGTTGTTGGTTGCTGTACTTATATAATAGTTGTTTTGTGATTTTTGAGTTTTTTTAATTATCGTTCTTAGCCTTTTTGTGTATTCTTTAAAGTATTTTTTATCTTTCGGATTAGATGTTATATATCTGTCATAGTTTTGCTTATAACCAATGCTTAAAATTTCTTTAAGTAATAATTGTGATGTGTATAGTGATAGAAAGCGATACTTTGGAATATACTAGAAATTATATTAGAAATTCATGTCCACATATGTTGCATGAGTGTACTAAGCACAGATAAATTTCAATCTATGGTTCAACTTTCTTTCATTTAAATGAGTATTAAATAGTACTTCAGAAATTATAACATTTGTGTTTTTGGTAGTATTTAAAAATTGCATAAGACCGAGTTAAATTTCTTCAGGATTTTTATCATCGGTTGTCGGCTGCGTCGCAGAATAAGGCGAGTGTGGCATGATGTGATGGGTGGGCGAGTAAAGCTGCGTTTATGATGCTAGCTTTACATTGCTGGAACGCTTGAGTTGCTTCGTCGGACCACGTGGTTGGTGTTTTGTCTCGCTTCTTTACGTTATGTAGGTATGAATTCAGTGGGGCTTGTAGGGCTGCGGCGTTAGGTATATGATCGCGATAAAAGTTGATCATTCCGAGAAATCTTCTTAATTTATTCTTCGATAGTTTTCGGTTGTGAGTAATCGGTGATTGCTTGAATTTTATATTGCGGAGGTTTGATGCCTTCCTTTGATACGGTGTAGCCTAAGAACTGGGCTTCTGACGGATTATTCCGATCTGTCACCCCGCTTTGTCCCCTTAGGGTGACAGATAGGAAAAAAAAGTTTGATCTGTCCCCCTGTTAGTAATGAGGGGACAGTTCGAACTTTATTCACTCCTTAACGGTAATCTGACACCGGACAGATAAAACTTTTTATTCCTGTTTGTCCCCCATAGAATTTAAATTAATTCTACACGTTATAAGCTTACTTTCAAGAATTAAATAAAAGATTAGTGGTTTATGTATTTAAATAAATTATAAATATTTCTTTTGTTTCTGTATCGATCAGTCACAGTCCCATAAATCACGTAGTAGGTATTCCAGGTATAATAAGTATAATAACAATCAGTCCTCTGATTTGACTTCATATTACAAATGTTAATTTTCACTAACAATATGTTAACTTTTAGATGAGGAAATGTTCCTTATAAGAAAATTTTACGTGTTTAGATAAAATTGCAGCTTTTATTAAGGTAATTAATTCTGTATTATTCAGGAACGAAGTAAATAAATTCAAGTTTTGACGTTTTCATTCCTGTAAGAGTTATCAAACAAAATAAAATTTCTGTCTGTGCTCTGTATGTCAGTACTAAAGTTAATATCAAAACTTATTTTGCGAATAACAACTTAAAGATTTATAAAATATGCTTGAGAATTACTTGCACTCCATTATTGTTTCCAAAAAAGCCGGCTTTTCCGGGAATTTACTCGGTGCAAATAAACAATGGATTTCAAAACAAGCAAACAAATTTCGGTTCTCTCCCTCTTTCTTACTCATGGGGCCTTATGGGCAGCCACAATGATGCGCATTACTAAGAGAACTAGTGCAAACTTACCATTTTTGAAGGTGAGACGTCACTGTTAAATTGTTCGTAATAATTAATTTGAGTGAAGTGTTTATATTACTAAGTATGTAGTTTTCAAGCGAACTATTGCACAGTATCATTAAACTGAGAGGAACAGACAGAGGTAAGTTCATATTGAATGTACACTACATAACACACAATACGACTTTTGGAAATTGTTAGCATGTTTTAATGCAAATTTTTAGAAAACAGAACAAAAGTTATTGAGCACCAATATTTATTTTTCAGATTACAATAACATGTCGGAATTCAAAAACATACCTGGTACGTCTGCTACAGTAGACAACCAATGGTCTTTTATAAAAACAGGTGGTGGCCAGGTGCTTTTACACGCCGGTCATCAATATTATAAAAAGAAGAGTTTAAAAAATGGAGTAACTGTCTACGAGTGTAACCAAAGAAGGCAACATTGCCGTGGATTGGTAAACATTCTGGTAAGTAAAGTAATGTACCTGTTTAGTGATTCATGAAGCTTTATTGTAGAAAATATTATGTACAATAATTATAATTAAAAAAATTATGTCGTTTTTAAGATTCCGTACCTCAAAAAGAAAAACGGAACCCTTATAGCATCACTTTGTTGTCGGTATGTCTGTCTATCGAGACATTTTTTCTCAGAAACGCGTAAGGTATCAAGCTGATATTTATATCAAATACTCGAGTCTATGGACTCTTTCAGCTGTGGAAAAGAAACAAACTTGTGGGGCAACGTCATAATAAAAATAAAAAAAACTTTAACGGGGCATTCTTTACATTGATTTCTTTTATCTATTAAAAGAAAATATTTCATGTTACGTTAAGTATTTCGTAGGGCTTTTTCTTGAGACATGCGCAAACCATTTTTGTTGCAAAAATATGACTTTTGAAGTAAAACCTTATATTTTGTTACAGCACAATGCTGTTGTTAAGGAAACTCCACACTCACATGGTCCTGATTTCGCCAAAAATATTATGGATCAAAAATTATATGAAGTCAAACAAGATATTTCCGCATCTCAAGCATGTAAAAGTGTACCAAGAATTTACAAAGAAGCCTTAACTTCTATGAAAGATGATGGTCTGAATTTAATAAGAAAAATACCACCCTTTAAAAAATTAAGAGTACCTTATATAAAACCCGGAATGAAGCAATACAAATGAAAAAAATATGTTTTAATGATCTTGACGAAGTAATAATACCTCCCAAATTTATACCTTTTGTATTAGCTGACTACAGTCATGAAGGCTATAGAATAATATTTTTTTGTGCTGAGTACATGAGAAACCTTTTAAGTACTTTAGAAGACTTTTTAAGTGACGGAACATTTAAAAGCTGCCCGAAACCATTTCTACAGATTTATACTGTACATGCAGACTTCGGCAGTAAAAATATGAGTACCGATATTGTGCCAGTAGTTTACTCATTAATGAGTCATAAGGATCAGCTTCGAAATTTTATTTAACATGATTAATTCACAAATCCCAAAGTGGAAACCCAAAACCTATAAAACAGGCTATGAAATTCCAGCAATGAACGCTATAAAAAGGTTTTTCCAGAAGTCACAGTTAAAGGTTGTTTCTTTCACTATAATAAAGCTGTGTGGAAGAAGTGAGCAGCTCTTGGGCTAACTAAGTCAAAACTTTTGAAAAGACAAGTGGCACTGAGTGCCGTACTTCCACTGATACCTGATAATGAAATTTTAAATAGATGGTCATACATCGCATCAGAAAGTCCAGATGACGATCAGAGCAAGAAATTTCGTTTGTATATGATCAAACAATGGATTAGACCGCATGATGCTGAGTTTAGAAAATTATAATGTGTTTTTAATGAATGTCATCGTACTACAAACTTTTTAGAAGGCTGGCACCATGGATTAAATAATGCAATTGAAAAAAAAAATCCCAACTTAAATATGCGTTTAGTTATTTTAGAAAAGGATGCAGCTTTTTATAGAGTCATATCACAACAGGTCCAAAACCTCCGACGTCAAATTGTCGCACAAAGAGAAATATTATGAAAGACGAATATATATACATAATTGTCAAATGCAGTTTGTAGGTGGTGAAATTACTATTGGTCATTTGTTGGAGAAGTTGTGATAGATATTTTATTTATATATTATTCTTACGACCTTTGGAAAAGTTTTAAAATTCGTTAAACTAGTGATTTTCGTTTATTTATGTTTTGAGATTATTTACAACTTCTTTAGTTTTATTTAAAAGTTTTTACTTGTAACTTTCGTTAATTTATATTTTGAGATTATTTACAACTTTAAGTTTATTATTATTTAAAAGTTTTCATTTGTAACTAGGCTATATGAAGTCAAATCAGAAGACTGATTGTAATATGTACAATACCTACTGTGATTTATCGGACTGTGACTGATTCTATCAATCAATAACAAAACAAAATATTCTTATTATTAGTATATTTTTTATTGTAATTAAGTTGAATTAATTCAAATCAGAAGACTGATTGTAATTGTATCTACTATACGTACTGTGATTTATGGGACTGTGGCTGATTAATAGAAAAACAAAATAAATATTTGTAACTTATTTAAATACAGATGATTATAAACCTAAACCACTAGTCTTTAATTTAATGTAATGTTGCAGTATGTGTGGCATTACTTTTAAGAATTAATATATTAAATTCTGTGGGGGACAAACAGGAATAAAAAGTTTCATCTGTCCCCATCACTGATAGGGGGGACAGATGAAACTTTTTATTCCTGTAACCGTTAAGGAGTGAATAAAGTTCGAACTGTCCCCTCATTGCTAACAGGGGGACAGATCAAACTTTTTTCCTATCTGTCACCCTAAGGCGACAAAGCGGGGTGATAAATCGGAATAATCCCTTCTGACTTGCCTAGGTTGCATTTGGCGGGGTTGATAGTGATGCCAATATCTTCTAATCTCTTTAGTACGATCTGGAGCTGCTCTCTGTGTTGTTCCTCGTTTTCTGATGCCAATAACAAATTGTCTATGAATGGGAAGACGAAATCGAATCCTCGTAGTACTTCATGGATGTAGCGTTGAAATGTTTGGCCAGCGTTCTTCAAACCGGGGCACATACGTGGGAATTCAAATAATCCTATCAGGGTGATGATGGCTGTCTTCTCGATGTCTTCTTCTCTCACGCTCAGTTGTTGGTAGGCGCGCTTGAGATCTATTGTCGAGAAGAAAGTTTTTCCGGATATGTAATGTGTAAAGTCTTTGATGCTTGGAACGGGGTAGCGATCTGTTATGGTGATGGAGTTGAGTCGGCGATAGTCACCACAAACTCTTATATCGCCATTCTTCTTGGGAACGATGTGCAGATGTGACGACCATGGGCTTTTGCTAGGTCGGCATAGTCCTTGTTCAATCATGTTCTCAAATTCTTTCTTCACTATTTCGAAGCGATGTGGTGGTATCGGTCGGGCTCGGCTGTGTATCGGTGCTCCTCGTGTTTCGATGAAATGTTGCACGTGAATATCGGAGTTTAATTTCATCGATGTTAATCTTGTTATGGCGGGATACTGGGCCAAAATGTCGTGGTATGATTGTGACATGTCGATGCTGCGTACTGCAGGCACGTTCGATATTCGTACCGGGGCATTGACCTTTAAGCTCGTAACACCGTCGATTAATCTTCGGTTTTTCAGGTCGACGATGAGTTGATGATGCTTGAGGAAGTCGGCTCCAAGTATAGGTTTTGAGAGAGAGACAAGTACGGGCGGCGTAGATTGAGATCAAGAGATAATGTTTTCTCGCCATACGTAGCTATAGTTGTGTTGTTCGCTGCGTATAGCTGGAATGGAAGCGGCGTTGGTACTTGTCCCTTACTTCTCGGTAGCACGGATATGTTGCTGTTGTTTGCTGAATGAGCAAAGTGATGTGCAGCGTCTAGCTTCAACCTTAAAACGGCGGTGAAAGTAGCAGAATGGAGATGGAGAAACATTGGGCTGCGTTGCGTGATAGTTGTTGTCGTTGTTATAGCGACTAGACTTTAGCTCCGCTATCTCTAGCGATAATTTCCTTATTTCGCTAATGAGGAGCTGCGTATCTGCTTGCGGTGCGGATACTGTAGGTGGTGCGGGTGCATGCACGGCTGCGACTTCTGTTGGTGCTGTCTGCTCCATAATTTTTGTTTCTAATTAATAATTGTTTCGCATGCAGCGGAGTAGTTGCGTCGGCTTCTGGTCTCCGAGTTCCATATCGTACTGTAATTTTTGAAATTGGTGGCTGTCGGATTCCTCGTAGGCAGATATAAGCCTGTCTTTGATGGCCTTGTACTGCTCCGTCTCTGGTGGGTTGTACAGAAGGTCCATTATCTGCTCGATGTCTTGTCGCTCCAGCTGTGCGGTAACCATCTGTGCGAGCTGGGCTTGGCCTTTCTTCAGCTTATTCGTTGCTGCTTCAAAGCTGATGAACCAGAGCCGTGGTCGATCGCGCCAGAATGGTGGGATGCGCGGCCTTTGGGACTGGATGTGATGTTGAACAGGATTGTTTTTCTGTTTGGCAGGGATTCCACATCTTGATTTTTGTGGGAGTGATTTACAAACTGGCGGAGCTTCGTTCTTTCTTAGTTCTTCACAAATTGGCTAAGCTTCGTTCTTGTTTCTTCACTGTGTTCAGGCAGGGGTCACCACTTTTAGGTCGCCAGAAGGTAAACAATAAACTCCGTGTTCGATGGATGTGAATCTGAACGAATAATTTATTTTACAAAAGGTTGCCTTAAATACTATTTTACAAATTAACACTAACCAATAAAAACATTTACATTAAGTTAGAAAAAAAATTTACAAAATAAAAATCCAATTAGATTAGCAGAATTTCCACCAATCGCGTCACAGCACTGTTGTCGTGTTATTTCCACGAGGGGCGCAAGAAGCCTGAATTTTCAGTGACTAAGAGGGCATATTATGCCTAGGTATATACCTGAATTACGTTCAATTTAAACTATTAAGTTATGAACTATACTAACTACTACGTCAAAGTTCCTTCATTTTGTCACTGACTCACTTACCGATCATCATAATTCTAAGGTAATTGTAGCAGACACACAAGCTTTAAGTTTTAACACTATTAGTGTTTAGCCTATAAAGCGAGGAAATAATAAAATATACTGCATTTTCAGTCCAGTTCTCTAGATATAAAAACTGTATAAGTGACTTTGTTATCGTTACCAAATATTATGCGATTACAAAGGTACTATTACAGTTTAAAAAAAATACGTCACTCACTTCAAAATGAAATCGATTCAATCTATTAGATATTTTTTATTTCCTCGCTCTGTGCCGTCTAACTCTAAAAAATATGAAGTACCTTTACCTAGAACTGGTCATAGAAGCTTAAGCAAACAGACTACCTGGTTAAAGTGCCAGGCAACATTTGGATCTGGGAGGTCCAGACCCTGGAAAATTGGAGTGCTATGGAGGAGAACCACTCACAGCATTGGGTGGATACGGGTGGAACGAGAGTAATACCTTGATTCGGATGCTCATTAGCTGCGGGTTGACCGCGGGAGCCATGTCGAGCTGTTCGGGTGATGGCGAGCGCTCCTTCCTGCTCCGCGGTATCTGCATCAGCGGCTCGCTCCTAACCTGGTGCGATTGGAAGGGTTGGCGCTGCGTGGTGGGCGCGTGGGTGAGGGGCAAAGGCGACGGTTTATACTCGGGGGTCGTTGGCGGCAGTGACGACTGAGTCGTTAGCTCGGTCACTGGCAGCAAGGCCGTCGTCGTGATTTCCGCCTTAGGCTGACCCTCGGCCTGGGGTTCATCCTTAACCAGGTCCTCCTGGCGCATGTTAATCTTGTCCTTGTTCAACAGCTGTTTGAGCTTGTTGAGGCGCAGATTCTTGTAGTGCTTGGAGCGCGTGTAGCTCTTGAACTGGTTGGTGTTGATAGCGGCTGGTTGGTTCAGGCCGGCCTCTCCTTGCCGCGTGTCAAAGCGGCGCAGGGGCCCTGCTCGAGCGGGAGAGTAGGCTGGTCGCGCGCGAGGGTGGGCATGGCGGGCTGACTGCGCGGGCAGTGCGTGTGTCGGTTGTAAGCGAGGTACAGGTGGTGATATAATGTTGTGGTTCGGTTGTCGGGGCGTGGGTCGTCCGGGGAGTACAGGATATGCTGGGTGCACGGGTTGATCAGGATGAACGGGATGAGAGGATTTAACGTGACGTGCGAGGAGCGCGGTGTCCGTAAGCTGGTTCTCTCCCTCGAGCAGCTCGTAGTCGTCATTATTTCGTCGCAGGTCATCTCTGATTATTTTCACGAACTCCAGAGTTTTGTTGGCGGTGTTCGAATTCTCTTTGTCTGAAAAAAATACGCTGATCTCATTGTTTGAAGTTTAGCATACTCTGACAGTAAGCTAAATATGAGACAAAAAAGTAGACTCATAATAACTGTCGAAGAACCAAAAAAACCATGCTCCGGACTATTACTGTTCTGACCTTTAACTGTACTGCAAATGAGGATACCGTGCTCTGCCGTGCGATTTACCACTTCTCGTGTCGATCACTTAAATTCTGTCCGATCAGTTCGTAGATACCTGGACAGCTCTTTGTTTTGCCTCATGCAAGTCTTGGAGGTTGCAGATGATTGTACACGACGGTTAGAAGATGGTGAGACGGGGCTCTACATTCACACTTAGTTTGAGATGGGGTGATGATACTCCATTTGGCCTGATTGTATCTGCAGCGGTCAACAGGATCCCGCAGTCTACTTTGGAATGCATAGGTATGTCACTGACCTGTGTTGATCTGTTGCGCGTCGGTGGTGGAGTGCATGTATGCCAGTAGACAGTGCCACTGGCAGAGAGCGACAAGCGTCGTCGGTAGGATCCTCATCATTCTCGCTACATGCGGCTGTTTGCGCCTTATCGCTTTATAAGTAACACTTTGCTAGGACATTTTATGGTGCTCAATAAACTTTGCAATAAAACACTCGCTTGTGAAACTTCAAATATCTAAAGTACTACAATGTTTGCAACCAGCGCGAGAGTCTCCGTGGGTCAAAAAAATGATATAAATATTTGATTTGAATGCTAAAACAATTTCTATATCAGGGACTATTGACTATTGCAGGTTCGAGCGTACCGATAACCCGTATACACACGTAGAATTGTTGAACTATTTCCCTCTTATAGATAAACCAGTGATAACTTCTGATTGACCAATGATCTTACTACGCATTTATCAATAAAAACTTTTTAACAAAAACTGAACCGACGAACAAAACGATTGACCACTAACTCAAAATCGAAAAAAAAAAAAAAAATTTTAGCCTAGCTTAGTTTCAAAGTAAATATGTAATTAATTGGAGGGCGCCAACAAATAATAAGCGAACATCAATACTCAATACTTCAATCAAGCTACTATAATTTCTCGATTTACGTTATTAGTTTTGGCTGGTATTTGTTGTTGTACTGTTAATCAAAAAATCTTCCTTTTTGATATTAAAAAATCCCAATGCTAATCAAAAATACTGATTGCACAGCAAAATAGTTACCTACCTCAAAATATTTTTATTTTAGCAATAATTTGAGTTCGTGATGCATCGCTATTAATTGAAAAGTGGAGTTTTTTTAATGAACGCATAGCTAATAAATAACTAGCGCACAATAAACTTTGTAGTTCTTTTTTTTTTTAAACAAAGCTACTTTTAGACCTTGTTTTAAGCTTTCACGGTTTAAAACTAAACTTATACTGTAATATCGGGAGCCCAAAATTATGAACAATCATGAAAGATATCTCGTAAGTAACAGTACAAGTTTAAAGCTTCTATTTTTTTAACGCATAAGGCTATTTGTTTTAGTGAAACCGAGTCGACGTAGTCCCGATGCGCGGGGCTCCCACCAGTATCTTTCTGCAGGGTTTAAACCGAGTCGACGTAGTCCCGATGCGCGGGGCTCCTAGCAGTATCTTTCTGCAGGGTTTAAACCGAGTCGACGTAGTCCCGATGCGCGGGGCTCCGACCAGTATCTTTCTGCAGGGTTTAAAGTAAAAGTTTAGAGGAGGTGGAGTCGGGGTGCCGTGGTGGTTACTATTGAAATACCAAATTCCAAGTGTTATGCATGCTTTTTTATTGTTATACTCCATCTAGGTCTAAAGTTCTCAACCAGTTTCATGAAATGAGGCCAAACACGAAATAGCTGCTGTAAACTGATGAGGTCCTCTTGCAACTGCCTTCCGACTCCATCTTTGGACAGTTGAGTACCTCTTACAAGTTGCAACTGCCTTCTGTTTCAATCATCAGATGAAATCGAGATTTCTATTACGCTGAATTGTCATCAGAAATACATAATGATGTGTACTAAATTTACACAATAAAAAATTCAGTAGGAAGAAAATCAATTAACCCCTGTTTTTCTACCCTTAAGGTTTTATTTTTAAATGGGACCAACTTTGAAATAATACGCTCTCCAATAAAAAAAGAATCATTAAAATCTGACTTCTCTGTAAAAAGTTATGAGGATACATAAAAAAAACATAAAGAGTCGAATTGAGAACCTCCTCCTTTTTTTCGTCGGTTCAAAGGGAAGAGAACTGAGTAATAAATTGTATTATGCGTGTATAACGAGAGGGAGTAATTAATATATGAGTGTAACGTGGGTGCTCTGCTGAGTAGGCATGAAAAAAAAACTGGTGAACTATGAGTGTAGGGTGGTGTGTGTTGTGCGGTAGGATGTGTTGATCTAGGCGGGCTTGTGGCGGTGGTGGTGATGGTCGTGCATGTACTGGCGGCGCGCGCGTGGTAGGCGGAAGGCGGGCAGCGGCGCGCCGTCCAGGCTGATGATAGCTACGCCCTCCGGCCCCCTCTCTTCCAGCAGGCGCCGGTCTAACCGCCGGCGCCCCTCGCGCGATTTCAGCTGTAACACATCACAACGCACCAATATTGATAGCAGCAGTTCTAAATGAGTACAGAGCTTCGCCAAATAGCAGATTTGTTGTTATAATTCAGAAAAAAAATCGTTAGCCGCATTATAAACAGGTTCAAAATGGTTGCCTTATTACCTAAATGCCTATTCGGGAAAAAAGATTGGCATTTTGAAGTTTTGTTTATTTTATCTTATTTACTTTCTCGGTAGTCGGTAGTCCCATGGAGACAGTAAATAAGATAAAATATCGAACTCGTGAAACATAATCAGCTGTTCAGATTGATGGTCCAAATGACACCCTGAAATATGACCACACCTTCCTGGTAGACGCTGTATGTAATACTTACTTACCGTTAATAGCTTGTACGTGACGTTGTTGGGAGACACGGTGACGACGAAACTGCGCGCGCGGCCTGTGCGGGGGCGATCAGGAGGTCCAGTTGACCCAGCATGGCGTGGGGGCTTGCTGTGGGCGCTGGCGGGGCTGGCCCAGGAACCGGTGAGGCTGCGTCGGGAGCCTGTGGGACTGGCTTGGGAGCCGGCGGGGTACACTTGAGGGCCAATAGGACCGGCCCGGGAGCCAACAGGACTGGGTCGGATGCCGACAGGGCTCGGTCGCGCGCTGACGGTGCTGTGTTGGCTACCGGTGGGATTGGGGTGGATACCGGTAGAGCTGTGTAAGCTACCGGCAGTTGTCTGCGGAGAGAGAGGCTCGTCACCGGTGGACTGGTCTTCATCTGGCACATCGGGTGACATGTAGTTGTTGAGGCGACGCAGCCGATCGTCATCCATGTAGTACTGCAGGTCCTTCTTAGAGATGTTGTGGTCTCGTGGTGCGCTGTGGTGGCGGCCAAGTGGCTTGTCGCGGTGGCGGTACGGCGGTGCGTTCTGCATACGGTCGTACTGCGGTGGCGATGCTTTGCGCGTGGGCGGCGGCGTGTAGTACTGCACGCGGTTGGCGCGAGTGGAGCGCGTCACCCGTGAATACTGCCTGCTTTGCGGTGGGAACTCGTCGTATCTAGCATCCGGTTGCTTCTGGCTTCCCAAAATGTCTGACCCTTCGTTTTCCGACCCGGACATCTCCAGCTGATCGAAGGCCGCCCTATCATCAGGGGAGAGCTCCTGCTCCGGCGACTGTGCGTCTTTCTCCGTCATCTGTTCCTTTTGCAATCGCTGGTCGTTGGCCGGGTCAACTCGTGGAAATTCTTCCTCATAGTTACCCCGAAGGTTACCGAAGGGTCTTCGCTGCATTGGTCTGGGGTCGTATGTGTCGTGCCGCTTGTTGTAGTACTCCACCGGCCAGTCTGGATGGGGGGCGGGCCGAGCCAGCGGGTATTCGCGCTCGCGCATGTCGCGCACGGCGAGCTCGTCAGAGGAGAGCTCCTCCTTCGACGACTGTGCGTCGCTCTCCGTCAGCTGTTCCTTTTGCACGCGCTGGCCGTTGGCCGCGTCAGCTCGTGGAAATGGCTCCTCGTAGTTACCCCGAAGGTTACCGAAGAGTCTTTGCTGCATCGGTTTGGGATTGTACTTGTCGTTGTTGTAGTACTCCACCGGCCAGTCTGAATGGGTGGCATGCCGGGCCGGTGGGTATTCGCGCTCGTGCACGTCGCGCTCGGTGAGGTCGTCATAGGGCGCGGAGGGCGCGTCGGTGAGCGGTGGCGCGGGGGGCGCGTCGGTGAGCGGTGGCGCGGCACGGTCTGTGCGTTCCATCGACGGCTCTTGCTCATCAAACTGGCTGAGCTGCTCTTGCGGCTCACCCAACTCTCGCTGATCGTTCTGTCTACGTTCCAGGTGTATTCCAAGCTCCATGTGTTGTCTACGCTTTGCGTTTTGTCCACGCTGCTCATGAGGGGCACGTTTCACGTCTTGATTTCTGTGCTCGAGTTGACCTCGCTGCTCAAGTTGTCCACGTTGCTTGTGTTGGTCAGGTTGTTTGTTTGGACCACGGTGCTTGTACTTGCCAAGCTGCTCATTTTGACCTCGTTGCTGCTTACGTGGTCCTTGCTGATCGTATTGGTCAGGCTGCTCGTGTTCGCTAGGTTGTTCGGTTTGACTACGGTTCCCACTGTTGCCAAGTTGTTCATGTGGGTGACCTGGCCCACGCCGACGACGCTGCTCGTATTTTACTTGCTGATCATGTTTCCCACCCTGCTGATGTTGGCGATCCTGCTCCTCATACTGGTTTTGTTGGTGAAATTCTGCGCTGAACGAGTTAACATTCTCTTGATCCAGCTCCAAAGCTCGCTGCAAGTGGTCGGCACCACCTTGCGGTTTGTAAAACTTCTGCGAATTAAAAGGAAGAACAACTTTTCAAACAATATTTGAGAGTGTAACAAATATACAAATACAAATCATTTATTTGCATAACACAGGTTCAGAGGGTGTTACAAAAGGTTCATAAGGTACACTGTTTATAACAGTGCGAGGTGTGCAAATATAGAACACTAGCTGTCGCCCGCGACTTCTTTTGCGTGGAAATTTTCGTGTGCATGTGTGAGACTGGCTCGTTGGTCTAGTGGTAGCAAGCGCGACTACTAAGCGTGGGGATTGATTCCCAGGGTCGGGCAAAGTATTAAAAAAAATTGTTTATTTCAATTACATAAAGTTGTCACACACATGATTTGGAGATCACCTTTTAAGAAAGAAGATGCTTTTGTTAGGGGGCGTCCATTAATTACGTGAGGCAATTTTTCGACACCCTTCCCCCCTTGGTGGGATGTCATGAGATTTGGCTTGACCCCCTCATCTCCCTCCTAATCTCACGTGAGATTTATCAAAATGCGTAGTTAAGTATAAATAGGTAATCTGTGCTTGATTGCGTTGAATTCACTAAAACCCAGTTATATCTGCCGAGACCCCCCTCTCTCCCTCGTGAGATTGGGTGATATTGGGCGCGACCCCCCCCCCCCCTTTAAACGTCTCACGTAATTAATAGACGCCCCCTTAGGTGACTCCGCTCCTCCACTTAACATTAGACAATGTATATGCAAATGAAAAAATACTATGAATAATAGTGTTATTGGGTTATCCCATCAGGAATTTCTCAGTAGCAGCCACGGAATCTGGATTTGCGCCCGGTTGATGGCAATAAGCTCACCCCCTATTACATGGGATTTCAATAAAACTGGCGAAATGTGTGTGTACGATTAGGTACAAGTCTGCCCAACCCTTCGGGGCTTTAAGGCGTGATGTTTTGTTTTGTGTGAGAACTGACTGCCAGATCAAAGGTGATAATGTACTGATGACTACAAAAGGCGTCCTTTTGGGTGCTGTAATTCTGGGCGGCAGAAGTCCGACACAAAATTAAATGGCGTTGAGGCGACGATATGGCTTTAAAAATCGGTGTATTTTGGCGCTATACAACTTTTTTTCAAAGTGAACCTTGTTAGGCGCTTTTTATTCTAATACCATTCTGTATACAACATTAAATGACTTTTTGCAAGAGCCCTTAGACCTCCATAAGTCGGCCCTGTCGCAAAATCCGTTCTTAGCGAACGTCTACTAACTATAAACTACCTCACTGCCAAATCTTAAGTTTGTAGCACAAAAAGTTAAGGACTTTCATCCAAACTTGCGAGAGCCCTTAGGCCTCCTTAATCCGACCCTGTCGCAAAATCCGTTCTAAACAAACGTCTACTAACTATTAACTACCTTCCTGCCAAATTTCAAGTTTGTAGCACTAAAGAATGAAGGACTTCCATACAAATTTGCGAGATCCCTTAGATCTCCTTAATCCAGCCCTGTCGCAAAATCCGTTCTTAGCGGACGTCTACTAACTATTAACTACCTCCCTGCCAAATTTCAAGTTTATACGTCAAGCGGTTTTCGACATTTCGTGATGAGTGAGTGACCTAGCAAAGGCTTAATACAAATTTTCATGGTTTGAACTACAAAAATAACGGGTTTGCCATTTATACTTTCATCCGCTATTTAACTCCCTAGGGGTTGAATTTCGAAAACACTGATACACGTATTTTTTAATTTTTAACCAGAACGGTAACCACCAATTTTTTATGGTTTAAACTACAAAAATGATGATTTTCCATACAAACTTTCATCCCCCATTTAACTCCCTTAGGGGTTGAATTTCGAAAAACACTGAAACACGTTTTAATTTTTCCTCATAATGATAAACACCAATTTTCATGGTTTAAACTACAAAAATGACGACTTTCTATACAAACTTTCATCCCCTATTCAACTCCCTTAGGGGTTGAATTTCGAAAAACACTGAAACGTGGTTTTTAACCAGAATGATAAACACCAATTTTCATGGTTTAAACTACAAAAATAACGATTTTCGATACAAACTTTCATCCCCAATTTAACTCCCTAAGGGGTTGAATTTCGAAAAACACTGAAGCACGTGATTTTTAACCAGAATGATAAATACCAATTTTCATTGTTTAAACTACAAAAATGACGATTTGGATACAAACTTTCATCCCCTATTTAACTCCCTTAGGGGTTGAATTTGGATAAACACTGAAACACGTGATTTTTAACCAGAATGATAAATACCAATTTTCATTGTTTAAACTACAAAAATGACGATTTTCGATACAAACTTTCATCCCCTATTTTACTCCCTTAGGGGTTGAATTTGGAAAAACACTGAAACACGTCGTTTTCAATTTTTAACCAGAATGGTAACCACCAATTTTTATGGTTTAAACTACAAAAATGACGATTATCCATACAAACTTTCGTCCCCTATTTAACTCCCTTAGGGGTTGAATTTCGAAAAATCCTTCCTTATTCCTTGTCTACATTATAAAGGAAACCTCTGTGCAAAATTTCAGCTTTCTAGGTCCAAAAGTTTGAGCTGGGCGTTGATGAGTCAGTCAGTCAGTCAGTCAGTCATGACTGACTGACTCAGTCAGTCATGACTGACTGTCAGGACTTCTCTTTTTATTTATATAGATAGATTATGGGATTAGAATTATTCATATTATTCATTAGTTGGGTAGTTCTTCAAAAAGTATTCTCCGCGTAGCTTTCGTGGCGAATTTTTTTTAGAGTAATCTTCAAATAAATGGATACACATCTAAGACGCTGTAAATATAATAAGTAAAATCTTTATTATGTGTAAATCGGTGCATAAACTACAGAGATATTCTATTTTGAAATTTCGGTGTCCACGAAAGTTACGAAAGACGCCACGATTTTTTAAGCAAGACAATTGCCAAAACAGTCTAATTTGGGGTGGGATAAACTGTTCAATTGGTTACGAGAAAACATACAAACAGAAACACATTCTACGAGTCGTTACAAGAAAAAAAACAGCAACACATAAATGCATTTAAATACTTATACAAATAAATAACACCTTTCTTTTGAGCTTCGCGACAATCGAGTAAATGCATCTGCGGCTCACAAAAAATCTATAGTTATTAATTAGTGGAGATATATAACTTTCATGGTGCGCCGGCTGACTTTCGTGGACAAATAACCACGGAAGTTGTGCCACAAAAGTTACGAAAATTTCACATTTTTGAGAATTACGATTAAAGTTATTGGTAAATTAACGAACAAAGTACTTGGGAATAATGTCGAAGATCTATCTTATTTTTTAATTCAAAATTATAAACATTATCCTTCAAAATATACGCATGAAGGTTTCTTGACCAAGGGTACTTGTAAATATTCAAAGAATGACTTACCTCGTATTTATATTGTTTGGAAACGACGAACTTACCTGTCTCCGCCACTGACTCCGGGATACTACTGAGCACCCGTGCAGCTAAAACGTGAAGCGACGAGTTGGCACTCTTGGAAGATAGGTGCAGTTTTGATGCGCGTTCGCGAAACTAGCAAAATCGTGTGACAGAGACATAATGCCTATTAAGTATTGTAACTTAAGAGATAAAATTAATGTTCTTTGGTAATTATGATGCACAGTTAAATACGATTAATTTGATGTATCACATTATATGCTTATGAATTGAATACAAAAGTTATCAAAGTTTGCCGTGAGCGCGAACAGAGTGTGACGCGCGAAGAACACCGATTTTGCTCCCGTTTTCGACATTAGATATTTTTTTAAATAAAACTTATAAATAATTTTAGATGTTTAATGTTGAAATTATACACATATATAAATAAAGAGTAATCTGTATTTGGTCCTAAGACTGTACGTTTAATAGTTTAGGAATTAAGACCGTGTGACCGCGTTTTGCGTTCTGTTAAACTGAAACTGTATGTACACTATTTGCATGCCCATTGGACGGTAAAATGTGAAGAACTTGGTTTTAAATATGAAACATCTATGTATTTTTTTACCCATGTTTGCAAAGAAATAAATGATTTGATTTGATTTGATTTGAGGGACCTCGAATCACCCAGTTATTAAATTACAATGTCATTCAGGATACAGATGGTCAATTTCATTACACATAATTAAATTTGAATTAGTAAATTATTAGTAGTAATAATGTCATGCAAATTAATAATGTCATAGGTCATAGTGATTATATTACCCATCATATTGAATTATTGCACAAATAAATTCTATAATAAAAATACAATATGTTTATCTTCTAAATAGTCTTTTACATAATAATAACATTTTAGAACAAGGAACTTTTTAATGTCATCGGGCAATTTGTTATATTCAGTGATGCCATACAAATAATACTTTTATTGAGTAGCGCCGTTTCCCCATACGGTATTTCTACATCTAACCTTTTTTTGTCTCGTAATTATCTATAATAGCTTTTAAAGGCAGTCTTATAATAGATTGGATTCGATTTCACAAATATATTTAATTTGTAAATGTACAAAGAAGGTAATGTAAGAATTTTTAAATTTCTAAAGGACCGCCATCTAGATAGTATCTAGATGGCTCATTGCTCTGATGCATTTCTTTTGGGCTTTGAATCCAAATTCCTTGTCTACCGAGTTGCCCCAGAATATTACACCATATCTTAATATCGGTGCAACAAATCCGTGATATTAAGACGGCTTCTTTGTTGACAATTTTGGAAAGTTTGTGGAGAGCGAATGAGGATTTATGAATTCCTTTACAGAGATTATTTAGATGTGTTATCCATGACAAATTGTAACCTATATCAATTCCCAGAAATTTGGTATTTGTTACAGGCTGTACTCTTAGTTCATCGTAAATAACATTAATATTTATAGGTTGAGTTCTTTGGTGAAAGTGTATTATTTTTGTTTTGTCCATATTTATTTTAAGATTATTGTAATAAACAATTGAATTATTGTACTTAATGTGTGATTGATTTCATCTTCATAATCATTGGGTTTGTCACATTTTATTATTACTGTGCTATCGTCTGAAAACAGTACCATTGGTTGCTTGACGTTTTTAGGGAGATCACTGATGTGAATTAGGAAGAATAAGGGACCCAAAACAGTACCTTGTGGAGGCCCACAAGGTACTGTTTTTCCAAATTCTATAGTTCTACTGTGGGATCTGTATTTGATCTCATTTCGCGTTCTCTGGCATATTCATGCAATTTCTGTGACTTGTTTTCTGTTAGAAATATATGAAAAAATTAGGTCGAGCGCTTTACCTCATAGGCCATACATATTTAATTTTTGGAGCGATACTTTGTGGTCAACACAGTCAAATGCTTTGCTCATGTCCATGAAGATAGCACATATTGTTTTTTTTTTTGTACATACCAGTCAAAACACTTTTGATTAAGTCATAAATAGCAATGTTAATGGATTTTACCTTGCGAAATCCTTTTTGTCCGCTTACCAAAATATTATGTTTTTCTAAAAAGTTGTATAGTCGACTATATAGGAATATTTTTTATTCAGTGCGCAAACTTTGACATTTTAAACATAAATGAGTTTTATTAAACACCTTTTTATTTTGATAAGTCTTAGTACAAAAAAAAAGTTTTCGTTAACAAAAGATGTCTACTTTGAAATTGATTTTATGGCTACTCGCCGCAATGGCGCGTACGGCGGCGGCGCTTTTGATATCCAATTAGATATTTTATTTAACATTTTCGTTACTATTTTGTAAGGAAAACACAAATTATAGAAACATAGAAACAGTCCTAGAAACCGATTAGGGCCATTTGTCAGATAAATGTCAGCAAAGGTCAAATTGTACACAGTTCTTAATTTTTTTAAATACAGTAATACATAAGTTTGGTACTCTATAAATACAAACTATTATAAGACTGTGTTCCGTTAGTTCTATAGCACTATATTCTATGATACCTTTAATTGAATCTTTATTATTTAATACTTTATATTGATGTCCAATTCTAGTTAATATACAAGCACCTCCCCTATTTACGTCTCTTGAAAAACTAGCTGCTAAGTGAAAGTTGGGTAAATTAATAGTAACCCCTGTCCTGGCGTCATAAAATGTTCAGTAATACATATTACGTCAATTGGTACAATCTTTAGTTCCAGTTTCTCTAAATGTACCGCCAAAGTGTCAGATTTGTTTATAAGACCTGCGATATTTTGGTGTAGAATGCGAATATTATTGTAAAGAAAAAAACTGCGAGTTTTGTACATTTTTGTCACTGGTTACGTAAGGGAATAACTCCCCGTCAATTTTGATCCTATTCATTATATTTTTAACTACGAATTGTATTCCAGCGTTATTTAATATACCTGATTTTAGTTGAGAAAATTTCAAATTCAAATGTTAGGTCATAATTAGTATCAAAATAGTCTGCGTATTTATGATATTGGAGGTTCATATAAAGTAGGTTATTAAACATCTCAACCTTATAGTTATATATACAACATGTTACGTAATTAACGCACACCCTCAGACACCCCAATTAGTATATTATGTTATGATCATAATACATACACTGAATTTTTAGTTAAACATGTATGAGCATTGATTGTTTATTGATTTAGTTATACTAATTCCGGAAGAATGTTGTGGTCACAATACAAATTCACGAACGCACACAGTCGCAAACGTAGGTATCCTCATACCCAGTGGTGGACCTCTCATACAAGCCGAAAAGCCTGGCTTGCCTAACGATAAACATAACAAAATTAAAAAAAAAAAAAAAAAAAATTACTCTCCCTGATGCCGATGGGCCATCTATTTTTTATATTGTTTTATAATGGAATATTTAAAATGTATTTAATGTGTTTAAAAATAACATTCTTACAAAAACAAAATAATACTTAGTAATTTTTTGTCAAACAATAATAACATTCGGTTTCCACACAACTATCAATCCATAACAGAAATTATTTTAAATTCGCGCGCTTAAATTCTGATATGCCGGCCGCGATACTCTGGCTCGCTCTAACACTATACAAAAGAAGAGTTGAAAAGTTGAAGTTTAGTGCGTAATACGGCCTACGGTCAGTGACCCAGTGCTAGCTAACGCTTTCTCTTTCACACCCAATGGCTTTTACGTGGCTTCTACGACCTCTCATGTTTCCTAGCAAAATGTGTCCGTTTTTGACAAAAATTTTATGTACTCGTGTGAGAATTTGTATCGAGTTTAAAGCTAGGCTTTTCTTTGAATGTGTGCGTGTAAGTCTGTGTAAGTTTGAGAGAGAACGTGTGTGTTCGCGCCGATGATTTGCGCGGCTGTGCGTTTCGTGCGAATTTTGATTCAAAGTACGATTTCAAGTTAGTTCGTATTGTTTTGACCTAGGAATTATGCCAGTAGCACGCGTTAATTATTACGAATGAATGCTGTTTTGAAAATTTTGAGAACAATATTCTAAAGTTAGGTTTTGTTTTGTTATTGTAATTGTGTGAAAGTTATTAGCACGATGTGAGTTATACCAATGATTTCGCAAGTTATTAATTGATTGTTATAAAGTGGTCTGTGAATGTGAATTCGGATATTACCGTCGAAAAGGTATGTAAATACGTTGAGTTAGCTCTTTACTTCACTGTTAAAAAACTCCTAATGATAGTTTTTCTCGGCAATGTATTTTTGTCGCTTTTCGCATATCATTTTGTAGTTATTTGATAAAGTTCTTCCAAATAAAGAACCATCATCGTAATATTATATCTCTTTGAAATAAGAAAATACGTAAATATGAGTTTAGGTACTAGAGTTGTACTGAAGAATAGAATAAGTAAATAAAATTGGCTATTATTTATTAGTGATTTATAATGATTTTGTGAGATCATTAATATTTATGTAATATCAAATATTATCATTTTAATCGACACTATATTGAATTAATAAAATAGTATGTACGGCAATATAATAACAAATCAATAGTGTAAATGCCATCTAGTGGCCATTTTGAATGAAATATTTTGCACGTCTGAATTGTAAACAGCGTAGCGAACTTACTTTGGTGTCACGATTCGTACGTATAGATGGCGCCTTTGTCAATTATGCAAGCGTATTAAGATATCGAGACTAGAAATTAATTGAAAAACTATAACTTATAAAATTGTATCCCAGAACATCGGTAGCTGACTAACTGGGCTTGCCTCCATTCTGACCTAGCGGCACGCCACTGTGTTCAACACATTTTAATGTCCGTTTTCTTAATTGATGTTTTAATTTAGAAAGCACTTCAGTGTCATTTTCACTTCACCATCGTGTTGGTAGAATACCTCTTGTAAATTATGAAGAGGTATGTCTTCTAGCAGTGTAGGTAGAGTTTCTCGTAAAACGTGTAAATATGCGTCTCCTGTTAATCTTTGTAAGAACACAGGTCCCAGTATGCTTGTACCAATGACACCGGCCCAGACGTTAACTGAGAAACGGTGTTGGTAGGAATCCACTCTGCATGCGTGAGGATTTTTGTGCATCCTTAAATGTGTGTTGTGTTGATTCTAGGTACATCCCCACACGTGTGAATGAACTTTCATCTGTCCAAATTGGTGTCCTGCCTTTTCACCTAAAATTAATTTACAAATTTTCATTTGACAAGCAACGATTGGCAAAAACATGGTTGTTCATTCCATCATTTTACAACAACAATTTTGGCAAATAATTCACTTAAAAAAATATTTACCCGATAAACTTTTATTTGATAATGTATTATTTGACAAACAATTCATTTTACATGCATGTCATCTCGTAAAACAAAGTTTAACTCATAAAAATTCAACTCATTATATGGGCATAACGGTAATTTTAATTAACGGAACAACAAATACTTACGAATCAAGAGCGAGCGAAGCAAACTTGGGACTTGGGGCACCCCGACTTTAGGTTAGGTTAGGTTACTTTAAACCCTGCAGACAGAAATTGGAGCCCCGCGTAGCGGGGCTACGTCGACTACGCCTATTACAAAATATTGATATTATTTACCTTGGACTTTAGGTGAATTTCTACACTAAAAACATACGAGACTACCCAAAAAAAATAGCTTAATACTTTGTGACTGGTTTAGAATATTTATTATAAAGTAGTGAAACGTGATTTTGCCAAAAGAATCAAAATATGTATTAAACGATTTTTTTTTAAATGATTAAATATCATGTGAAACATTTGTAAAGCGAAGCGTTTGCCAAAGGAACGCTTGTAAAGTGATTGTTTATAAAATGAAACATCTGCGGAATACGTTGTTTGTGAAATAAATAGTATATGAAACGTTGGTTGTAAACCAAAAATTTGTAAAAGGAGTTTAGGTAAAACATTAGTGAACCGTCCAAATTATGTTCCGCTGCCAATTTTCTAATAACCAGCGGCTGAACTGCAAGCGAGGAGCTTAATCGTTTGGAGTCAACTCCTGGCATCTTCTGAGGTGGAATGGATGTTCTTTATCACCACGAAGTCTTCTCCACACATGCATATGACTACATTCAAAGCGTGGCGCTGCTTCTCGGGTACTGGCATGGGGATTCTCATCGAAATAATCCAGTATTTCGTTTTGAAGACGAGTACGTGTACGCACATTGGTTCCCCTGTCGATTGCCGTGTTCGGACGGAACGTTCCGTGGTCGCGAAGCCGCTGAGTAGCAGCTAACATAGTCCTGCGGTCTACTCTTGTACCATACCTTTGGTTGAATGTTCTGCAAGCTAGAGCCACATTATCACCACACCGTGCCAAAGTTCTCACCATTTCGGTGTACTGAACATTTGTGTAATGGAAAGACATCGCGCGCGAAATATTATTTAGAAACCCACAACTTTCCACTAAAAATGTCCACGCGTAACTAATACATCGTAGGCGCGCTTACGCGCTAGCGCCGCCGGCGCGTGGTGGCTATCTCAGTTTACTTAAAAGTATCTGTAAAGACTTTAACTTGCTTGAAATAAGGTTAATTTTTCTTTATTTTGTTTTGAATGACGGGAATTTGTATTGATACAAAATTAAATAAAACTGCACTTTTAAAAGTCTTATTGCCTTGCGTTACGGTCTATTTTAGTTTGTTTTGACAGTACAGGGGTAGTGTGACTGTAATTTACGTAGTTTTAATTATTTTTGGGAAAAAAAATTACCTATATTAAAAATTATAGAAATCGATTCAGTAAACGATTCTGAACAAACTACTTTCAGGATGTGCGTTAATTATGTTACATGTTGTATATAGGCGCTCCTCGCACATACGTAGGAGTGTATATTATTATATTTGTGTTGGTTATCTGTACCAAGCTTTCTTTAATTACTTTTACTAAATCAATAAAGTTATTACTATATTTCATGTCAATGTCTCCTAATAAAATTATACAATAACTAGCAGACCCGCGCAACTTCGTCTGCGTCACATAAGAGAGAGAGAGAGGGTTAGAGAGAGTGGGTCGTAGGCACCTATAGTACAATTCTAGCACATCACACCCATCATTCCACATTATGAAAATGCGCGCGCGGTACCTGATAATTAATTCGCTGCGGAGTTATTTTAAAACTGTGATATCTCCTAAGATATTCATTGAAATCAAATGTTGTAAGAGCAATTTCGTTCAAAATTAAATACTTGAGATGAATAACGTATTTATTTGGATAAGGATGAATACGATGTTCACAAAAACACCTTCGGAAATAATGCAAGTCAACCTTAAAATATAGACATATGCTATCACGTATTTTTTTAGAACTTTTAAGAGGAACATTTCCGTCATACATGATTGTTGCGTAACTTTAACCGTTTACGCAGCGCACGCAACGGTAGCTTTCAAATAGAATATATTTTCCCCATTTGTGCAACATTTTTCATTGATGCTTCGCTCCTATTAGTTATAGCGCGATGTTATATAACCTATAGCCTTCCTCTAAAAATAGGCTATCCAGTAGTTCTTGAAATTAGCGCGTTCAACCAAACCAACAAACAAACTCTTGAGCTTTATTTTGTTAGTATAGATTCAAGTAGGTAACTAAATAATTTAATTAATCGCTATATCATTCTATTATGTTATGTTTTTCTCAAATAAGGGCTTCCCTCGACAGCCTCACGTTTTCATCGTTAGACTGTCGCTGACAGTCTTACTCGAGCTAGGTCTAAAATTCTCATCTAGGTGCATGAAATGAGCCCAATAACAATATAGCTGCTGTAAACTGTTGAGGACCTATTGCAACTGCCTTCTGTCTCCATCGTTAGACCGTCTATGACAGCCATACTTCAGCTAGGTCTAAACTTCTCATCAAGATGCATAAAGTGAGCCCAAACACGATATAGATGCTGTAAACTCTTGAGGACCACTTGCAATTGCCTTTTGTCTCCTTCGTCAGACCTTCGATAGAAGTCATACTCTAGTTAATTTTAATCTAGAGTACCTTTTGCTATCGTAACTTAAAAAAAACTGGCCAGTCGTTTTAAAAGTTATCTTGTGAGCACATTTTATTCATTAGTACCATTTTGGTTCAAAAGATGTCGTTGCATGTTACATATATAATTATGATAAGTTCTTCTTGAACACTTTAAATTCATACATCTGTTGATAGAGAGCACCGTGAGAGCACCGATTACAATGAAACGAAACCTTAAACCCTCTCTAAGTTATGCACAATATGTGTGCATTGAATCTAACCACATGGGTTTTATAATTTACACACGCATGATGTTTTACCAAAAAAATACCCGGAGACACTCAGACTATCTTTTGATAGAGAGCACCGATTACAATGAAACATCGTTTGAATGGTTAAAAAAAACTAAAAGTGTGTATAACACCATTTGGTAATGATTTGGAAATCTTAAAGGTTTAAAAAAAATCAACATACCTATTTACAAAAAGTGAAAGTGAGTGCGGCTGGGGATCGAACTTGCACCATGCTTACAGCATTAAAAAAACCGAAATAAATACAAAAACAAAATAAATTAACTGAGGCTCGAACTTGCAAACCACTGTTCACAGGGCGGCCGCTGACACCTTCGGGCTACTTACTTCGGTGACAAATGGTCTAAAATAGTTGTTCTTTTCTAATGCATGCCATGACAGTTGTCAGTTGTCAAACCGTTGTCAAAGAGCTGAAGAATACGGACATAATGCAATATTGCTCACCCACCCAAGTTATTAGCGTGATAATATAGCCTATAGCCTTCCTCGATAAATGGGCTATCTAGCACTAAAAGAATTTTTCAATTTGAAGCAGTAGTTCCTGAGTTAACCGCGTTCAACCAAACAAACAAACTCTTCAGCTTTATAATATTAGTATAGATCAGTCACACAAGTCTCTCAATTTTGATTTTATATCAGCTGATAGTTGTTTTATTCTAGAGTTTGGTAATGAATAACTACAGAATTTAAATTCTATAGAACAATTTTCTTCAATCGCTTGTAGTATGCGTCTTTGTGAGCCATTACTTAATACACACCGTTTCCTGTTTGCTTCGTTGTGGACGCTCGATCTTGTATTTTTCACCTCTGGTGTTGAATTTTTCATCGGCGGTGTTAATTGTGTATCATTAGGCGACTTATCTACTTTTGGCATCTGGTTTTTAGTAGTCAGTGTGTTATTATTATTATTTGGCTGTGCCTCTTCCAAATTGTTCCTCATCTGTGTGTACGTATTATCTCCAGTTGGTGACTTATGATCTTTCTGTACCGTCTCTCTTGAATTATCCATCAGCGGTGTGCATGTTATTCCTCAATAGGTAGTTGATTACTTTTTTCTGGTGTCGTTTACTGTAAGCGTGCATTTTCTCTGTTGCTCTCGTATATTTTATTTCTTTTAGTTTTCCTACTCGAAGTTTTAGGGGAATTTTCTGTGAAGCTGAGTTTTTTTATAAACATTTAAATTTTTTTGGCATTTTACCAATTCACATTTCAAGTTTATGTTTTCTTCGTTTAATGCAACGATTTCATTATTTGCTGACTGTAGGTCGCCTGTTAATTGATTTATTTGTGCTTGGAGTACTTCACAACATGAATGATTTACATCCAAGGATGTGCTGGGAAGGCTTGTCATTGTTGAGTCAAGTATGTAAGAATTAGATAAATCGGTCAATGATCTCGATTGGTATAGATTGATAGGAGTCCTTTTTCTATGCGTTATGTTATTGGAAGAATCCATTTTAAAAGTTTATACTATTATTTTAATAAAGCCCAAAATTATTTTAAAAGTCCCTAATTTAGTATAATTTCTTCAGGATGGCAACACTATATTGTTCACAAGGATTCATAATTTCATTAAAAGACAGTTATGGCACTCTCCAAATAAGGCCTTAGAAAGGTAATTCGAAATGATAAAGATTTACTTTTTTGGGCTAGCAACATGCGCAGATGTCTATATCCTTGACGGAGATGATATTTAGTTTTTAATGTAGGTATATTAATAAAAGTGATCAATGGGTACCTATTTCTTGCATCTGATTCTATAGGTGACCTATACCTACTAGGATAAACTAGTATCCGAAAGCCTAGAGCATTGTGCACGGTATATGGCAGTAGGCTCGCCTTCTATTAAAATAATGTAGGCAGTACTTACAAATGCAACATAAGTAGGCGCAAAATAAGATCAGTCAAATAAAAGAAAAAGGATTGACTAATAATTGATTATTTATTAAGTAACAATATAAGACACATATTCAGTTACTCAAGATACACGCACGTAGCTAGTTGGAACTTCACACACAAAATGATTGCCTGTTTTTCCCACTCGTATGTAGATAAATACGATAAAATTATTCCGACGACGATTTATCCTGACCGATGTCAGTCGGCAGGTTTCTTGTAACTCATTGACTTCGGTTGGGATGTTCCATCATTAGAAAATCTCATGGAAATGGAATCAACAAGCACCAAACAAAATCCGAATGGCATAGGCAAATCGTACTTCGTTAATAAAACACAAGTTGCTGTTCAGTAACTGAATTAATCGAAAGTCCAAGTCTAAAACAAAGATTTCAGTTGAAAACTCAATAATATGAGACGAAACAAAAAAATATTTTCAGGCAAGAATGCTAGTTGTCAATATGGCATTGAAATGAGTAGACAATTGTTTTTTTTTATTTGAGGAATCGGTGGTTTAGATATAATTATGGTTTACAGAAAAGAGTATTTAATCAAGTTGAAAATGTCTATTAGTTAAACCTATGTAGAACTTTTAAAATCAATAGATATCTTTTATTTGCCCTTACGAATTTTACAATCTTATAATTAATATTCAATAAATTATAAGATTCTTTTTTGTTGTAACTTCTTTTTTAATGTTTTTTTTTTGTCCCGGCAATTTTTTTACATTTGTCCATTTCGTTAAGTCCAAAATATCTACATCATTTTTTTCAGTATTTCTTTACAAAATCTGTAAAATGAATTGTAAGATGTTGCTCTTAACAATCTTCTTATGATTCTGCTAAATGAAATTTTACGAATCTATATACAAAACTTTCAGACGAGTATGAATTGGACGCAGTTCATATTATGAATTGTCAATCTGTGACCATTTTAGGAATTTTAACGTGATTCATATTATTTTCCCATTATGATTCTGCCAAAGTGGCCATTTTAGACCCGCAGAATCTGCTAAAAAACAGCAAAGTAATTCATATTAAGTGGACCATTTTACAAATCTCCATACAAAACTGTCAGATAGATGAATCGCGTGACATGAATTGGACGCAGTTCATATTATGAATTGTCAATTTGTGACCATTTTAGGAATTATAAAGTGATTCATAATATTTTCCTATTATGATTCTGCCAAAGTTACCATTTTAGACCCGCAGTTGACATGAAGTTGGTTCACTAATTGTCTTTTTGTATCACTTTTGTTGCTTTCTTGTTGTTTTTTGTAAACAAATACTAGGTCGTCACTTTTTGGCAGTTTTGTTTAAGTCAATGATAGTTTTTCACTCAGCAAACAATGTCAGGGGTTATTTGTATTATAATTACAATGTTTTTGCACTTTTATCTCGACTTATCCATAGTTTTATAATTATTACTCAATTAATTAGCAAGAATACGCATGAGTATGACAACTGTCAACTGTCATGTTTCTGTTAATACCATGAACTTAGTATACAAACAGGACTAAGTTCTGCGAAAATTGTAACACACAAAAATGAACCATAACAGTCACACCGTAGGTTTACTTTTGTTAAGCTATCAAAACCGAGGCGAGAGAGATAGCCATAAGGGGGCCCTTTGTCCCTTTCACTCAATTGCTAACAGATAAAAATGTTAAGGTCACCTCACACTACAAGTAAAATGATAAATATAATTTATTAAGCATTAAACTAACTAAATACATAATTAATTAAAAACTATTAAATAACCTAAAATATGAAAACTAACAACAAACTATAAAAGGGCATCAAAAAACTCCTCCTCAACGCTGTCAGCTCCTCCTCGTTGTTTCCTTGGAAGATGGGTAGGCCTTTAGTGTGGGACGCGACATGCGTCGATACTCTTGCGCCATCACATCTTCCAAGCTCGTCGTGCTGTGCTGGCGCTGCCGCTGCGGCTGCAGAGAACCTCAAGCGGCGTAAATATAGAAACCTTTGTGGTAACTATATTTTCGAGCCGTTTGGGGTTGAAACTCTGGGGTCGTGGGGTCCGAGTGCTCATAGCCTGTTTAAGGAAATTTCGAAACGCCTAGTTGACGCTTCCCGTGACCCAAGGGCTGGCTTTTACTTTGGCCAGAGGCTAAGTGTTTACAAGTAAAATAAATTACGTGTATATTGTTTTTAGTTTTAAGATAAATTTTAATTATTTTATTTTATAGGTTTACAGTCTGTAATCTATATCTACTAATTTATTTATTTTAAGTCAAATTAATTATTAGTATGATTGTTTGGAAGCTATTATTATATTTATTATGGCAGCACTGAAATCTGTCATCAATAGTGTTAATTTGACGTCCTAACTCCTAAGTTATTTTGAGAAAATTATCTACGGTTCTTTTTTATTGGTTAAAAGTATTGTATCGCGCCATGTAAAAGTGAATCCTATGCTGGTTGTGGCATATCATTTCACAGGTAAGGAATATTATAGATTTTGTTTACTAACAATGATTAGTGTGACCATGCCTTAGACGTTTTGCAGACGAAAGACTTATGCTTTCGTCTATTTTTCATTAAAACTATCAATATTAAGGCGCTGCCTCGCCGGGAGCATTTGCGTGTAATGTAACGTTACAGAGTCGAGCATTATATCAGTGAGGGAGGAGAACTGAGCATTACAGTGCACAAACTGTAATGATACAAAACGAGTTTACATCAGTGAAGGAGGAGAACCGAGCATTACAATGCGCACCTTGTAATGATACAATGTGTAATATTTTGATACAACTTGTAACATTAATGCGCTTTTTTGTTGCGTTTGGCCGGCCGCCGCGGATTAGCTCCCCCCGTCCGCAATAAAAAATAATTCAATAATTCATGGCAATATCGTTTCTTTTCTTTTCTTTTACGTAAATAACAATGTCGAATTAATATTGCTGCACTCAGCACAATGACCGCTTCGTCTGACATTACGGAAAAAACTAAATCAGAATGCTCCCAAATTCAAATTTATACTAAATGTTACATTATACGCGAATGCTCGTTAGTCAGGGAGGTAGTATTGTAATGTAATGCTCAAAGTCGAATCTATAATGTTACATTACACGCGAATGCTCGTCGGTCAGAGAGGTAGTATTGTAATGTAATGCTCAAAGTCGAATCTATAATGTTACATTACACGCGAATGCTCCCGGTGAGGGAGCACCTTTATGCGCATGAGAAATATAATTTGTACCTATGTATCGCGTTATTGAAATAGCATTATTTTTGTTTGTTACAGCTTTCCACTGAAAGAGGAAATAAGGCAAAAATGTCGATTCCCGAATTTCAAACCATAACCAAAAGTTCTGTTGTGTGCAGCCTTTATTTTAAGCCAGAGGATTTTCATACTACAAAATCACGACGAACGTTAAATGCTTACGCAGAACCATCATTTTTTCCAGTGGTAACGATATTGGTTTTATCATCAGTACAACTGATGAACGAAAAGGGCAGGTTGAGTGTGCTTAAAAGATGTTCTCGTGCGCGAAGCTCTCTTCAGTCGGCATTGGCGGGCGCCTTGCAACTACAGGCTCCAGCCGCTCCTGGTATATTGCAAGGAACGACATGAAGGAAGAGGGCTTAGTTTCACAGAGATAAGGGTCCCCGCACACGGCCTACCGGCCACAGCCACAAACGCCGCCACGAGAAGCTAGAAGCGGCTACAACTCGCGACAGCCACTTGTGGCCGGTGGTCGGCACTTGCGGTCGGTGGTTGCTACTTTTTTAACCCATGCATGCAGTATCATAATGGACTCGGACGAAGAAGGTTGACTGAGGTATGGGAGAGAGGGGTAGGGAATTGCGCGAGTGGCGTGTGACGGTGTTTAGTGGCCGGTGCCGGCCACAAGACGCGAGCAGCGACGATTAGTAGCGTGTGGCGGCCACCGGCGTCAACCGTGTGCGGCGAGTCCATATAAAATGTACGAAAACTGCAGGAAATATGCCGGTGGCATCGTTTTCTGGTTGTGGCCGGTGGCCCGTGTGCGGGGACCCTTACATCGCCGAAGTTAACTTTCATAAGGTTTCAGGAAGCGACACGTAACTCTTCAGGACTATGTTGAACAATTTTTCCATTTAAAAGTTCCGGATTGATGACTACGATTTGTTGAAATTTTGTGCGGACTTACATACGTACTTCAGAGGTTTGCCATATCAAGAATTTTTTCAAAATTTTAATGTGATTAAAACAAATATTTTATACAAGACTCGAATCATTTGATTAATGCATTGAGAAACTTAAGCAGTAAGATTGGCTTACGGCAGAAACTCCACAAAACAATTCTGTTTAACCATGTTTAATTTTAATAAATGGTTGTCACACGCTTCCAATTTTATTCCCTCCATTTGAATACCCAAACACCAATTCTGCAGAGTAAACGGAAAAAGACCATGGAAAGGAAACGATTTCTTTTTTTTTCAACTAAATTCTTATTTCTTTAAGTCATAAATTATTATTTCACTATTTTAAGTAACCGTTGATGTGTTAACCGGACACAAATTATCTCTGTCAAAACGAAGTTTCTTATTTGTTATAAAAATGTTTGGTCACCCTATTAGAAAGAGACAAAGGGCTCTGTTATAAATATCTCTCTCGTCACGTTTTCTGGTAGAGTGCTCAGTCCAGTTTATTATACTAAGTCCATGGTTAATACTATTTCTTGGGTACTAGTTTCATCTAGAGCAATAAAATAATAAAAAATAAGCGATTTATTACGTCTCTGGATAGCGTGGCAGCCAAAACGAAACTTTGAAATACTGCCATCTATTTTTAAGCCATATTTTGAATATGATTTTGGGCATGTGACCACCGCGGCTAGCGCACACAAGGTGGAATCTGGAGGTCCAATTTGAACACACACACACACACTTTCCAGTTAATAAGGCTGTATGTCGGCCATAATGCATCAAACTAATCGCAGAGGCCGAACATCCCATCCATCAGGGTCGCAATGACTCATTTTTGAATGGTTAATAAAACCAATGCTCATACAGGATCATCGTGAGGAAACCAAAAAAGAAATGGCATTTAAAGCCAAGTCAAAGGCCAGCGGCATAAACAACAACAACAACATTCATTTATTTTCAGGCTATTTTGGCCCATAGATATACACCTTACAGACTAACATAGATATGTTTAAATACAAATTGTGTTAGTAAATATAGAACTTTAAAACTGTGTTAGTAACACTTCACTTGTGCACTATGTCACTATGCCTTCATGTGGCACTTGCCCGTGGAAGCGACGGAACACTATCTCTGTGGCCAAAACTCCTCCTCCAAGACAAGGTGCAGATAACACGTTGGTATTCGCAACACGAATGCCTTCAAGTTGTTGTTGTGGCGCGACTCAAGCAGCTACAGTCTCGCCTCGTACTTGGTCTTCTGCCGCACGTACTCCATGATCTCCTCCGCCGTAGTGGTGTAGTGTACTCGAGAGATGTATACCGGAGTGTCGGCACGTTTCTTATTGGTACGTTGACGGCGCTTCCTCATCAACACCGTTACAAAACCATCATTAGCCCGAAACGATGCCTTTTCAGGCACGGGCTTCCCAGCGGGAGCAGTTAACTACGCTAGCGAAAACTCCAGGAACACGTCGAGATTTTGCAGGCGCTATAGAAACAGGCAGCACGTTGACCGGTCTTGTGGCGGTGCGGGAAGGAGCCGGCGGGACAGAACGGGGCAGCGAGGAGCACGAGGAGCACAATCTGCTGGCTCAGCATTCTTCGGTGACGACGAAGACAACACTGCTGTCGCAAAACTAGCCGAGGATACACCAAAGCCAGCTCCGCGACGCATGTCAGCCGACGCACCCGACGGTGACCCAGATACCGTTGCCTTTTGACTCCACTCATTGAGTTCACTGCGTAATTCGGCGACAGCATTTTGGAATGCATCTAATTTCTTCTGCACATCTACTAGACTTGCCTGCCTTAAGAAGAACGATGCCCTTCAATAGGCTAGTTACATCGACGTGGTCGAATGTGACGGGAGGGAGCTTGTGTAAGGCCTTCGCCACGAAAGTTAGCACGTCGTCAGGGTTTGTGTCCATTAGCAGCGCGATGATGTCCTGTATGCTTTTCTTAGTCCCGTCACGACGGCGTGGCGGGGCACCATCTGGTCACTCTAAACATAAAAACTCTGACACCAAGTTAAGTACTAACCACACGATAAAAGAAAGAACAAGATACAGGAACATTTGAATTGTGACTGGGGGATGTTTGTTTACCCCTACGATTAGTGTGGCTGCTCACAATAAGTAATTAAATAATTCCCTGAGTGTAGTACGTACCACACATTTTGTTATTCAGAAAATAAGTGGGGTCGTGAGGCCTGGGATCTTGCTCTAAAATGGATACCCTGCACCTACAGTTATATTCAGAACCCGTTAGAGATGAGAACACAAGATAAACATACAGCTGCCTCGTCGACGTTTCTTTCGGTGACGTCCTGATGTCTCCGTTCATAATCGGGGTGCTGGTAGTCATAGTTGTCGTGCATGAGCTGGCGCCGCAGTGACGCCACCTGCGCTTGCGACATGCGCTGCGACTTTGTCGGTGGCGGCGGCAGCAGCGGCAGAGGCAACGCTGCAACATTACATGTTACAATAAATCCGTCTGCCTGACCGCGGCTAATCTCAGAGAAGACTAACTGGCTATGGGCACTGTGATCATTTATTTTATTTATTTGGCTCACCAACAATTGAATACACTGATACTTTAGGAGATACGTTAAATAGACTAGTGTACCAGTGTTTTACAGGTAAGCACATCATGCATTACTTGTTTGATGTTGAGTTTCTACTTAAAATTAGATGAGTTCTTAATAACTCACCAAACATAATAATAGGTTTTAAATTAAAAAATTACATGCAAGCCTCAACACCTAAATGATTTTACAGGTTTTTGTTTATGAGTGGGCACACGGGTTTCGATTCTGCTCAATAATTGGGGAACGTCAATTTTATATGTATCTAACAAATTTTAAATAAAACATAACCTTTCCTTGGTAGTCGGGTAAAAAATAACGAATGCAGTAAATCTCTCCCTTTCTATAGGGATCATTTAAGCGTATCACAGAAAATTTCCTCGAACTGTTCTCCTTAATATCGTACAGCCGAACGCCGCGTGAATGTGGGCTCTCACAGTGTGATGGGACGGGAATCGTTTCGTCGTACGAATATGTTTTTTTAAATAACATAGTGAAGACAACATAGAGAACAACATCTTTGTTTTACCTACACGTAGTTGTTCTGGGTCTGGCTATTTGTGTATGTGAGTTTAAATGTTTGTAAACGCACCCACGACGACGAAACGATTCCCGTCCCATCAGAGGGACGGGAATCGTTTCGCCGTACAAATATTTTTTTTAAATAACATAGTGAAGACGATATTTAGTATCTGACTGCTCCAGACATAGGGCTGATGGCTCAACAGTGTGCTTCCAACGTACCTAAAGAAGCACGACGCTGCATGCTCTCCCAGGCACATTGGCGTCACACTGCCAGCTGCTCAAGAGCTACTACTTGATCGAATTTCTTGTCATACGTCCAAAGGACCTCAACCAAAATTGAGCTATGCGATAGTACCGCCCGTGTCGGATTGCCGTCCCAACCGACTATGAGACAGGGAGAGAGGCTGCCCACAAACGCGTGCACTGTCTAGTATCTGCTAAGATTGGCCGCCACGGCTGAAATTCGGTCAGGTGGACCAAATCGCAAACTTGTAATTAAAGAAATACTCACAGTTATCGCTCTTCCCCCGACATAGTCCAGTGAGTGTGAACACTATCACTACTATACACAGCATAGCACACAACTCACGACCCTCAACGACGACTGCTTGACGAGGCTACCAGTCAGTGTGCACATAAGTACACTAGTATCGCAACTGTAAGTGTATGACGAAATAGCGAGAGAGATTGAAACTGTGAGATCAGACCAATTTAGTACTAGTATGAATTTCAGGTTACTTTGTTTATAACAGCATAAAATTGCAATCTATAAATTAGTTGAAAATCACTTGTAACACTTGGCTACTTGGCTTGACTATGGCTGTGCAGTAAAAGTTACACGAGCCATGCGATTCGTTCGTGCAAAACTAGCTCAATAAATAAATATAAACAGTTTACAGGTGACGTGTATGTGTGTGTGCGACAAATAATATTTACAACATTAAAATAGTGACGCGCTATAGTTTTTAACTTCCGAGAACGTAGTGTATTTCTTTAAGCATCACTTCGATATGAATACTCTTATAATTTACTTTGTAATCAAATAAGTTCTCGTTGTGTCATTGATTTTTAATTGCTAGTATCGATAACTAAAGAATGCTCTACAACTATATTTTCTACCTCGTTATCCATTAGCCTCAAACCACACCCACACTCAAGCGAAATGCTGTCCACACGCAAAGGAAACGCGCATTGATAAAGGCCGTGAACGAGGCCTTAAAAAAAGCGTTAACGCTTACAATAATCTGAGTCAAACAAAGGAAGACAATCAAAAGGTTGGTTATTTGTGGGTAGAGGCGCGGTGCCGCAGACCAGCAGAAGATGTCCACACAGCGGTCACTCACCGGGTAGACTGTGGCTGCCTCGGGCCTCCTCTACGCGAGATCACTATCGCAAATTAACTAGGTGATTTCTCAGGAGTACGAGATATCAAGATGTTCAAACGTTAGATAACGAAATGAGATGTGTTGCATGTGCGGCAATATATGCAATATAACCCATTTCGGCAGTTGTCTTAAAGTCCCGTACAAACGAGAAATTCCTAATTAATCAAAAAAAGAACCCAATGCAACCTAAAAGTTTGTCTTACCTGGGAATCGAATCCAGAACCTGACGCTCAGCTGTAAGCACCACTAGACCGAAACAAGAAAAACATTTATTTCTGCTGTAACATGACGCATAACATGTGTCAAAAAATAATAAAACAATAATTGTTGGTTGGCTAGAAATAATAAATAAATAAATTCTTCCGGAAATGTCCAACTTTTCAAGACAGTGGGAATTTTATAGAAAATCAAAAATACAATTGGTATTTAAAAATGAAAAATAAAAGCAAAGTGTTCCAACATTTTGTCAGATAACGCTCATACAGGAAAAGTACGTTTCTGCGCACGTAATGACTTACGTTAAACGTACTTTATTAATTATATTTTAACATAAATTCAGTCGTCACTAAAACTTAGCCACGAGCGGGTCGATCAATAATAACATTGTATCAAGTGCGGCTCAGATAACTAAACAAACACAACGTAATTAAACTATTTAACCTAACAGTGGTTTGGTGTGAATTAACTACCTTCCTACAACAACTACCGGGGCATCAGTCAACTACGAGGATACCCCAAAACAACCTCTCCTTTATAAATCTTCTTCCAGGGCTAGGTGGTGGTACAGGACTACTGAGAAATCATCATCATCAGGTTCACTAAGCTGTGGTCGAATAACGCCGCGTTGATACATTTGACATTCATATTACATCAGAAACACAGGTCCTCTAAACTTGGTCAGTATGACTGTGTACATTATGTAGATACTATTTAAGTAAGCACTGTCCTTCGCACTAATTAGTAACCCACACGCTCCCCGGAGAATAAACATAAAGTTGAAGCAAATTTTATTTTAACGTACAATATTATAATATTTGGCGCAAGCCTCGAACCGAACCGTCCGCTCATTAGTAGCCCCCCGTGCATTCCCACACACACACTCAGACTGCGGGAGCCACAGTGTGGACCACCACAGAAGTATAGTTCTGCGTAGATGTAGGAACTGTGTCACATAAAAGTCCTCTGACAGCAAGAGTTTAGCGGCGGCTAAACTACACATCATGCTGTGCTGTGTGTGTGACCGGCTGTTACGCAGTCGTAGATATTGAAGATAATATAGAGAAGTTATCATAAGAAATGGCACATCAAAACTGTGCATATAGCAAAACCCCGTAATTGTCCAATTTGACTCGTTAAAATTGTACCATGTCGATCGCTTTGTCTCATCTATCCTAATTACATTTTTTAATGTCTTTGATTGCAGTCGATCGAAGACATCAACTGACCGACTCAGGGTTGAAGACCCTTGCCAAACGGGGTGTGATAGAGGTAACAATGGCCTAATCAATCGATTTTGTGAATTTATTCATCGTGTGCTTTTCAACTTCTGTACCTGCATTGAATACTATTACGAAACGAAACACTGCGAACAAAACCATAACGTAATTATACAGCATTATAGTTTAGAATTCATTAAAGAGACGCCACCGGTGGGTGGCGCGCGGTGGCCGGCGGCGGTATACTTTGTTTTTAATCAAATCAAATCAGCGCTACGCCGTAGCGGTGTTACGAGCTACATAGCCGCACTACGAGTGCTACGCCGCTGCTCTACAGATTTTATTATGAAGTGTTATGATATGAAAACATTTTCTGAACTATTCTGATCTCTTTTGTTGTTAAGGATTTATTCCGATCTTCCCCCACCGGTCTGTCACCATTGATGACTAAGTAGGAGCCTATTTTTTACTAAAAACAGTACCGATTGATTACGACAATCATGATAGATCATTATCTACTAACGCATATTTTCCACGTGACCTTTTTTTTGTTGCCCCGCACTAGGATTTTTCCTGTATCGTGGGTGCGTTTACAAACATTTAAACTCACATACACAAATAGCCAGACCCAGAACAACTACGTGTAGGTAAAACAAAGATTTTGTTCCGTGCAGGAATCGAACCCGCGACACGCAGCGCAGCAGCCAACCGCTCAGCAACTGCAAAAAAAACAAAAAAAGGTTAGTATGACAATTTCGTATAGGTGTATTAAAGGAAACATCGTCTATAACTTACTATGCCTACCTATGTCCACTAACTACCTCCATTCTCCCCCTTTTTCCTAAATAGAAAAGGATAGGCTTTCTATTTAGGAAAAAAAGGGACGAAAATTTATAAGAACTGCAAAGGTACCTGTGTAATCACATATTATTTACGTAGAAGTAGTTTTTCCCCGCGGCTTCTTCCGTGCTTTGGTCTAGAATTATCCTACTGGATACGTTCCAGTAGGATAATTCCATTAGTACGCTATCGCAATCCTATGCTCAAAAGGTCTAGGCATTCCTGTGCCTTGTTCAAATCTGTTCAGCCGTTTAGGTGTGAAAAGGTAACAGACAGATTTAGTTGTTTCTAAATATTATTATGGGTAGGCCTTGAAAAAAGAAACTCCTGGTTTGTGCTGTTCCAGTGAAAAAGTTAAGCTTTCGATTCTAGGTGTGCAAGAGGCAATCTCGGTGCTTTTGAATAAAATAGAAAATATTTGTCGTGTTGATCTGACCCAATTTCATTTGTCGCTGCTAAAATTGCCCTTCCACAGAGATGGAATAAACGTAGTTTTTTATCCGTTTTATGAATAGTTATATTTGTGTAGTAATGCTCTCGTAGTCGCAAGCGCTTCTGCTGAACATGAAGTCCTTAGTTCGATGCCCGGGTTGTTGGGGTTTTCCACCATGGAATTATTCGATTCTGGTTAACGAATTCCAATACGACAGTTTTGAGGTTAGTTTATTTTATTGATCTAGTGATTAAATTTTTTCTTAAATTATTACGCACCTGAAGCAGTTGTATGGGCAAACTGTAGTAGCGTTAAGACAACTTATTGCCGTAACTTTTTAGAAACGAATCCTTGCGCGCTAACTAACTCTACCAAATACAAGTTATAATACCTGCTACTTCCAATGGTTGATTCTTCAATACGCATTGGTCTCAGGGTGAACATGGACAGAACCCAGGTTATATTCAACGAAAACGTCACCCCAGGGCCTATTGTTGTGAATGGGGGTTATATGTTTACCTCGTGCAAACTCTGCAGTTTGGGAAGATCAACTTTGAGAGGGAGACCAACAGAAGAATCCATCTGAGCTGCAGGCCTAGCCAAGTTACAAACGTTTCTTATCGAATCTCTTTCTACAATCGTTGACGCCTCGGCGTAAGCAATTTGAGAAAACGCTAAGTTGGTAGCCAACTTGACACAACTGAGTCGATCGCTCGTTCTCCAATGTCTGTAGAAAAAACCAAGGAAATTATATACTAACTGGAATGAGTACGAACAAGATTTTGATGTCAAAAAACCGTTTGAAAATGAACTTTATATGAAACAATTAGAGTTCATATTACTTTAATTCATTCAAAGGGGGACGAAAACTTCAGAGCGAGAAAGATACCTAGAGTGGATTGTGTCCTTGTCTAACAATTGCCAGTAAACAAAACATATAAAACATGTTTTTCATTTTTTTTAAATTTAGTAATTGGAAATCGCGTTGATAGCTAAACTAGCACATAAATCGTAACGGGATTAATTTAATATTCAAATACTAAATATTAAAATAATAATTTCTTGCGAAATAAAGTAAGCTTAATATTTATTTATTTATTCAGAGATACATTCTAAGCTAACAGTTTTTTTACCAAAACGCTTAAGAGCTAACAATAATCATATTACAATGTCAAATATCCTATAATTACACTAATAAATTCAGAGAGCAAAATAAAAATAATAATAAAAAAAAATAAAAAAAAATAATAATAATATAAAAAAACTGGCAACACTAAATGTCTCGGTACGTTGAAATCTGTTTCTGTTTCGTAAAAATACAAAGTAACTGTTTTTGTCATCCATACATCATAAAAACCGATAATTAATAATTACTGGACAAAAACCAAATCAAAATTGGGCATAAAAACTCGCAAAAACTTATATAATGTCGAAAAAAGATTTGAAAAATACCCAGACATGGCAGACAGCTTCTGTCACCTGTCAAATCAAATTTTCAATAAAGCAAAATAAGTAATGGATGAAAACGAACTGAAGACACAATGATAACTAGATCAGTGGCTCGCCACCGCGCACGCCTATCGCCTCCGGACCCGTCGCTCAGCTCCGCCTCGCCACCACCGGAATCCAGCCCCGTCGTGAGTGCTGTGACACCGGCCGTGGCAGTTGCGTCGAGCTCGAGCGACGAGTATTTCTCTCCGCCCACGACGCCACCACCTGTTCGTCGACGGGGAGGACGCCGGCCGCCGGACAGCTTAGGACCTCGAGGCCCACCGGCCTCTGATAGGGTCCCAGCTCTCGGCGGGAGTGTGCAGCGCATGCGATAGACGCAATCCATTAATGCAAATGTCATGCGCGCATACTATGGGGCTACAGAGGGGGGAAACAACCTGACTGCGTACCGTGTTCGGATGCTCTCTCTGTTTCAGGTGCTTGAGCCAGCTGTCAACGTGTCGGCACAACGACTATCGGATCAGGTACGAGTCATCCAGCGTAATCGTATGTTGGATGATACTGTGCTTGATCGCTTGCGAATGGAAATGCAGAGTAGCCAGGTCATTGCCACGCCCCCGCAGGCTGTGGTTCCACCACAGTCTACCATGATATCAAATCGCGATAACGACGTGAGTAATGACATGGTTACTAATGTAAGTACCCAGTGCAATGAGGAAATGAGGAGTGCTTTGGAGGGTGCGATTCGAGAATATCGGTTCATGCAACCCGACCTTAGACCACGCATACCTCGTTTGCCCATGCATAACAAAAATAGGGCGCTGGTGGCTGTTCTGGATTCGCAGTTGTCAAACTATTTTGACAACTGTGAAGACCTCACCGATGCTCACTCAATCCTGTATTGTGCGGCTGTAGCGGCATGTCGTGTAGCTCATGTCAAATTTTCTGATGACAGAGCTACACGACCTAAACCAGCCGTACCAGCATGGCAGTACAGGATTGAACGACGTATTGGTGAGGCCAGAGCACTCATCGGCAAACTGATCTGCTTCAGGGAGGGCAATACTCGTCCTAGAGTGATGCGTTTTGTGCGGCGGGCATTCTCGGGGACTGATATTAGTCCTCGAGACTACATGTCCGGTGTCACAGAGCGCATCGACTTCCTGAAGCAGAAAGTGTATGCATGGGCAAACCGTATCCGTAGGTATAAGCGGAGGGTGGACCGATACACTCAGAATCGCACATTCCAAAGAGATGAAAGGTGGGTTTATAGGGCTTGGGAGCGACCGGACCAAGGTGTGGCTGACACGCGCCTGCCGGATGATGATGCCATGTCTTCGTTTTGGCGCAGCATCTGGTCGGTGCCTGTTAGCCATACCGAGGGTGATTGGACTCGGGAGGTTGAGCGGGCGTGCGATCTGGTACCAGAAATGGGGGCAATCAGTATCAGCCCCCAAGACGTAGTTCGTGCAGTCCGTCCGTTGCCAAACTGGAAATCTCCAGGGCCGGATGGGCTGCACAACTTCTGGATTAAATGGTTAACAAGATCGCACGCTCGCCTGGCGATCCTGTTCCAGTCGACCTTAGAGTCAGGGTCGCTGCCAGAGTTCCTGACAACAGGTATAACCCACCTGCTCCATAAATCGGGTAGTACTGCGGAACCCAAAAATTATAGACCGATTACCTGTCTTCCGACGGTCTATAAAGTTCTTACATCCATTTTGAGAGCTAAAATTAACAAACACATTGATGAAAATTCTATCATGTCCGCTTCTCAAAATGGATGTAGGAACGGGTCCCGTGGTATTAAGGAGCTACTCCTCATTGATATGGCCATTAGTCAACAGGTTCGCCGTTCCCGAAAGGATCTGTCGACATGTTGGATAGACTATAAGAAGGCCTATGACTCGGTGCCACATACATGGCTCATGAGGGTGCTAGAGTTGTATAAAGTTGATGCAACTCTGCGCACCTTCCTGATGTCATGTATGAGGCAATGGAGGACAGTCCTTCTCTATCCAGGATGTCGGCAAATCCAGAGGAATAGCGAGCCGATAAGGATAGAGCGAGGTATATTTCAGGGCGATAGTTTGAGTCCACTTTGGTTCTGCTTAGCCTTGAATCCTCTTAGCACGCTGCTGGAGGATTCAGGTCTAGGCTATCGGTTGAGGAGAGGTGGTCAAGTTATATCTCACCTCCTTTACATGGATGACCTGAAACTCTTTGCCCCCAACGATTTACAACTGATGGAGCTACTGAAGGTAACTGAAACTTTCAGTAGCGCCATCAGGATGGAATTTGGTGTGGACAAATGTGCGGTCATGCATGTAAAGCGAGGGGAGATTGTGGAATCCGTGGGAACCCAGCTCTCGAATTCCATAAATCTTAGATCCCTCTCAGCAACCGAAACCTATAAGTATTTGGGTATGTCGGAAGCGCTGGGCATCAATGTTGCTGACATGAAGCAATCGTTGAAGGAGCGCTTCTTTGGCCGCCTGAAAAAAGTATTTAATAGTCTTTTATCAGGCGGAAATAAGGTACGTGCCTTCAACGGTTGGGTCATGCCGGTTTTGATGTACTCTTTCGGCATACTCAAATGGACTCAAACAGAACTAGACGCCCTGGATAGGAGGGTCCGTACATTGTTGACGGCATATCGTATGCATCACCCGCGTTCTTCAGTTATGATATTGTATATCCCGCGGAAGTGTGGGGGTCGAGGCTTTTTAAATGCTAAGACTCTCCACAATCGCGAGATATGCAGTCTCAGGGAATATTTCCTTGAAGCCGACGTGGGGATGCATCGAGATGTAGTCGCGGTGGACAAAGGCCTCACCCCGCTTTCCTTGGCTAAAGAGAACTGGCGCAAACCTGTAGTACTTGACACTAACGACCGCATGGAGGTATGGCAGAGTAAGGAGCTTCACGGACGCTTTTTCCGGGCCTTACATGGACCCGATGTAGACCTATCAGCGTCCGTAGCCTGGCTACGTTCCGGGGACCTTTTCGGAGAAACCGAAGGTTTTGTCTGTGCAATTATGGATGAAGTTATGATGACGAATAACTACCGGAAATTTATTGTGAAGGATGGTACGGTGGACATATGTCGGGCATGCCACCGTCCAGGCGAATCAATCCGTCACATTATCTCCGGGTGTTCTCGTCTGGCTAACGGAGAGTACTTGCATAGACACAACCTTGTAGCCAGGATTATACATCAGCAACTTGCTCTAAAATACAACCTTGTGGAATCGGAAGTGCCGTACTATAAGTATGTGCCCGACCCAGTTCTCGAAAATGGCAGTATCACATTGTACTGGGATCGATCCATCATCACTGACAGGACTATTGTAGCCAATAAGCCTGATATAGTGGTGGTGGATCGATCAGAGCGGCGCGCAATGATTGTTGATATAACGGTCCCGCATGATGAGAACCTCGTGAAAACCGAGAAAGATAAGCAAATCAAGTATCTTGACTTGGCTCACGAGGTTGTCGACATGTGGGATGTGGACTCAGCGATCATTGTGCCGATAGTTGTATCAGCCCATGGCTTAATTGCCAAGAGCCTCGACCAATACCTGAGGAGGCTCTCGTTAGGCAGCTGGATCAAGGGGTTGATTCAGAGAGCGGTACTTCTAGACACGGCTCGTATTGTTAGGAGGTTCCTCTCTTTGGAGCCCTGACCGCCGGTAGCTTGGACCCTGTTCCCGATACCGGTGGGCTACAATTTTTATATTTTTAAATGTTTTTTATATTGTTTTTTCTAAGGAATATTTAAAAATGTTAAAAATTTGTAAAAATATAAATAAAGGAAATAATAATATAAATTAAATTGTTTATGAATTAAGTTATTTCTGAATGGCAACATTTGACACTCATATAAACAAACAATATGGCCGATACAATTTCGCGCTGAAGTCATATTTTTGCGTTATCAAGTTCTTTTTACATTACTTAAGTGAAATCTTCCTCTTTAAATGTCGTGAAATCGCGTTGTGTGAAGGGGTGTAATAATGACGGGTTTGCTGGATGAAATTTACTTTTTCAGGTTAGTTCTTATAACTTTGTTTACAAATTACGACTAGGGTGACAATGATTTAGATATGTAAACGGGGATCATGAAAATATTGTAAAGAATACGCCTATTCTATTATCCATATCGGTATTTATAATCTTGTGCAAATGCGTACAAAATTCAAAACATTGTTATTTATAATGCATTAGCAAAACTTCATCAATTACTCAATTTTATATTAACAAAATAACTTCTTGAAAATAAACATTTGAATTCTATCTTTACTTTTTATATACTATTTATTACTTTTTTATATTGCCTAGTTTGCAACCGTCTTCCATCATCAGCATCTGGGCACTTAAATTTAAGACCACTGAAATTTACTAAAAACCAACAATCACATAAAACCATACATTTAATTATGTATAGTGTGATTAATAAATTTATCAAATACTACGTGTTAAGTTGTTTGAATATGCCAGATGCTCATGCTTTATCTATGTAAATATTGCAACCCTGTACGCTTTAAAATCTCTTTACAAATGAAGGATGTAACCTAACATGTAGACCACCGTGAACGAAAATTAGTGTTACGTATTCTTTACTTTATAGACCTATCCCATTACAGAGTTCTACCGTTTGCGTAGGTTTCGGCTTCGCCCTATCTTTTTATACCCGTAATTTTGAATAATCTGTTACCCATGCAAAACGGGGAGCCGAGCAGGGTGCTAGTAAGTTATAACAAAAAAACTGTTCAAATGTAAGTAAAATATTGGATACCCTATTAGAAAGAGATGCCATCCACTCTAGGTATATTTCTCGCTCGGAACGGCTTTCCGTTGCTCGTCTTCATTCCAGCTAGTATATAATTTCCTTGGAATAAACCTATACTTTAGTCTGTGGTGAGCGTTCCTACCCACGTCAAACTAACGTCAAAGTCACAGTTGTTTACTTTGTGCGCGGGCTGAACTTTTGTTTTGAATTGTTAAGAAAGGAATAATTCTTTTAAGTGATAAAAAAGTAAGCGAAATAAAGAACAAGTTCTTCTTATAATTGGTTTATTATAATATCACAGTGCGGAATGTAATTTTAAACGTATTTAAATGAAAGATACCGAAATGAAGTGATAACTTTAATAGAATGGACATGACAAAAGCCTTCGATCATGTTGATCATACTATACTTATTGACAAACTAGAAAGATATGGAATGCGCGGCAATTGTCTTGATCTTATCACATCATATTTAAGCAACCGGCAACAATACACAGAAATAACAAATATAAATATTAGAACCAGGCGTGAAACCAAATATCGGTCAAAACCTAGAACGGTGAAGTACGGTGTACCTCAGGGGAGCGTATTGGGTCCTCCACTATTTCTGGTGTACATAAATGATCTTCCAAAAAGTATCAATCACCCAACAGTATTATTTGCTGATGACTGTACAATCATGATAAAAAAAGATGAGTCCTACAATTATGAACAAGAAATCAATGACACGCTAAAGAAAACTATAGATTGGTTAGAGTCGAATAACTTATAAATTAATCTAGAAAAGACGTGTATAATGCATTTTAGCCAGCGACAGCGACACCAACTACCGGTTAATATTAGTCACAATGGACATTCAATAACAAAAACGGATACTACAAAGTTTTTAGGGTTGGTAATAGACAGTCAACTTACGTGGAAACCCCATGTTGAGGAAATTTGTAAAAAACTTAACAGTTTTGCTTTTGCTCTTCATAAGCTGTCCAAATTTGTGAACCGTGACGTCGTGCTTATTGCGTACCATAGCTACGTAGAATCAGTCCTGAGGTACGGAGTCGTTTTCTGGGGTAACTTGACAGACAATAATTACGTTTTCATCGCTCAAAAAAAATGCGTACGCGCTATATGTCATGTAATCTACACTCAAGAGACAGTTGTAAACCACGTTTTGGATCCTTGAAGCTTCTAACATTGCCGTCATTATACATCTTTGAGGTGGCAGTGTTTGTTAAGACAAACCCACAGCTTTTCGAAATAAGAGCCCCAGCTGATCCACGGTTAAGGAAAAGGGATTCGAACATTAAAACAGCCCTCCTACGTAAGAGTATTTATCGAATGGCTCCAGTTATTTTTAATAAAATTCCACGACGGATAAAAAACCTTAATAATAATATGTTTAAAAAGAAACTGAAACAATTTTTAATTCAGAAATGTTATTATTCCACAGCTGAGTTTATTGAGGACACCACTGACATTTAGATTATTACAATATTACATTTAATTTGACGATTTTATTCTCCTCATTGGTTTAGATAGATGTTGATAAAATGGCTGTTTCTTTTGTTTTCAATGTAGATTTAAGTTATCAATTGAACATTTAGATTATTATTATATTGACATTGGAAATTGTGTGTTAGTACGTAAGGAATTGTGTATTATTATGTAAAATTGAGTTATTTTATTTTAAATGTGTGTCAGTGGTTTCGACACAACTAACTTTATTATTATTATTTGTATACTCTCGAGTAAAATGTAGCGAACTAACCATTTATTATAACACCCTATTGTAATGAAACCTACATTTACGAATAAATTTGATTTGATTTGATTGATTTGATTTGATTTGATGGAATCTAGATCACGAGCAAGCCTAGAACAGTTCGCAGCTTTATTGGAATTCATAGAAAGGTATGAAAATCATTAGTTATTTCGTAAATATCTTCCTGTGTTATTCGAAACTCTATCTTATTCTTATTCTTTATTGCACACATAAACAAAATATACATACAAATTGCAACAATATAGCTTATGTATAATGGCGAGCTTAACCCAGAATTGGGTTTTCTTACAGCAAACCAAATTTTGACTGTGAGATTTGCAGAAAAGGATAAACTTGTGTTACTTAAATTAATTAGTGTTATAAACTAAACTAAATACATACAGTATAATATACGTAATACATATAGTACATATATATATATACATATCTATAAAATCCTATATAATATACATACATACATATTGATCATGTTGACAGGAAATGTTCCCTTTTTCCTTTCTTGAACACCTCTAACGAAGGGCTATCCTGCAAGGAGTGTGGAAGCGAATTCCAAAGGCGCACAGCGCGAATAGTAAATGAACAATCATACCGACTTGAGGAGCGGGGAGGGAAACGAAGGAGAAGAGATGATGATGAGCGACAAGGTTTACCTCTAGGTACAAGATACTCGAAGCGTTCCTGAAGATACGAAGGAGCTTTAGGGTTATGGAGAACAGAAAAGAGAAAAGAGAGAGTGTGTAAATCTCGACGCCGCCGAATAGGTAGCCACTTCAGTTGCTTCCGAAATTCCGACACATGGCCGTACTTACGAAGCCTGAAAATGAAGCGGATGCACAAATTCTGCAGACGTTCGAGCTTATCAAGAAGTTCTTCAGTCGCGTCAAGAAAACAGACATATAGACATATAGTCCATCATACTCGGGCACTTGAAAGTTTGAAACATAAACAATGACGCGATACGCGACACAGCGGAATGATATAGACGCCGGTTTTTATCGTTAATTCTTGGGTCTCGACGATCGCTAAGTGGTCGCACAAAAACTTCGACATCGTTTCGTTGACGCTTGTCAAAACTGTAACTTGGCTACGATTTATATGGGATGTAGCGATCAACATAGTAGAAACGATCACATTTCATTCTATCATTTTGAACGATGTAAACTTGTCTACGAATTTTCTATTCGTTTGTTTTGACCACGTGACTTTACGTTGAGATGATGTCACTCCCATACATTTGATTCCTTTTCTATTAGCGTTAACGATTGTAGATTGTCAACTTGGCTAAGCCTGCTGGGCAGCATTTGGAAAGCTTCGTCGAGTCTTCGGTACGGCTGGTCAATAAATTCAAGGTCGCTCAGCGAGCTGTGGAACGGGCTATGCTTGGAGTCTCTCTAAGAGATGGCATCCGAAACGAGATGATCCGACGGAGAACCAGAGTTGTCGACATAGGTCACAGAATAAGTAAGCTGAAGTGGCAATGGGTCGGTCATATTAGCCGTAGGACCGATGACCGTTGAGGTAGACGTGTTCTTGAGTGGAGATCGCGAATCAGAAAACGTAAGGTGGGACGCTACGGAGTGACGATCTTCGCAGGGTGGCTGGTAGCAACTGGATAAAAGTTGCTGAGAATCGAGTTATTCAACTCGATTCTCAGCAACTGCGATTAAGGACGCCTATATCCAGCAGTGGACTGCTGTAAGCTGAAGATGATGATGACTTGCAATGGAGCCTTCAGTCAATAAAGCATTATCTGAGTCAAACATTTCCGTTTGTATTAATAATCCACCCGACTTTGTCTCCCATCCCAACGTACTAAACGGGCGCGGGAGAATGACTACGATTCAGATTTCTGCAACTTGAAAGAAGTCAAAATTCTTATTATATATTCGTTGATTACAACCCAGAGCAAGAAAATAAATTAAATTTCTAGTAGATTGAGTCGATTACATTTCGTAGTGTGAATGACAATTTTGTTTTAAACTGTAAAAATAACTTTGTAATCGTATATTATTTATAGAGGATTACAAAGTTACTTATGCAGTTTTTATAAGCAGAGAACTGGATTGAAATTGCAGTATCTTATAATATACTAGCTTCTGCCCACGGCTTCGCCCGCGTGGAGTTCGGGAATTGCCCACGGAATCTTACTTCTAGGATAATAAGTAACGTGTGTGTATGTATAGTACATACATAGATTTACGTGTACTTGCTATTGTAAATATTTGTTCATAGTAATATCAATTAAATTACATATGTGAAATATCTTGGTTTGAGATTGGACACCGGGACACCAATCAAATGATTTATTAGGAATCTATTTATAGACACAATACTTTGACATAATATTTAATATCAATGTCCCGTATCGCGAGCCAACGCGAAAATCGGTGGAATAAACCATATTCACAGACACTTCTACCTCAGAAAAATCCTACCTACTTAGTAAGAGGTAAATACTCCCGCGCCCCGCGCGCCCCACGCAACGCTGCGCTGCATGCGCCCTTCTACGTGAGCTTCGAAGCCCTATTTAACTATATTGGGGGATGATTTTGGAAAAACTGATACATAGGTCTTATAATTTTAATTGAAGAGTGTGAACATCAATTTTCGAGTCAATCGACCCAGTAAATATTAAGTTTCACAGAAAATTCAACACCCCATTTTTCCCTCTTAGGGGTAGAATTTCAAAAAACCCTTTCTTAGTGGATACCTACTCTTCACAAAGAATACACCGTCCAAATTTCATTTCTCTCGGACCAGCGGTTTGGGCTGTGCGTTGATATATCAGTCAGCCAGACAGGACATTAAATTTTAAATTGGGGAATGATTTTGGAAAAACTGTGATACACGTATCTCATAAATTTAATTAAAGAGTGTGTACACAAATTTTCAAGTCAATCGCCTCCGAGAATAAAAAGTTTCACAGGAAATTCAACACCCCATTTCACCCTCTTGGGGGTGGATTTTCGAAAAACCCTTCCTTAGTGGATATCTACTCTTCACAAACAATTCACCGTTCAAATTTTATGTCTCTGGGACCAGTGGTTTGGGCTGGGGGTTGATATATCAATCAACCAGACATAACGTTGAATTTTAAATTGGGGGATGATTTTTAGAAAACTGTGATATACGTATCTCATGATTTTAACTGAAGAGTATGAATACAAATTTTCAAGTCAATCGACTCCGTGGATAAAAAGTTTCACATAAAATTCACCACCCCATTTCACCCTCTTAGGGGTAGAATTTTGAAAAACCCTTTCTTAGTGGATATCTACACTTCACAAACAATAATTCACCGTCCAAATTTCATGTCTCTAGGATCAGTGGTTTGGGTTGGGGGTTGATATATCAGTCAGCCAGTCAGGACGTTTAATTTAAAATTGGGGATGATTTTGGAAAAACTGTGATACACGTATCTCATAATTTTAACTGAAGAGTAAATACACAAATTTTTAAGTCAAGCGACTCAGGGAATAAAAAGTTTCACAGAAAATTAAACACCCCATTTCACCCTCTTAGGGGTGGAATTTTGAAAAACCCTTTCTTAACTTACTCGTCACAAAGAGTACACTGTCCAAATTTCATGTTTCTAGGACCAGCGGTTTGGGCTGTGCGTTGATATTTAAGTCAGTCAGTCAGTCAGTCAGTCAGTCAGGACTTTGAATTTTATATGTATAGATTTATTCCTCGCTTTGTAGGCTAAACACGAATGGTGTTCAAAAGGAGAAGTTTCAACTTCCATAGAAAATTACCCCACGTCCGATAGTAGAGAATAATATCTCAAAAAGTTGATAAAAATGAGAATTAATACATTGCATACCTCCGATTGTCATCCTTACTGGCTATCATACTTAGAAATTGCTCCAAATATTCTTTCAGGCACAGTATTACTAATCTTAAAAATATTTTACTTTCAATCATGCAATACCTACTACTCTAAAGACCATAAAAAAGTGGAATAAAGATGACATAAAGGTGAACATTTGTGAAATTCTATATTCATTTGCCTTCTTGTTACAAGGAAGGTGTAAAGAAAAAAACTTATTTATTCCTGTTCTACATCTACTCAAATATTATCTAAAAAATGAGAAAAAAACGATAAAAATAAATAGATTATTATAGTCAGTAGTCAATCTATCTATATAATAAAATCGTAGACTTTCCGTATCTGTACATTACAGATTTTTGCAAAAAAATCACAGGAAGGTGTGAGAAATAAGTAATAGAAAGTATTTTTTTTTTTTTTTAATTTTTTCTGTTTGTCTGTTCGTTTGTGCGCGCATCGCGTAAAAACCCCTCATTGTACTGAAAATCGAAATATTACAAAATAAGAAACATTGTTGTGAGCATTATTTTATTACCAATAGACGCAAAAGTTATTAATTTTTAATATGTTACTGTTTTTTTTTCTCATACGCGATTTCTATGATAAAAATAATTTACGTAAATAGGTTATACTTGTAAAAGTGCAGTTTTATTTGTATCAATACAAATTCCGTCATCCAATACAAAATAAAGAAAAATTAACCTTATTTCAAGCATTTTAAAGTCTTTACAAATACTTTTAGGTAAACTTAGCGATTTAACTGCACGCACACACTAACAGGCATTGGACAAAGGACACAATAGATAAACCAACGAAATACAAAATTTGTCATGTTTGTTTTCGTTCCCTGTCTATTGCAAACTAAAAACCTGGGATAGAGCGATATAGCCACCGCGCGCCGGCGCTAGCGCGGCTACGATGAAAGCTAACTTAAATGTAAACAATTTGAAATGTATAATGCAAACAATTAGTCACGCGTGGACATTATTAGTGGAAAGTTGAGTTTGCAAATAATTTTTCGCGCGCGATGTCTTTCCATTACACAAAGTTCAGTACACCGAAATGGTGAATAATTGGCGTGACCCATCATCACACCCTTTCGATATTCAATCTCACAATTGAAATCTTGCAGATAAATGCACCATCGTGCAACCCACGGAAGGATTGCAATCGGTTATGATTTTGAAAGTTATCCCGATAAAATAATGTTGAAGTGTTGCAGTGCTTTGACGACCGTCAATGTCTCTAGTTCATACGATTAGTATTTTGACTCCGCGCCCTGAGTTTCTTTACTAAAGTAGGCTATTACCCGTTTACCACCGTCCGCGTGAACTTGGATCAGTACAGCGCCGTACCCTGCACTGCTGGCGTCAGTGTGCAGCTCTGTAGCAAGGTTCGGGTCAAAAATCGTAACTATGGGCTCGCTAGTTAGCCGCTTTATAAGGTCTTGCCGGACTTGGATCTTGATCAGGTCCCCATACAAATTTTACGTCTTTTTTTGTGAGACGCGAAATACATGCGGTTTTTGTCGCGTAACCTTCGATGTGACGCCGAAAGTAACCCGCAAGGCCTAAGAACTGGTGTACTTGTTTTACGTTACCAGGGATAGGCGCATTAAATAGTGCCTCGATTTTGTGCGGACTCTGCCTAACCTGACCACGACTAATGACGCGACCTAGGTACTCTACTGTGGTGGTAAGAAGGAAACACTTGCGCACGTTAATTGAGAACCCGGCGTCCGTCAAACTTGATAAGACATCGCGTAACAAGGTGACGCCATCATTGATTGTCAAACTTAAAAGTAACACATCGTCAATATATACCAGAACACTCCCTGCTTCTATGAATTTACGCAAGGTATTATTGATGATACGTTGATAAACAGTGGGAGAGTTGCACAAACCATAAGGCATTTTTAAATACTCATAGTGAGCTTCTGGAGTTACAAAGCCTGTCTTACGGACCGAGTCCTCATCAATAGGAATCTGATGGAAGCCTGACGCCATATCTAAAGAAGTGAAGAATTTCGAACCCCCAAACCGATCAATGTGGTCATCAGTCAAGGGTTGGGGGGTACCTATCCTTGACATTGATGCGATTTAGTGCACGAAAGTCTACGCACATTCTGTCTGAGCCATCCTTTTTCTTGACCAAAATGATCGGGCTTGCTCCCTAGTAATCTTTTTGACTAAAAAAGATCCTGACATATCTCGCAAACCTTAAGCTTCTCTTGATACGACAAACGATATGGATGGTATGCCACAGGTACGTCAATTGTTAAATTGATGTGCATTTTACCAGTATTTACAGTAGTGGTGGCTTTACCGGATATTAAAAACAGAGAGAAGTCATCAGTCATAGCCATCAATTTAAGACCATCTTTTTCATAAATTTAATCACAGTTACGAAGCTGATTATTTTATGCATAAAAGTACTACTCATGAAGATTCAGTTGCAAAAAAAAAATCTCGACAAAGTCTTGTACTTTTTTGTCAGTCGATCATTCTCAAAAAATCAGAAAAAAAATCATAACTCGAAAACTATGAAAAGTCGCGGAACATACATGGGGGTGATTCGGATACCCCACGGTACGAGGGACCTAAATTTTATTTTTGGACGTCAATGTTCCGGCCACCCTGTATATGTTCTTTTTATATTCTGCGTATGACGAAAACTTGTCGGACGTTGAATTTATAACTTCATGAGAAGTTTGGGCATAATTAATGTTTTGCGGACACAACGACTTAAATTCCTTAGTGAAATTGGGCCATGAGCGATCATTTGGAGCCCACTCGTTTAACCACGTTTTCGCGTCACCTTCCAAACAGTGAGCCACACGCGAGAAACACTCGAGATCGTCCCAATGATTCACTTCCTGGCCCTGTTCGCTTCATTACACCACACCTCAAAATTATTTATCGCCGGGTCAAAATTTGAAACATAATAGTTGCTAGACGTACTTTTTGTTAACTGTCCTAACGCATTAATAAGTGCTTGGGTCGTAGAAACATTTTTTCTAGCGGAGGTGCGAGATCACGAATTGATGGCGTAATATGCGAAGCGGTGTTTTCCTCAATAGCAGTCAGTCGTGACATGATATTGCCCTACACGCTTTGCACGGAAACATCATGAGGGTAGGATCGAGATTTACTACGACTACAATTACTATAACTATGATTGTCACTATTATGCGAGCGACTGCGACGTGATCGCGTGCGAGTTCTATTACAGCGCGACAGTGAACGAGTTCTATCATGGCGTGAACGTGTTCTATCGTGAGGCGATCGTGATCCGCGCCTACGGTCTTGTCACAATTCACTAAGAGGGCTACGGCCATCCCCAGAGCGAGGCGGCGTCCTAGCTAGCTTTTCACGTAACCCTGACGAACGTGGCATTCTTATTTGAAATTAACGGCTGTTTGTGCGGATATCAAGGCAGTAATTTTGAGCAAATAAATTCAATCCCACTTCTGATTTTATCTCTTTTATTCATTCTTTCTCTTATCTAATACATTTTTAAATATTTTCAAAAACAAAAGTAAACGAAACATTTAAAAATATAGAAAATAGATGGCCCATCGGCATCAGGAACAAGGTCCAGGCTGCCGGTGGTCAGGGCTCCATATTTTATTATTATAAGCCTATATTGTCCCACTGCAGGGCAAAGGCCTCCCTTCCCTCCTTCCACATTTCACGGTCTAGTGAGATTGTAGGCCAATCTTTTGCGAAATAGTCCAGCTCATCCCGCCATCTTCTTCTGGGCCTGCCACGTTGTCGTTTCCTGCTATTTGGTATCCACTGAGTGGTAATTTTTGCCCATTGCTCTTCCGATTTTTAATAAGACTAAGATTTAACATTAATTTAATAAATTGTCGATATTCCAGCAATCACAAAAAAACAGCCGTCAACATTCTAAAATAATAATCACACAAAATATAACAAAAAGAAAATAAACAAAATGAAAAATCACTGAAAAGTAGCGTGGGTACCAACAACCTTACCGGTCGGCGACTCAGCGACGAAAAAACCAGCGCTCTGTCGAGCGCTCTCCTTTATATGAATCGGTGGGGGTACCCCTACTACCAACAATAAGTTCTGCTTATAATACCTATTTAATTTATTGGTAGTTAGAGGTCTAAATTGAATCTGATTTTTTTGCAATGGTATGTTACACCTAAAAGTTACAGTTTGTCCGCTATGGTCAGCCGGCAGACAATTTACTATGGCTTTTATCTAAATAATCACAAATCCAGAAAACATTATCTATACAAGTAGCAAAAGATGGAGTGACTCTCGTAAGTTCTATAAAAATGTTGGTCAAGTCAAATGACTTAAAAAGATTTAATAACCGACTGCTATTAGAATTTTCTTCTAAAATATTGATATTGAAATCCTTACAAATAATTATAGATCTATTACTGGCTGCAAGTTTTGCCAGGACATCTTCCATTATTGATTCAAATAAGGAAAAGTTTTGATAGTTTGGGGTCTGTACACGCACACAATTACATGCTTATCTAGCTCAACACAGGACAGTTCGACGCATATTCAGCCGAGAGACTTCTATGTCATAAAGGATAACCACGACATAGTGTTGTTTGCAGATGACACTTCGCTTTTGTTTAAACTTAAACGTCAGCAGCTAGTTACTGACGATGTAAATAGCGCGATTTCAAAAGTAGTGCATTGGTTTAACGCTAATAACTTACTTCTAAACGAAAAAAAAACCAAATGCATTAAGTTTGCACTACCTCACGTTAGGCAGGTGAAAACTAGTGTGTTGGTGAAGGACGAAGAGTTGAATCCTGAAGGTAGCACGGTGTTTTTGGGCTTAACTTTAGACGCTAAGCTACAGTGGGGCCCACATATAGATAAATTGTCGAAGAAACTGAGCTCCGCAGCATACGCAGTTAGGAAAATTCGTAATTTAACGGATGTAGAGACAGCTCGATTAGTTTACTTCATCTATTTTCATAGCGTAATGTCGTACGGTATTCTGTTGTGGGGGAATGCCGCCGATATTCAGACCATCTTTGTTTTACAGAAAAGGGCCGTTCGATCAATTTATAAGTTGAGTCCGAGACACTCTCTCAGAGAAAAGTTTAAGGAGATTAATGTAATGACTGTTCCCTCTCAATATATTTATGAAAACCTTTTGTATGCTCACAAAAATATAAAGCTGTATAAGAAATATTGTGATATTCACAAAATAAACACAAGGAATAAAGATAAATTTATTGTACCCACAACAAGGCTCAAGAAAATAGGTGGATCATTTAGATGCCAATGTATACGCTTTTATAATAAACTACCAGGCCACATTCAAGAACTAAGCCTTAATAAATTCAATTTTTTTATAAAACATAGACTTTACCAGAAAGCCTTCTATTCTGTTAAAGATTATATTGAGGACAAAAAAGCTTGGGATTGAACTGCTCCAATTGTATTCGATATTTAATTGAATTTGTACCCATTTTATTTTATTTTTAGTACAGTTTGACATTTTTTTTTTATATTACATTTTGACATTTTTGATTTTTTTACTAACTATTGTTCGATTTAGTTGACATTATTTACTTTTTCAAGTACCTATGGTATTATTATTATTTCCTTTATTTCTTTTCTATACATGTTTTAAATATTTTTAAATATTTCTATACAAATATATAAAAAATAAAAAAACATTTAAAAATATAAAAAATAGTAGCCCACCGGCATCGGGAACAGGGTCCGATCTACCAGTGGTCAGGGCTCTTGAGAGAGGAACCTCCTAACGATACGCGCCGTGTCCAGAAGTACTGCTTTCTGAATCAAGCCCTTGATCCAGCTGCCAAGCGAGAGCCTCCTCAGATGTTGCTCGAGGCTATTGGCTATTAAGCCATTGGCCGACACGACTATCGGCACAATGACTGCTGTACTTACATCCCACATGTCGACAACCTCGCGAGCCAGATCAAGATATTTGAATTGTTTATCTTTCTCTGCTTTCACGAGATTCTCGTCATGCGGAACCGTTATATCAACAATCATTGCGCGACGCTCCAATCGATCTATCACCACTATGTCAGGCTTATTGGCAACAATAGTCCTCTCAGTGATGATAGATCGATCCCAATACAACGTGATATTACCATCATCGAGAACTGGGTCGGGCGCATACTTATAGTATGGTACTTCTGATTCCACAAGATTGTACTTCAAAGCAAGTTGCTGGTGGATAATCCTGGCAACGAGGTTGTGTCTATGCAAGTACTCTCCGTTAGCCAGACGAGAACATCCAGAAATAATGTGTCGGATCGATTCACCCGGACGGTGGCATGCCCGACATATGTCAACCGTGCCATCCTTCACAATGTATTTCCGGTAGTTATTCGTCATCATAACTTCGTCCATTATTGCACAGACAAAACCTTCGGTTTCCCCGAATAGGTCACCGAAGCGCAGCCAAGATACGGACGCTAAGAAGTCTACATCGGGCCCATGTAAGGCCCGGTAATAGCGTCCGTGAAGCTCCTTGCCTTGCCATACCTCCTTGCGATCATTCGTGTCTAATACTCTAGGTTTGCGCCAGTTCTCGTTAGCCAGGGAGAGCGGGGTGAGACCCTTGTCCACTGCGACCACATCTCGATGCATCCCCACGTCGGCTTCAAGGAAATATTCCCTGAGACTGCATATCTCGCGATTGTGGACAGTCTTAGCATTTAAAAAGCCTCGACCCCCACACTTCCGCGGGATATACAGTCTCATAACCGAAGAACGCGGGTGATGCATTCGATATGCCGTCAACAATGTACGGACCCTCCTATCCAGGGCGTCTAGTTCTGTTTGAGTCCATTTGAGTATGCCGAAAGAGTACATCAAAACCGGCATGACCCAACCGTTGAAGGCACGTACCTTATTTCCGCCTGATAAAAGACTATTAAATACTTTTTTCAGGCGGCCAAAGAAGCGCTCCTTCAACGATTGCTTCATGTCAGCAACATTGATGCCCAGCGCTTCCGACATACCCAAATACTTATAGGTTTCGGTTGCTGAGAGGGATCTAAGATCTATGGAATCCGAGAGCTGGGTTCCCACGGATTCCACAATCTCCCCTCGCTTTACATGCATGACCGCACATTTGTCCACACCAAATTCCATCCTGATGGCGCTACTGAAAGTTTCAGTAACCTTCAGTAGCTCCATCAGTTGTAAATCGTTGGGGGCAAAGAGTTTCAGGTCATCCATGTAAAGGAGGTGAGATATAACTTGACCACCTCTCCTCAACCGATAGCCTAGACCTGAATCCTCCAGCAGCGTGCTAAGAGGATTCAAGGCTAAGCAGAACCAAAGTGGACTCAAACTATCGCCCTGAAATATACCTCGCTCTATCCTTATCGGCTCGCTATTCCTCTGGATTTGCCTACATCCTGGATAGCGAAGGACTGTCCTCCATTGCCCCATACATGACATCAGGAAGGTGCGAAGAGTTGCATCAACTTTATACAACTCTAGCACCCTCATGAGCCATGTATGTGGCACCGAGTCATAGGCCTTCTTATAGTCTATCCAACATGTCGACAGATCCTTTCGGGAACGGCGAACCTGTTGACTAATGGCCATATCAATGAGGAGCAGCTCCTTAGTACCGCGGGACCCGTTCCTACATCCATTCTGAGAAGCAGACATGATAGAATTACTATCAATATGATGGTTGATCTTAGCTCTCAAAATGGATGTAAGAACTTTATAGACCGTTGGTAAACAAGTAATTGGTCTATAATTTTTGGGTTCCGCAGTACCACCTGATTTATGGAGCAGGTGGGTAATTCCTGTCGTCAAGAACTGGGGCAGCGACCCTGACTCTAAAGCTGATTGAAACTGGGATGCCAAGCGAACGTGCGATCTCTGAAACCATTTGATCCAGAAGTTGTGCAGTCCATCCGGCCCTGGAGATTTCCAGTTAGGCAACGGACGGACTGCACGAGCTACGTCTTGGGGGCTGATGGTGATTGCCCCCATTTCAGGTATTGGATCACACGCTCGTTCAACCTCCCGGGTCCAATCACCCTCAGTGTGACCCACAGGCACGGACCAGATGCTGCGCCAGAACGAACTCATGGCGTCATCATCCGGTAGATGCGTGTCAGTCACACCTTGGTCCGGTCGTTCCCAAGCCCTATATACCCACCTTTCATCGCTCTGGAATGTGCGATTCTGAGTGTATCGCTCCACTCGCCTCTTGTACCGACGAATACGGCTTGCCCATGCACAGATCTTCTGCTTCAGGAAGTCGATACGCTCTGTGACGCGGGCCAAGTAGTCTCGAAAACTAACATCAGTTCCCAAGAACGCCCGCCTCACAAAGCGCATCACTCTAGGTCGAGTATTGCCCTCCCTGAAGCAGATTAACTTGCCGATGAGTGCTCTAGCCTCACCGATAATTATTATTTTTATTATTATTATTATTATTATTTTCTTGACTTTATTTACTTTTTCAACTGTTGTTTTGTAATGTTTATTACTGTAAATATGAGGACTACGTGGGTCATACTATTATTTTTATTTTATTTTTTAGTTTAATTAGTTTCACGATTGTCTGGCAGTTTGAGTACTTTATGCGGCCTACCCAAATGTCCTTTCTTTGGTATTGTTCGTCGTGTCGTTGAGCTCCTTGGATCATGAGTTGAGCTACACGATCACTGACAAATGCTTGCACTGTCTGGACAGGTCCACTCAAATCTGTGTGGTTAATTCTTTAAAAGACCATCTCAGACATTAATCTACATGGTCCTCATATGATTTGAGCAATGTCTGGACTTTAAAAGAGACGGTGACCTCTGAGTTTGTTTCGGATGTTTCTTCTCAGAGTAGTCAGGCACGAAATACCGGCCCCATCTAGCTTTAAAACAAAACATGACATGTAAAAGAGTTTGGTAAACCTAATTGCAGAAATAAATATGATTTATGATTTATTAAGTTGCTTATATTTAACACAATTTTTCAATAATATTAGGGAACCTCCACGCAGCATAGATTTACGGTTAAAGCAGCTACCCACCTTATATTTCTCATAATTAGTATGCATTTGGTAATCCTTTAGCCAATGTTCAGTTCAACAAATAATGTCCAAACATACTTTTTTCTAAAAACAATTCAATTTTTAATAATTCGGAAGAAATGCCTTGGATATTTTGGTGGAATAATTTTAAGGTTTTCTGCTCAGGCCCTTTTTTACTTACTAAATGAGTGCAAGAAGGTACCTTGATGTTGGTAGGTTTAACAATATTGTTAATGATATCTTCTGTTGTCTCACTTCCTAGTTTAAGTTAATATTAATATCTGGAGTGAGCCCCGAGACTCCCGTGCCATCACCAGACAATAAGATCCTATTACTAATATACCTTAATTGAGAATTTTCCATGGTGACACAAGGATCCTCCTTTAGCTAGCAAACAAGGCAGTCAAGATAAAGTAATAACTCTGAAAGGTCACACGAGATCTCGTAAGTCATGCGACAGTGGAACTTCGGTTCCCGGCGCTCGTTTACGCTCGGTGGGCTGTTTTAACGACTGCCCGCGCAAACCGCTTTGCGTCGGCTCCACTTGTTTTCCATAAAAGAAACATTTGTTTGTAATTACACCCATATATTGCACCTCTAGCTCAATATTTTCATATCTCTTCATATTATTTTAAAATTAGTTCTTCTCAGTTTTCAGTAAAATTAAATGTTAGAATATTAAACGCTAACATATTTTTGGTGAAATAACGTAGTTTTGTTAACAAATTAATGTTACGTGGTTGTAATGGTAAACAAAAATAATTGTATTTTAATTACGAAGTACCTAGCGCATGTGAATATTTTCACTTGATTCTGTTATTAGCATTAGATCGCACACCTTTGGGCAGGTACCACGAGTCGTGTTGCATGGAGTGAACTCATGTCATCATATAAATCATATAAATAAGAATAATTTATTTGCTTAAAATATAGGTGTTACCAGTAGTTAAAATTGGCGATTTAGGCACAAATTATCATCATCATTTCAGCCGAAAGACGTCCACTGCTGGACATAGGCCTCCTCCAAGTGTCGCCACATTGACCGGTCCCGTGCGACTCTCATCCAGCGGATCCCTGCAACCTTCACTAGTTCATCGGTCCACCTAGCGGGAGGCCTTCCAACGCAGCGTCTTCCGGTTCGCGGTCGCCAGTCCAGAACTTTTCGGCCCCACCGGCCATCCGTTCTGTGAGCAATGTGCCCTGCCCACTGCCACTTAAGTTTAGCTATTCTTCGGGCTCCGTCGGTAACCTTGGTTCTCTTGCGGATGTCCTCATTTCTGATTTGATCACGCAAGGAAACTCCAAGCATAGCCCTCTCCATTGCCCTTTGGGTGACTTTAAGCCTCCTGATGAGGCCCATTGTGAGCGACCACGTATCGGTCCCGTATGTAATCACCGGCAACACACACTGGTCATAGACTTTCATCTTGGGACACTGCGGTAAGTTGGACGAGAAGATACCACGCAACTTCCCGAACGCTGCCCAACAGAGTCGGATTCGACGATTGACCTCTATCTCGAACTTAGACCTACCTAACTGGACCATTTGTCCCAGGTAGACATAATCGTCTACAACTTCGAGTGTAGAGTCTCCGATCTTGATAGGAGTGGGTGTAACATGGGCATTCAACATGACTTTTGTTTTGTCCATGTTCATTTTAGGACCCACATAATAATTATGTATTTAATAAATGTGCATGGAATATAATATGTATTTATTGTATTATAAGTAAATATTTCATTGCATTCTTTAGAATAGTAGTTGTATGTAATACTGTAACCTATGGAAATGTAGGTTGGTAAATAGATATATTTTATGAATATGTAGGAAAAACTATATGTATACGTAGAAATATATTTTATTTCGTAGTTTAGTATAGCAGTTGTATGTTATACTAGATAATCTAGAAATGTAGGTTTGTAAATAATTGTATATTGTGAATGTGCCTAGAGCGTTATGTATTCTTATTGCATAGTTATACATTTTATTGCATAATTTAGCATAGTATATGTGTGTTATAGTGAATAATATGCAAGTGTTACTGTGTAAATAATTATATTTTGAAGGTGTTGGTATGTGAAGTAGTTGCAAATTCAAAGCGATTATTAGGAACATTTTATATGGAGACATATTAAATATTTTCATGCAAAATTGTTTAACAATACACAGCAAGTGTGTTGTAGAACAGGCTTTACCGTAGTTTTTAAAATAGGGATCATAAAACATATCACGAACACAAGAAATTAGAGGGCATAATGACAATATTAGTCATTGTCATTTCAATTTAGTGATGTCCTCTTCTCGTTGACTAAGTATTGGCTGGTCGCCGTCCTTTTGACCTTTCCATACGAAGTCCAACAAGTTGCGCCCTTTTGATTTTTGACGTATTGACGAGCGAGATAGCATAAGTTCCGTCCGCAGGTGGTGAGGCTTTCCGCTATGAAGATTAGCTTGGGTTCGCCGTTTAAGTTTAGGTGGTTCGAGTTAAGTTTATCTTTGTATTTGTCTTTGTTGTGTCTCTTAGATGACATTATAATATTTTCTTTAAGGGAATTCGAGCAGAATTCCACTATTATGGGAGCTACCTGTTCGAAGTTTTTTTGGGCCTGTATATATTTCTTATGTCCGAGTCGAGTACCCTAACATTCAGTACTTCACCAACATTCTTTACTAAACCAATTAGTGCAGATTTGTCATCCAGATGGGTTTCTGGCACATTTCTCAGTTCCAAGGTTGACGCCTTTGAGTTGCTTTCAAAGATCTAAATTTTTTGTTCCAGAGTTTTAATTTGGGTCTTGAATGGAGTATTTTAGATTTCGTTTGACGGAGTTGAGACAAGATTTCATGATAATTTATTTGTCGAACATGTACTGGATAGATTTTTATTAATTTTTTCATTTTGCTTAACCAATCGTTGCATTTCTTCATCTAATTTAAACGCCTAAGTTTTTTGCTGAAGCTGAACATCAGCCAGCATATCTCTTAATTCAGCCAACGCAGAATCGTCATATTTACGTTTATAACATCGCGTAACATTTTGCTGACCAACACAGTCAGTTTCCGAACCCATACAATCCGAGGTTGTATCAGATTCCTGTGCTAAAATAGTTGGTTTTAATAATGTTTGGGTAGATTTTTCGGGTGGAGTTCTCTGGGTAGAAGCCATAGCAAAAATAAAGCATATTAAAATAATAGGCTAGTGCCTTTTATACAACCAAAAAACAAAAAGAAAAAACCGCCTAGAATTGCAGCGTCCAAAAGCACGCCTTTTGTAGTCATCACCCACAATGTCACATTTTCATCAGGCCGTCAGTTCTCACACATAACATATATCATGACGGGGAGAACATAACATCACGCCTGTAATCCCTAAAGAGTTAGGCAGAGGAGTACCTAATCGTACATTTCGCCAGTTACGTTTCAGTCCCCAGTTTCAGTATAGGGGGTGAGCCTATTGCCATCAACCGGGCACAAATCCAGGCTCCGTGGCTGCTACTGAGAAAATTCTGATGGTATAACCCAAGAACACTTTGCCCGACTCGGGAATCGAACCCAGGACCTCATGCTCAGTAGTCGCACTTGCGACCACTCAACCAAGGAGGCAGTCTCACACATACATATACATCAAAATTTCCATGCGAACGAAGTCACGGGCAACAGCTAGTGTATATACAACATTGGTTTTTAGTATATTCGAAACCTGAAACACGTATCTAGTATTTTTATGTTAAGAACCAAACCAAATTGCAAAACTGTATCATGATAAATCACAAAGTTATAGACTTGTTCTGCTACCTGGTTGTCCGCACAAAAACGTGGCCAATACGCGTCGCTGCCGCGCGCGCGCCTCCAACGTAGTCTTGAGCTCATTGATAATAATAATTTGGCAGTAGGTACCTAAATGATTGCGATAGGTACTTAGTGCCGCTCGGTGTCCAACTTGTAAACTTTTTAAATATTTTTGGGACAAAATGTAACATGGTTTAAAAATTATTGGAATCGATTCAGTTACTTATTCTAAACAAACTATATTCAGGTTTCGCATTTACTAAAAATAATGTAGTATATAGCCAATTTTATTGCAATTTAATACAGGGGTTCGCAGAAATACAGAAATTCCCACAATTTTGATTTCACTTGTCATCATTAGTCGTACATATTTCATTTCAATTTAATTTTGTTTCATGTAACGTTCTTGTTTTTCCAGAGTTTTTAACGCGTGCTAACCACTTTTTTGTGCGGACAACCAGAACAAGCCTATAACTTGTGTGATTTTTCATGAAACAGTTTTGAAATTTTGTACATAGATTCTTTACATAAAAATACTAGACACGTGTTTCTGGTTTCGCATAATATATACTAAAACTAATGTAGTATATGTACAAGTCACGTCATCGTTGTCATACTTATATGATCTATACATAAGAGCGGTTCAGACGAACGTGCTATTTAAAGCCGGGCTCACACTGGAGAGCATTCCTCTGTCCAACTTTGCAATGTTAAGCAGCTGTCTACATTATATGGGAATCCTGTGTTCTGCTCAAAAATACTCGCGTTCGACAGAATAGTAAACTACGATCGACGAGGCATCAATATCGCGACACGGGAAACATTTTAGCGAGACGCGCGACTCGCACTGACGCGCGACATTGACGGTCGAGCTCTTTGGGAGTTTGCGTGCATTAAGCATTGAATGTGAGTTGACAGTGAGACGGAGTGCTAAGATATTACTTGAATATATGTCTGGATAGAGTGCATAGTAGATATAGTGCGAGGCACCCGGGAGGATAGGCAGAAAGTACAGAATACAACAGGTATGACTTTGACACAATATGTTGCTATTTGGCATTGATGTGTCCCAGTACAAGTCTAGTAGTAGTGTGTTTTAACATTAAAGCACACTTATAAGCATTGCACGGGACCATCTTCGGTTCACAAGTCAGTCTAAATAGTTCATCCCGATCTGAGGCGATGCAAATATGATGCATGTATGTTAGCATTGCAGGATGGAGATTCATAGGAGTGCGGAACGCTCGAGTTGAGGCGATTCTGATCGCGATGCAGTGCATATATACGTACGAGTGTGTTGACCCTTTTTACTAATCCTTGAAATGCAGGTTGCTTGTGAATCAGTAAACATTGTTGTTGCACAAAAATTTATCGCCACGCGCTACACTGTCAATCTTTAGGATGATTTCAAACAATAAAAATTAACAGGCACTTTTGAAACTAAATTAGCAGAATGAGAAAAGAACACTGACAGCCCTAAAGCAGTCGCTCCGTTCTGCCACCCTTTGTGCGGGTGACGACAGCTACTCAACGGAATTAGTCTGTGCTTCCACCGCACCGCCCGCACGGCCCGCGCGCCCCAGACGACACTAGTTTCTAACTAAAGCCGCCTCTGAAATAATTTACTCGAATAACGTGGGGCGAAATTCACCAATACAATTGAACCCGATCAGCATCTCTAAGCCGTGCTCAAGAGCTGATGTCGATGTTCTACATCAAGACTGCAACACTGACAGCTCCCGTTTGCGGTTTCATCGGGTTCAGTCTGATTGGTGAAATCGCGTCTCCCCATGTGACTGAACTCTCCTTTTTGTATGGTGTGTGTACATAATAAAGCATATTCTATTCTATTCTAAATTCACTGTTCGATCGCATTACGTAGTTTAGTTGCCTCAATACAGAGCTACGAAACAGTCGTGTCATTTTATTTAAAAATTGCAAAAATACCCCAAAAACTCACAATCAACCTTATGTCGTCACTATATGGTCGCAAATCGAGCCGCATAATCAGTGTACCCGGCACACCTGTGGATCATTAGTGAATCGGTAGCCGAGCGAGCTGAGAACAAAAGGCCGCATTCCAGAGATAAGAAGACGACTTGTTTACGCAAAATTGTGAAGTTTTTATATGAAATTAGATTATTACATACAAGTGTGGTTGAGACTATTCATAGCACAAGTTTAGTGACATTACAATAAGTACATAATATAACGTTAATGGCTACGTTAACTTCGGAACAACAAAAATATTTGAATACACTAGAAGACGGGGCAAATTTAATACAAAAAACACAAGTGAACTTAAAGAAGTGCTCTAAAGTAAGACTTACAGACGGTTACATAAGGGCTAGATTGAAGTGCATTGAAGAGTAATGGTGTTCCTTAAAGCAAGCTCATGAGATGTTGATACAATGTACTCCGAAAGACAAGCGTGGAGAAATCCCATACTTCCTCAATGAAGACTTTTTCGTCGTTGAAGACCTTTACCTTTGCTTACAAGCAGACATGACAGACATGTTGAGCAAAATGCAACAACACAACAATGGACACATCAAACACATCGTTTCTTGGTGGTCACGGGCAATGTTCGATCGTAAAACGGCCTCGGATTCAATTACTAACCTTTTCGGGAAAATACGAGGAGTGGCCTACATACCAGGACATGTTCATATCACTTGTGCACAATAATACTTCAATCAGTGACGTTCAAAAACTACATTACCTAACTACATTACCTGTCGAGTGTTACCGGTGAGGCTGAAATAATATTACGGCACATTCAAGTTACGGACAATAATTACAATCAAGCATGGCAATTGTTAAAAGACCGATACGGAAACAAACGAATTACGTTAGCTGCGATCGGAGGATTTAAAAAAAACCAAAAATGATTTAACTAAATTTATTTTAAAGTAAAAGAATTACATTGATTATATTAAATCTAAAATTAGCCTACGTGCCTATTCGAAGTATGAATATGGAATGGAATTTTACAGTTTTACAATAATTGAGTAATCTAGGTCTGTGCGACAGAAAGTGCTATCTCAGCTCGCCGTTTCCGTGTTCGTTTAATTGCAGCGTATGTTTCTACAATAAAATTATTGAGTGCTGAGTTGGCGATTCCCCTTATGCAGCTGCGTGTAACATCTCCACCCGCAGATCAGAAATTATTTTAGAACTTTGAGAGAAAATGTTTCTGGGACTTTTCCTCTGGGCGCGCGATCCTCTTCTCTTATTTCAGGTTCTTCGTAAGTATGTCCCTTGGTGTTGGAAGTTTCGCAGCGTTTGCAAAACCATTTATTGCGATAGCCCAGTATAGCAATGATAAGTGCGCCTGCACCTAATAATGCAATGTAGAAGGGTATGGTCGTATGATATATGACATCTGATTGCAGTTGGTTAAGCTGTATCGGCTGACTCGTCATGACATGGTTCTGGATACTGTGTAGTCCTCTTAAGTCGATTGAACTGAGATGAACTTGAGTTAAGGCAGCATGCGGTGTGTCCACGTCGTTGTAGGGAATGTTCATTAGTTTCAAAGGCTGCCCTTGTATTACATCGTTGTCATTGACTATAGTTAGTTCCTTTGTACGGAGATAACAATTGATAGGTATAGTGGCGAGGTAGCTTCCCTGTAGCGTATTGAAGTCTTCTCTCCCACAGACTGATTGCACTTGCGTTGGATTTGGGAATGATATGACGTAATGCTGGTCATCTAGTTTTTCCATCGCTTCCTTTTCCAAAAATACTGTTTTAAATTGGCAGGAACTCTTGAGTGCTTGGTTCATGATAAGTTCTTGTATGCAGTCAGTTTTTGTTCGTATTTGATGGGTTATTTCCTTTTCACAGAGATACCAGTTATTAAACTTCGAGCATTCTGCTTCTATGTACACGAAAGAGTTTCCATTAGTTGCTATAAAGGGATAGGTAGGGATAAGGGCTTGACGATTTTTATTGGGTACTATAGATAACTTATATAAATCATAAATGATTTTGGAAATTATAGGAAATCTGAAAACTATAACTATTTGTTTTTCATTGAAATATGATCCGGGCCTGATAATGTCGTAGTATTCTCTGAGCTCTAGACTTAGTATTTCATCCTTACTGTATATTTGTTCTAACCTATTTACCATAGACCTAAGTGTTTCTATATCTATCATAGAATGAACAGTGCTTGACGCATGTATAAACGCTAACATATTCTCTATTCTAACTAATTCTAATCTTAAATCTTCTACATTTTCACTTATAATAGAAATGAGTTGACCAAACTTTGCATAAGTAATTAAACTGCCTGTGGTAAGAGTGTTATTTAACAGTAACTCTAAGGTGCTATTGATTTTACTCTGGTTTTCGACTAACTGTAGTAAAACGTTATTATGCTTAGCCATCCATTCTTTACTGAGACTAATGTGATTATTGAATTCGTTAACTAACTTATTATTGTTAATTTGTAGATTTTTGATAGCGTTTTCATAATTTAAGGCATCTGTGTAATCTAGATTTCCGGTTATGCTTTTAACTACCGATCCGAGACCGTCTATTAGACCTCTCTTTACACGACCGGGCTCTAAAGATTTTAGCTGATTAGATACTTTGCCAATTTTGTTAGTAAGATAACTAATTTGGAACTCAAACAGTGTATAAGTGTCATTACTAAGCTGACTTTTGTATTCTGATATCTGATACTGTAGTGTTGTAATTTGATTTTCAATGTCCCTTAGATTCACGTACTGAAGAAATGTATGATGATGAGTCGTCATTCTCGTCGATCCAAGTTTATAAGGTAGTAAGCCGGGTCCATTGGCCAAGCTTTCAAGTTTTATCTCCGACGCGGTCGTCTCGCGAAGTACCAGCAATAATAGAATCCTGCAACAAGTTAGGTTCCTTAGGGCCTCTTTTTAATCTATTTTTGGCTACAGGGCCACGTTTTTTGGATGTGTAAACGTGTATGGGTAAATCGGCCAGAATGGTATCTTGGGTATATCGCGGTGCTGTTTTTTGCCGACTTGCAGAAGGGTTCTTAATGAATACCTGTTGTTGAGGAACGTATTCTATTTCAGGTTCGCGGTTCTTATTTCTATTTTCTATCAATGCAGTACGATTTAATGAAGAAGTTTCGTTTATGATATTATAAACTTCCTTCATTTGTGCCCTATGGTTGTGAACGTACTGTTGTAATGCTTGTTGCGTAAAATCAATGTCTAGAATGTCGCGGGGGTCAAAGTGACCAGTTAATAAATCGAATGGTCTGCATCTAGTAAAGCTATGTATTGAAGAATTATAACCAATTATAGCATAAGGCATAAGATTTACGATGGGCTCCTCTTTGTGCTTTAGTTTTAATATTCTTATATGTTCAAGGAGAGTTGAGTGGAACCTTTCTATGTTACCGTTATCGTTAGGCGAATGCGGTAAAACTCTATGATGGTTTATCTTATGAAGGCGTGTGAATTCTAAGAAAAGTTGGTTGGTAAATTCTGTTCCGTTATCAGTTACTATAGTTAAGGGAACTCCGTGGTGGGTGCAATATTGTAATAATGATTGAAGTATGCTAATGCCCGTACCATCTCGGAGATGGTATGCTTGTCCGTATTTAGTAAAAACATCTATAAATGTCACATACTTTTCATTATGAACAGTGAATAAATCCATGTGAACTATCTCGAATGGTTTTGTTGCCGGGGGTACAATATTAAACTGGGGTCTAACAGGTCTCCGGTCATATTTAGCTTGCCCACAAATAATGCATTCATTAATGAATTTAGTTATTTGATCCTTCATTTTGGGCCAGTAATACTTTCTTGAAAGGGCTAAATAACATTCAGTAATTCCTCGGTGATTAGTTTTGCCATCATGGTAGTGTTGAATTATCTCCTGCTGACGTAGATAATCTTTAACGTTTTCTAATTCTATCTTAGCTAGTACTAAGTTCATAGATGAACTCTTAAACTTTTCTTGTATGACTGGTATGATGGTATACATGGCGAGAGGTGGATTTATTAAGATACCGGTTTTTACTTTCGGGTTCACATACTCTTTGAGGGCATTAACTACATCTTGTTCTAATTTAGATGATGATATTTGGATTGCTATACGCGTGTGGGTATCAAATGGTTTAGTAATTACTGGTTTTCGTTTAACATCTTCCACTACAGTGAGGCATAATTGTCTATGAAATCTGTTAAGAGGTTCGTCTGTGATTGGGACTTCTAATATAGGATTTTCGAGGCTGGTGTGAACGGTTGCAGTGGATGAATTCGTGGATGGCGGGTTTTCTGATGGGTTAGGCATCAATGAACATAATTCGTCTATTATGGTGTTAATATCCTCATTGTGAATCTCCACCCGAGATAAGGCGTCAGCGTTTGTATTTGATTTGCCTTTCTTATAGATAACGGTGAAATCGTATTCACTAAGTTTCAGCCTCCATCTAGTTAATCGCGAATTGGGTTCTTTAAGGTTCATCATCCACTGTAGAGGTTTATGATCCGTCAGTACTTTAAATTTACGACCAAACAAGTAAGGTCTAAAATACTTGGTGGCCCAAACTATAGCAAGAAGTTCCTTTTCTATGGTGCTATAGTTAAGTTCACTTTCATTTAGGGTTCGGGATGCAAAACACACAGGTTTGTCGGAACCTACAGGTCCTTGAGATAGAACGGCACCAATTGCAACGTTCGAAGCATCTGTCGTCAATATGAACTCCTTATTAAAATCGGGATACTGTAGTATGGGGTCATTTGTTAAGAGAGTTTTGCACTTTTCAAAACTGTTAATGTAGTCGGAGTCTAATATCACTTTTCTACCTTTTTTCAAACATGCTGTGAGAGGTTTCGTAATTTTTGCAAAATCCGGGATAAATTTACGATAGTAACCTACAAGGCCTAAAAATTGCTTAATTTCTTTTGGAGTTTTTGGAATGGGGTATTTTTCTATGGCTGTAATTTTATCTGGATTGGGTTTTATTCCTTCACTACTTATAATGTGTCCAAGATAACCAGTTTCATGCTTTAAGAACTCGGATTTATCCATTTGGATCTTAAAGTTCGATTCCCTAAGTCTATTGAAAACTTTCTCGAGATTCGTCATATGCTCTTGTAGTGACGTGGAAAAAACGATGATGTCATCAAGGTAGACCAGGCATATGTCATTCTGGAGACCTCTGAGGACATTGTCCATCACTCTTTGAAATGTGGATGGTGAATTCTTAAGTCCCATGGGCATTCGAAGAAACTCGAAATGTCCATGCTCGACATTGAAAGCTGTTTTTTGAATATCCTGAGGGTCCATTTCCACCTGGTAGAAACCGCTAGCCAGGTCTAGAGTGGTGAAGTACTGGCACCTACCTAGTTTGTCAAGAACATCGCTAATGTTCGGAATGGGATATTTGTCGTTGATAGTTTTTTCATTGAGTTTCCTAAAGTCGACTACTAAACGCCATTTTTGTTTGCCTGAGGCATCCATTTTCTTGGGGACCACCCAAATGGGTGAACTCCATGCTGAGTCTGAAGGCTTTATTATTCCCTGATCTAACATTTTTGAAATCTGTTCCCTAACCTCCTGGCGATGGATGAATGGGTATCTATAACTTTTTGTATAAACCGGGACTTCATCTGTAGTCTTAATGCGATGTTTTATTTGATTAGTAAAAGTTAGTGCTTCGCCTTCGATGTAGAACACGTCAGCATATTTCGAGCAAAGAGCTATAAGGTTGACTTTTTCTTCCTCGTTTAAATGATCTGTTCGTAATCGCGCCGTAACCTCTTGAACTCGCTTGGTACAATGTTCGGTACGCATGCACTCGATATTAAATAAACTCGCGTGCACTGGTCGGTCAAGTGATAATACAATATCATTCGGGCTCGTATTTTCTATTTCCAAGTAGCCGCGATTATTGTCCACGATAGTAAGGCACTCGCGTACAGTACAATTACATATAGTCTGTTCACTTACTAATGCCGCACCGTTTGGAGTGTCGATCGGTATTCTAACTAATTTTGAAGATTGAGCAGGTATGATGTCTTCATACAAGTTAACATTATAGGAATTATACATACGGATGGGATTGGATGATGTGCGCGTTATTAACCTCTGATCTTTTAGGTCTATCTTAGACTCCCATTTAGTTAGCAAATCTAAACCAATTAAACCATCGAAATAATCATGAAAACGGTATATAAATAACTTGATAAACTCTGGATCGTTAAATTCTGCAAAGCAAGGTAAAGTTATAGAATAATTATTTCTACTAACCGCGTGTACATTGGTAACTTCAAACGGGTCATAATTTAAGGGAAAATTTGGGAAATATTTTTCTACAGCCTCCGGGCTTATAAAAGATTGATTCGCGCCAGTATCAACTAGTAATTTTAGAGGTGGTTCTGCTATTAGTATATACGGCAATTGACGCTGAGTTTGGAGATTTAATTCTATTTTAACTTTTTTGATTTCTGATCCTCCTGAAAATCCTGACTTGGACCTGCCTGAGGTTCAGACGAATCTGCCATATTCCCTTGAACACTTAAATCGCTTAAAGTCGGATCATAGTTGCACTCTAATGCAGCGAACGGACTATAATCGTGGTAAGTATTATCGTAATTAAAACAGACCGGCTCGTAATAGTACTCCGTCGGGTAATATGAGCTATCGTATGACGCGCACTCATTCATGTTCATCTCTCGATGTTTAAAATAATTAGTTGGTGGCGGATTGTCTGAATTTTGCCAATTATGACCAGATAACATGGGTCTAGGAGTAAAAGGTTGTACTCCACTCATAGGTTTAGGACCTTGATTTTGATTCTGCGCCGGATTGTTTCTAGGGGGCAAACGGAACATGTTACTTTGAGCGTTATAAGTTTGAGGAACCGCACGGAATATTTGCTGTGTACGATTAGGCATGCGATTTTGTGACTGCTGATTAATAAAGTTGGGATTAAATCTAAACGGTTGTGGCGGTGGTAGTTGGTTGGGTCTAATTCCTATGGGATTGGGCCAGCTGGGAATTGGTACTGCGAAATTATTATTACGTGGAGGGACTGGATTGGTATTTGTATGAGGTGTTGCAGGGTTAGAATTTTTTTGCGCAGTGGATTTTGAGACCTCACTACGTTCCTGTAAATACATAACGTTAAGTTCTTCCTGTACATATTCAAGGGCTTTTTCGATGGTATCGGGACGCATACACCGTATGCGGGACCCTAATGGTTCCTTTAATCCTTTAACAAAAGCCTGCATAGTAACTTTTTTGTACAGTGTACGTTTCGCTTCAACTGTGGTAGAAATTTGTTCGTGTAATGTTACATACGTCATCATCGTACTAAACAAAGTTTGGCATTCCTCATAAAATTCCTGAGGTGTTTTATTTCCCTGCGTAGCTAAAGAAAGGTCTCTATACAAAGCCGTTTCATCCCGTTGATCGGAAAAGTTATTGATTAAGGCCGTTCTAATCCCTAGCCAACTTTCAGGTATGCCGTTGGAATTGATGGTACAAGCGGCAGAGCCTTTTATTTTATTTAAGATGCCATTTAATAAGCATAAGTTGTTTAACTCGCTACCTGGGGCATTACTAACGTACTGAGTCACTATTTGATCGCATATTCTAACAAACCTAGTCAATACATTTGGGTTCCCATCGAACTCCGGGACCATACGAAGGGTCTTGAAAATTGTATCGGGGTCGTGGGCCATATTTAAACTATTTATACTACTATTTAAATTATCTTCTCTATCACTATTTAAATCTCTACTGTTATCTATAGCACTCCAGCGAGCCGTACGTGATGAGGGCTCCTGGGAGTTAGAATTTTTCGGGTGAAAAATCTTGGAAGTTGGGTGGTACTAGGACTAAATAGGAAGCAACACAGGAACAATTCAAGTGTACTTACAACAATTTCATCTCTGGTTCTCTTGTGAATCGAAGTCTGGATTCTCCTTCCGGAACTGCAGCTGGACCGTAGATTCGGATATTCGGCGCCGGGGCTCGATAGCCACCCAGGCGATTCGCGTACGCGGATGTCGATATTAGAGATCCCTAAGCTCGCGAACCGGCCCGCGAATATCCTACCGACTGCGCCAATTACGTTAGCTGCGATCGGAGGATTTAAAAAAAACCAAAAATGATTTAACTAAATTTATTTTAAAGTAAAAGAATTACATTGATTATATTAAATCTAAAATTAGCCTACGTGCCTATTCGAAGTATGAATATGGAATGGAATTTTACAGTTTTACAATAATTGAGTAATCTAGGTCTGTGCGACAGAAAGTGCTATCTCAGCTCGCCGTTTCCGTGTTCGTTTAATTGCAGCGTATGTTTCTACAATAAAATTATTGAGTGCTGAGTTGGCGATTCCCCTTATGCAGCTGCGTGTAACAAACGTGTTATTGTGTTTTCTATTTTGCAAAGAATTTTTTATCAAAAGAAAATCACAACGCAAACAGCTAACAGTGTAAAGACTTTATTAGATATTACAACAGAGTGCATAAATAACCTAAAAAACTTGAAAATTAACACCGATTCCTGGGATCCATTAATTATATTTCTGGTGATTCAGAAGTTGGACCAGGAATCACATAAAGAGTGGGAAACTCTAGGTGCTGCCTTGGGCAGATTAAAAGAGGTTTTTAGAATCAAAATTTAGAACTCTGGAAATGATACACCCCGTAACAAATAAAGACCGTCAGTCAAGGAGCGATCCTACCATGCCGTGAATGCTGTTAAAGAAAAAAGCTGTGTCCTTTGTAGTGAAAACCATACCTTATGTCACTGCAAACAATTTATTAAAATGGATATTACTCAACGTAACAACTATGTAAAAGAAAAAATGCTTTGTGTCAACTGCTTGCTTCCGGGTCACACAGTTTACAAATGCAAGGTACCAGTTACTTGCCGCGTATGTAAAAGATGTCACCATTCCTTGCTCTACAAATCAGAGAGTCCACACCTAACCAACCTATAAAACCATCGACGTCTAAACAAGAAGATAACAAGGAGGCCATAACAAGTCTTCATGTTGGTGTTGAATTATCTGGAAGAGCATTATTAGCAACTGTACTAGTCAAGGTAAAAGGAGAAAATGGACATGCGACACTGTTAAGATGATGCATGTTCTTGTAGATGAAGGCTCACAAGCGAGCTTCATAAGTGAAAAGGCAACTCAATTATTGAAGCTTCAAAGAAAATCAATTGAAGGCACTGTGACAGGTGTGGGTTCTATGCAGGCACCTATTAAACACTTGGTTCAGCTAAACATACTATCGAGAGGGAAACCAGAATTCAACATGCACGTCGAAGCTTACGTCATGACCAAGCAACTGACCACGAGAATACCACATCATACAATGACTGTTCACAACTGGCAGCGCCTGGAGGGTCTCGATCTTGCTAAAACATGCTCAAGAAATGAACAAGGAAGAGTTATAGAGAAACTAACGTTTAAAACAAATTGTATTCAATCAACCGAAGGAAATTCAAGAGATATAGCTAAAACAAGATTTACACATTTAGAAAGAAAGTTTAAAAATCAGCCTAAGTTAAAAGAGGAATTTAAAAAGGTTATAGAAGACTACAAAAACTTAGGTCACATAGAAGAAGTACCTGAAAAGGAAATATATACAAGAAAATCAGTATACTTACCCCATCATCCAGTCCTGCGTGAAGATAAAGAAACCACGAAAACCCGCATAGTTTTCGACGCATCTTGTAAGGGAACAAATGGTATATCATTAAATGATGAACTTTTACCTGGTCCAGTGCTCCAAGAAGACCTACGAAGCATAATCATGCGCTAGAGAATGCACGCCGTTTGTTTCGCTGCGGACATACGATGGACAGAATGGTCATGTTATACAAGGAAGATGCTGATTTTTAGAGAATTATTTGGAGAAAGAATAGCAATGAAGAAATAAAAGATTTTAGATTTCTTACCGTGACCTTTGGGACTACTTCCGCTCTTTATCTAGCAGTGAAGACCTTGATCCGAATTGCACACGAAGAACGAGTTAGCTATCCAGTAGCTGCTGACATTACATTGTCAGATTTCTACGTCGGTGACGTCATGTCGGGTTGTGACACTGTAAAAGAAGCCATAGAGGCTAGCAATCAACTCAGAGCTACGTTAAGCAAGGGAGGTTTTGAGTTGAAGAAGTGGTCATCAAACAATATCGAATTGATGAAATAGATGGATCCAAGCAACATTTCTTCAAATTGGATGAATTTGATATAAATCTAGATGGTACTGTGAAGGCGTTTGGTATCACCTGGAATCTTGGTACTATTCAATTCCTCTACAAAATCAGTCTCTCTTCACCCCCATCTACCATTACAAAGAGAAATGTTTTGAGTGAATTTGTGAATGAGTCTGATTTACAAAAACTCTACGATCCATTAGGATGGATATCGCCAAGCATTGTGCTCGCGAAGATGCTCATTCAAAAACTATGGCTAGTTGGCACACAATGGGATCAACATTACTATTAATACTAACGGGATATTTACCATGTTTACTGTTTGGTATGAGTTCCCGATATTTCGGCGCTGTTGCAAGCACCATGATCACGGATAAACGTTCCCGTTAGTATTAATAGTAATGTTAGTGACCATGATAGTTTAAAATCTTATAATGGGATCAACCATTATGAGATGAATTAACCGCAGATATGTTGAAGATAAGAAATGATTTCGAGAATGTCAACCAAATTTCTCTAAACTGATGGTTACACTCGTATAACAGCAATATAAAAGCAATACAATTGCATGGTTTTTTTTTTTTTTTTTTTTATCTTGGTTAAATCATCAAATGAGTCCTCCCACCCAGGGCAGAGTGGGAGGAACTGTCAGACTTGTACTGACTAAAATCCACGGTGTCCTTCAAAAGCCCTTTATGATCCAGGGTCACGGTAATTCTATAAGTCCCGCGACCCCGGCAGGCTTTGGCCCTCTAGAGGGGGGCCCCGTCATTATGCTGACACTCTTTGAGGCGCGCGTGGAACACAATGCGCCGTCGACCCGGGCATGGTCCATGGTCGGACAGCGAGTCGCCCATTACTCGCCGCCCGCAAGTCCGCGCCTACGGTGGCCGGAGATCGTCTGCCGACGTCCGGCGCCGTGGGCGTCTACCACTGCGGCTGGGGTGGAGGGAGGACGCTGTCCTCTCCCTCACGCGGCCCGCCTCCTCCTTCGCGAGCATGACTGCTTCGCAGAAGGAGGCGACCGCTTCCCACTCCGTCTCGCCCCGCAGCATGGCCTCGACCAATGCTGGGCGCGAGAGGTCTCCGCCCATCGCCGCCGTGAGGACACGGCGGTGCTCTGCCCAAGCGGGGCAGTCCTGCACCGTATGCTCCACCGTGTCCTCCGGGCCCTAGCAGTGGTGACACCCAGGCGTTTCCTCCTTCCCCATCAGACACAGGTACCTCCCGAAGCTTCCGTGTCCGGTGAGGACCTGCGTCATGCGGTAGGTCAGGACGCCGTGACGCCTATCCAGCCATACAATTGCATGATTTCAGAGATGTTTCAACTCGAGCCTATGCGGCAGTTGTATACTGCAGAGTAAAACCACATGAGTAAGTAAACGGAACAGAGTTAAAGCTTCTAAAGAACGTTCAAAATTGTTACCTATTTTGGTAGGGTTGTCACAATATGTTAAGACAAATTAAACAAAACATTTGTTATACAGTTTTATTATTGAGTATGATACAGTCCAGTGGCGAAGGGTGAAAATTCAGTCAGGGGAACCCGAAGAAAAAAAATGAGAATTACATTTTTTTTAGTTTTTTATCTCTGTTTATTTTGACCTTATTTTCGTTATCAGTGACCCCGAAAACCATGAAAATGATACCCATGACGAAAAAACAAAAAAAAAAAGTTGGTGCCATCGAATTTTCATTTTGACCTCATTTTTGTTATCAGCGACCCCGAAAACCACGAAAATGACACCCATGACGACAAAACCGAAAATTTCCGTCGGCGCCATCTTGGATTTTCATTTTGACCTCAGTTTCGTTATAAGCGACCCCAAAAACCACGAAAATGACAACTATGACACGAAACCGAAAATTTTAGTCGGCGCCATCTTGGATTTTCATTTTGACCTAATTTTAGTAATCAGCGACCCCAAAAACCATGAAAATAACACCCATGAAGAAAATACCGAAAATTTTCGTCGACGCCATCTTGAATTTTCATTTTGACCTAATTTTAGTTCTCAGCGACCCCAAAAACCACGAAAATGACACCCATGACAAGAAAGCCGAAAATAAAGTGAAGCATAAAATGCAGGGGGAGTATAATAAAAAATGTAAATAAGTTAACAAAATAAGAAAACTAGTTGGTACCAAATACGATATAGACCATAACTCATTCTATCTTGCTCTCCCATACATACTTTCTTTTTCTGTCCTTGTCGTAACTCGATAATCTTCGGCTTACCGGGCTCCTTAACTCCTTAGTTACGAGGGAACATAGAAACAGACATTACATACATACAGGTCAAACACATAACCCTCCTTTTGGGCTTCGCCGCAGTCGGGTAAAAACACACCGAGTAGTATCCTCTTCTTATTAAAAAAAAGGATCATACAATAAAATATAGGTACTTACTTGAAAAAGTAATAGTCAAATATTTACTTACCTATTGTACTCCTTGGGATAGTTAAAGTATGATATATTTTTGTTTTTTCTACTATTATTCATACACACAGTACAATAAACAACCATTTTAATTTTAATATTCAAACTTGCAACCAATCTTGCAACTGACAAAACAAACAACGTGCCCCTTGGTTGCCATGGCACCGTGCCGTGCTAACCCTGAGATTGTCCACTGGCTGTGCCAGCGTAAACCGGTTTTTTCCAGTCTCGCCGCGTACGCGACAAGCGGCCAGTGGTCACGCACACATGCCCCGCGTGCTTGTAGAAGTGCAACCGATTCGCGCGGTTGTATGAAGCTTAACCTCTGTTCCGTTTTCCTACTCATGTGGTAAAACAACAGGATGGTACTGTGTACACAAGTCTATTTTTTTTTTTTTCATCAAGATCCAAAGTTGCTCCATTGAAAACAGTATCACTGCCTCGGCTTGCCTCTTTTGTTGTCAAGGCTTCTAAAACAAGTCACATTACCCATGAAAATTCCATATAACCAAACCTACTGCTGGACAGACTCAACGATAGTACTGGCGTGGCTTCATAGTGAACCTCAAAAATGGAAGACCTTTGTTGCAAATCGTGTTGTAGAAATCAAAGACAATACAAACAACATACAGTGGCATTATATCGTATCACGAGAAAATCCTGCTGACATAGCATCCAGAGGAATGTTCCTAACAGAACTGAAAAAGGAGCAGATGTGGTGGAAGGGGACAGAATGGCTATCTGAAAAGGAAGTTCATTTGAGAAGATCAGAAAATTCAGAGACAGATTTAGAGTTAAAATTTACCTGTTGTACTATTACAAGTAAAACCCAAGAAAATGAAGAAAAACCAATTTGGGAAAAATTTTCAAATCAGACTAGAATGAAGAGAGTACTTACTTATTGACGGAGATTCATATCATCTATCATCTGCCTAGCCTTTTCCCAACTATATTGGGGTCGGCTTCCAGTCTAACCGAATGCAGCTGGATACCAGTATTTTACATGGAGCGACTGCCTATCAGACCTCCACAACCCAACTTATTGCCGGAGATTATTAAACAATAAAAAGAAAGAGAAGTATTTAACTACAAACGAAATGAGCATAATTTTGCAAAGGTGCATAATATCGCACCTTTAGGACGAAAATGACACAATTTAAAAAAAGTCAAATTGAGTTATTGTCATAAAATGACTCAAAACGAAATTCTCAATGTTACAATAGTTCAAACAAAGCCATATTCGAGCGGGAACAGGACAAAGCCGTTATATCGGTCTCTTTCTTACGCGGCGACATGCGGGCCTGAGTCGGGGGGGAAGTGACGCAGTTAGTGTTGTGTTCGCATCGCAACTGCAAGACGTCACGCAGTCAGCCGGGTTCACCCTCCCAAAACGTCCACTTCCCAAAATGGTAATTCCCTAAATGTCTATTTCCCATTTAGTCCAGTTCCCAAAACGACCAGTTCCCAAATAGTCCGTTTCTCAAAACGACTACTCCCAAAATGTCTCGTTCACAAAATATATCACTTGCCCTATATTTTCTTGAAAAATAAAAGAATCGCTTTATCGTCCTTTTTCTAAACAGGACTACAATGAGTAAATAAAAAACGTAATGTAGATTAAAAAGCTTTATTTGTTTTTTAACATTTAAAGACGAATCTTTGAAAGTAAAAAATAAAAAAAATACTTATACTTCTAAAACTGAAATGTCTAAAACAATTTTTTTTTTTTTTGTGTAGGTATATTATTATTATTAAACTGAAACAGGACCCACTATAAGCTTAGAATCACAGTAAAAACTTTGGCCTCACTCAGAAATATTTATGTTTTGTTACACTTGATTAAAAGTCGCAAGTAAATAATTTTCTTTTAAAGGTTAATCGGAGTCATTTCTTTTTTGTGTAGTTTTTTCAGTAACATGCTGTATTTTTCATCAAATAAAATGTCCGCATTTCTTCTAGTCTTATTAACTGTCTCGAAAAGGCAACGTGTTAGTCTGTTGTCCTGATATTTAATCTCTTTCTTAATTTTATACAAAAATAAATAAAAATTAGGGCTTTGTGGTATTCGGGCTCGAAGACGCCGATGCCATCCTTCTACTTGATTTGTTGTTCTATGATTATCTTTATATACACTTATTTTGTGGGAAGATATGGCCATCCACTGTTTCTCAAAATAAGTTTTAAATGTCTTCATACCTGTAGTCATTTGTACATTTGCTAATATGTCTTTCCATGTAATCTTTATGTATTTTGGAGGAAGCATGGGCGACAAAGTAATAAGCCTACCAAAATTTCTTTCTGATCTCGTTTTATTTATTTTATTTTTTTTTAATTTGCGCCAGACAGCACGATTATAATGGTAGTAGCAACCAGTAGTTTTAGCCTCTGGGTATACTTTCTGAACAGCATTAAATTGAGCTTGCTCATAGTCACATTTAAAGTGAAGTAGTTTTACCCCTAATTTGCTTTTTAATAAATTAAAGAAACGGATGTAAGTAGCTTCTCTTTTGTTGGGCAATAAACCATAGATCACAGGTACGATATTGCTGCAATTTTTGTTAGAATTATCAACATCAAGATGTACACTGTAAATGTGATAAAATGGTGGCGGACAACACCGAAAAGTGCCGTCACCGTAATAAGATCCAAGTTTGTCATTTTTAATGAAATTTGTCGCAATTCGAGAAGCAAATATTAAAATTTTGTCATCTATTCCATCTTCACAAACCAGGAGGCCGTTTTTAAATGTTTTTGGAATCACAACTTCTTCTAAACTTTTAAAAACTAGTTTCTTTACATCAAGGAACTTTTTTCGTTCACGATACAAAGCACTTTTAAGTGAAGAAAAAGACGGTATCCAATTTCTGTACTCTTCATCCTCTTCAGACCCAATTGTTTCCCGTATGTTATGTACATTATTCTCAAAAAATTGCTGGACTGGTTCTAAATTCTCGCACACGTCTTTCTTACATTTGTCAATTAACTTAAATACCTCATTTCGATGACTGTTTGATGCGCAGGTGTGATTCGTCTTTCTCAAAATATTGGTACGGCCACTATTCAACGTTATGGTTGCAGAACACGATACACGGTTTTCACATCTCTATAAGGTCGTCTCGTTTTTATTACGTTTTGCCAAATAATAGCGGTAGCCGTCCGACAACACACAGTCGTTACCTTTTTGGGTTTTAATTATTGTTAAGTCCATTTTTAAAAGCTTACAATGAACAAAAGTACGTTCAATGCGATTTCTGTGACAATATAATGTCATGATTTTCAAATATTAAATAAGATCTGTTGTAATGATTTATTAAAAATAAACATAAGGGTGAATATCAAATCAGCAAATTTTACGTGTCCACGTTGAGAATCGAGGTGTAAAATGATACGATGTTTCTGATTTTTTTTTGTAGTGAACTACGTAACTTGGTTCAATTAGGGCCACATTAATTTTTTTATAAGTGTATATAAATCACCAGAGAAAAAAAAAATCGCCTTCAAATTCAAGTTTGGTGGCTTGTCCCAGTTCCATTTTTTGATGTAATTGCGTTCACCAAAGTAACAATTTGAGGTACAATAAAAAATAAACAATTTTGTTAGTATATGCATTAGTCAAATTATCTAAAAACAATTAAACCATATTATAAAATCTTATTTAAAAGCACAGGACACTCGATCAAAGTTTGTCCAAGCAAAAATCTAAATTTTTCTGGCAATTTTTCAACTTACTATAACATGAAGTTTCGTGTGTGTGCGATCAATCGCGTTATTTATATCGCATCTATCAGTCGTGCCATTAGTGCGATTAGTGTCAGGTGTGTAATTAGTGCGGTGATTACCCTCCAAAAACATAAGTACTCGCCTTGGGCGGAACGGGGGACAAGAATTGTTCAATTTTTGGTGGATCGATTTACTGTTGATTTTAAAGTGTTATAATAGTAAGCTACATGCTATAGCTAACGATTTGGATGACCCATAAATCAATGACATTAATTTAATTTTAACTTAGAACCCTTATTTTTTAAGAATTTTTTTATGCCTGGTTCCAATTTTGGTGGCTCAATTTTGGTGGTTTTGGTGGCGTTTTCACGCCACCAAAATTGAAAATGACCCACCAGGTTTTAATTATGTACTGTATATGTATTGTTATTACGTATATAGCTAGTTTTTACGTTGGAAGACAGTTGGATTAGCAAACAAATACATGTTATGTACTTGGCAGTTAGTAAGACCTATTATTATAAGGGTTGCATACTAATGACCAAGTTTCTTATTCATATATATTTATTTTCTTGCTTTTTAGAATGCCAAAACAGACCAGCGAAGGGAGGCTGCTTAAAAGCACTTCACCGTTGTCATTGAGGACTTCAACGCGAAACTAGGCAATTTGGGGTTGGACGTTGGAACCACCGGGGTCACCAACTGGCTAGTTTTATGGAGAAGGAGGGCCTCTATAGGATGAACTCCTTCTTCAGAAAGCGTGAGCACAGGAAGTAGACCTGCCAGAGCCCCGATGGTGCAACTTCAAATGAGATTGACTTCATCATGCCAACCAAGAAGTGTATTATGTTCAATGTCGTCTCTACGATCAATTCGTTGAAAACCGGAAGCGAGCAAGGCATAGTAAGAGGCACATTGAACATCAATATCAAGCTTGAAAAGTCTCGACTGATGAAGTCTACGCTCTGTCCAGCACAGCTCCAAATTCAAAACCCCGAGAACTGCTGCAATCTGAAAAGCTTGAACTCCAGACTCGTTTCGAGTGCCTAAAAAGCTCATTGGACGAATACAATGATAAGTTCGTAGAAACTGTCCATACGGGTCTAAGTTCGTCAAGACACGTCGTGCACATAAGAACAAAAAACTCTCTGATCATACTCTCAAGCTCATGCAGGAGCGGCGTGAGATGATCCTGCAGTCTTCAGACGAGGCGTGGAAATACCGGCAGCTCAATAGACGGATCTTTAAATCCAGCATATTAAAGATGCAATTGAGCGGCTCCAAGGCATTTGCAAGAGATCTGGCTATTGGGCAGAGCCAGCTCGCGGAACTGAAGACCGAAGGATCGACCTGAGGATCGTATCCGCCAAACCGGAGCTACTGAGGGAGATCGAGAGATTCTATGGGCAGTTATACACTTCAACCAGTAAACCCGTTGTAAATCTAGCAAATGACCCAAGAGCTAGACTGACCCGACACTATACCGAAAACAACCCGGACGAGATCTGGATGCACGAGATTAGGATAGCTCTGGAACAGCTTAAAAACAACAAAGTGAAAACCGGGTGATGACGGAATTACGGCCGAAATCCTAAAGGCGGGTGGAAAACCGGTACTTAAGGCCCTTCAGAAGCTGTTTGATTCCGTCATACCCGAGGGGAAAACCCCACAGGCATGGTGCAGGGGTGTGGTGGTACTCTTCTTCAAAAAAGGCTACAATGCCCGGCTGAAGAATTATAGGCCCATCTCACTTCTAAGCTATGTCTACAAGTTGTTTTCAAGAATCATCCCGAACCAGCCGGATTCCATAATGGCTTTAGCACCGTACACCACATACATACGCTGCGGCAGGTTATACAGGAGACCGAAGAGCTGCCTCTCCGTTTAGTGTTTGTGGACTACGAGAAAGCCTTCGATTCGATCGAGACTTGGGTTGTACTGCAGTCTCCCCAACAAAAACGCTACCATGTCAGTCCGACTTTAGGACCAGACCTCGGAATCTATCCTATTTTTAACAAAAGAGAGTTTTATAAACCGATAAAAGTTATTGATACTTCCCGAGAATTTGTGAGATTAATCACATTGAGCTTTATTAGTGAGATTGAGGTTTCTGACGGAGAAATCCAATTTTGGTGCCACTGATTTTCAATTTTGGTGGGCACTTTCGATTTTGGTGGGTGATTTTCAATTTTGGTGGCCACACTAGACTTTGAACTAAAATATCTCAAAAAGTTATGGAGGTATTCTGAGCCCTCATGAAGATCCTTCAAGCTTGGACATTCTATTCTTATACCAGATCGTTATTTTTCACGAAAACTAAAGAAAAAATTGAGCCACCAAAATTGACAAAAAATGAACTTTGTTGATATTCACCCATAACATAATGATAGAATTTGATGTGATTTTTGATACATTTCCCGCCAAATAAAAAAAAAGGAAAGGTATCTTATTTTTGGAGGGAAAATAAAAAGGTTCTTCTGATGGGAGTCACCATTATGACATTACATAATTATTAGATATTAATATTTTAAGCTTGCTACTGATGTTAATACCAAGTTTGTATTCTGTATGTATGCGCACAAGTTTATAGATACAATTGTTGGTACTGAAAAGGTGTATCATTTCAATAACATAACATTATAATTTGCTTTGCAACTACCCACTGTATACAAATATTAACAATGTTGACTTTCATTCAAATATCTTGGAACTTTCAAACAAGTAATTTTATACAAAAAACTAAACTTTATGAAACATAACATTATGTACAATGATGGGGCCACTGTGACCTGCAAAACCGTTTGTAACTTTTGCAGTTTACCATGAAATAATAAGTTATTGTCATTGAATTATTATTAATACACAATAATATGTCTAGATATTCACGCATAGTAATATTTGTCTTGTCAACGGACTAGAACCCATAACATTTTAATAAAAAAACCTATTTAGAAAGTGGACGTTTTGAGAGTTGACGTTATGGGAAGTGGACTTTTTGGGAATTGTAGATTTGTGGTCGTTTTGGGAAAGTGGACGAAATGGGAAATAGACATTTAGGGAATTACCATTTTGGGAAGTGGACGTTTTGGGAGGGTGAAGGTTTTGGGAAGTTGTCGTTATGAACCTAAAGGACCCAGAGCAGAATACGTCGTTTTCATTCCGAAACAATTGGTAAATTCTCTTTAGATTTTTTGTATGGAATCGACCAATTTAGCTTTGCGATTGTTTTCTTCTGATTTATACGGTTGTGTTAGTGACTTACTTAGAATTGTGGCATTTTAATATTAAAGACACTTTTAGTTCCAATGACGGATTTAAGTTTGTGTCGTGTTAATTATAAACAACGATTAATATTTTGGGACTAAAGACTTATTAGAAATCAAGTCGTTTCTTTATTTATCAGAGTATTATTGTTTGTGGCTCATTGATTATTAGGTCATTCATTTATTTTTTTTGTAGATAAAAAGGAAGTTGAATTGGTTAATGTGTCACTACACAATTACTGAACCAGCAAGTTTTTAAATAAAAGGTCACTTAAAAGATTATAAAAATAATGAAAAGAAGAAAGGACATCATAATGGAGAAGGCATTAAAAATGTGAAAAATTCCAAACCAAACGAACCCGAGGTATGAACATGAATAGAATAATAATTATACAAAAATCTTTTCCTGTCCTTATTTAATTGCTCTAGGTAAAGTGATGGCCTGAAACACAGGTTTAAATAGACCGAGATCGGGCAGGTCGCTGACATCTGAATTGGACTATTATAACTTGCAACTGTTAAATATATTTTAGTTATAGTTTACTTCTAAGTACTTATTATTATTGTATGAGAAATAATACTACTGCGCCTAAATGTACACCTTTTGTAATACTTTTTAAAATAAATTATTCTTATTATTATTCTCTTTATTTATTTTCGATACATATTTTTAATATTTCTATACAAATATACAAAAAAAAAAAAAAAAACACTTAAAAATATAAAAAATAGTGGCCCACCGGCATCGGGAACAGGGTCCGATCTACCAGTGGTCAGGGCTCTTGAGAGAGGAACCTCCTAACGATACGCGCCGTGTCCAGAAGTACTGCTTTCTGAATCAAGCCCTTGATCCAGCTGCCAAGCGAGAGCCTCCTCAGATGTTGCTCGAGGCTATTGGTTATTAAGCCATTGGTCGACACGACTATCGGCACAATGACTGCTGTACTTACGTCCCACATGTCGACAACCTCGCGAGCCAGATCAAGATATTTGAATTGTTTATCTTTCTCTGCTTTCACGAGATTCTCGTCATGCGGAACCGATATATCAACAATCATTGCGCGACGCTCCAATCGATCTATCACCACTATGTCAGGCTTATTGGCAACAATAGTCCTGTCAGTGACGATAGATCGATCCCAATACAACGTGATATTACCATCATCGAGAACTGGGTCGGGCGCATACTTCTAGTATGGTACTTCTGATTCCACAAGATTGTACTTCAAAGCAAGTTGCTGGTGGATAATCCTGGCAACGAGGTTGTGTCTATGCAAGTACTCTCCGTTAGCCAGACGAGAACATCCAGAAATAATGTGTCGGATCGATTCACCCGGACGGTGGCATGCCCGACATATGTCAACCGTGCCATCCTTCACAATGTATTTCCGGTAGTTATTCGTCATCATAACTTCGTCCATTATTGCACAGACAAAACCTTCGGTTTCCCCGAATAGGTCACCGAAGCGCAGCCAAGATACGGACGCTAAGAAATCTACATCGGGTCCATGTAAGGCCCAATAATAGCGTCCGTGAAGCTCCTTGCCCTGCCATACCTCCTTGCGATCATTCGTATCTAATACTCTAGGTTTGCGCCAGTTCTCGTTAGCCAGGGAGAGCGGGGTGAGGCCCTTGTCCACTGAGACCACATCTCGGTGCATCCCCATGTCGGTTTCTAGGAAGTATTCCCTGAGACTGCATACCTCACGGTTGTGCAGGGTCTTAGCATTTAAGAAGCCACGACCCCCGCACTTCCGCGGGATATACAGTCTCATCACCGACGACCGTGGGTGATGCATTCGATTTGCCGTCAGCAGTGCGCGGACCCTCCTATCCAGGGCATCAAGTTCCGTCTGTATTATTATTTCCTTTATTCATTCTTTTTCTTATCTAATACATTTTTAAATATTTTCAAAAACAAAAGTAAACAAAACATTTAAAAATATAGAAAATAGATGGCCCATCGGCATCAGGAACAAGGTCCAGGCTGCCGGTGGTCAGGGCTCCAGAGAGAGGAACCGCCTCACTATACGTGCCGTGTCCAGGAGTACTGCTTTCTGAATCAAGCCCTTGACCCAGCCGCGCAATGAGAGCCTCCTAAGGTGTTGGTCGAGGCTCTCTCCTATTAGTCCATTAACCGTAACAACTATCGGTACAATGATTGCAGAGTTCACGTCCCATATGTCGACAACCTCGTGTGCTAAATCAAGATACTTGATTTTTTTATCATTCTCAGCTTTCACGAGATTCTCGTCATGAGGGACAGTAATGTCAACAATCATTGCACGGCGCTCTCGGCGATCTATCACCACAATATCAGGTTTATTTGCTAAAATAGTCCTGTCTGTGATGATAGATCGATCCCAATACAATGTGGCATGACCATTCTCGAGAACTGGGTCGGACACATACTTGTAGTATGGTACTTCAGAACTCACAAGGTTGTATTGCAAGGCAAGTTGCTGGTGAATAATCCTAGCTACTAGATTGTGTCTGTGCAAGTACTCACCGTTAGCAAGACGAGAACAACCGGAAACAATATGTCGGATCGATTCACCAGGACGGTGGCATGCCCGACAGATGTCAACCGTGTCGTCCTTGATAATATATTTCCGATAATGGTTCGTCACGATAACTTCATCCATAATCGCACAGACGAAACCTTCAGTTTCCCCAAAGAGGTCACCGAATCGTAGCCAGGATACGGACGCCAAGAAGTCTACATCAGGCCCATGTAGGGCCCGGAAAAAGCGTCCGTGTAGCTCCTTGCTCTGCCATACCTCCCTACGGTCATTAGTATCCAATACCACAGGTTTGCGCCAGTTCTCGTTAGCCAAGGAGAGCGGGGTGAGGCCCTTGTCCACCGCGACCACATCTCGGTGCATCCCCACGTCGGTTTCGAGAAAGTATTCCCTGAGACTGCATACCTCGCGGTTGTGCAAGGTCTTAGCATTTAAAAAGCCACGACCTCCGCACTTCCGCGGGATATACAGTCTCATCACCGATGACCGTGGGTGATGCATCCGGTTTGCGGTCAGTAGTATGCGGACCTTCCTATCCAGGGCGTCAAGTTCCGTCTGAGTCCATTTAAGTATGCCGTAAGAATACATCAATACCGGCATGAACCAACCATTAAAGGCGCGCACCTTTTTTCCGCCTGATAAAAGACTGTTTAACACTACATTCAGGCGGCCAAAGAAGCGCTCCTTCAATGATTGTTTCATGTCGGCAGCATTGATGCCTAATGCTTCCGACATACCCAAATACTTGTAGGTCTCGGTTGAGGAGAGGGATCTAACTAATATGAAATCCGAGAGTTGAGTTCCCACGGATTCCATAATCTCCCCTCTTTAGATGCATGACCGCACATTTGTTCACACCAAATTCCATCCTGATGGCGCTACTAAAGGTATCAGTCACTTTTAGTAGCTCCATCAGTTGCAAATTGCTGAGAGCAAATATTTTCAAATCATCCATGTAAAGGAGGTGAGATATAACCTGACCACCTCTCCTCAACCGGTAGCCTAGACCTGAATCCTTCAGCAGTGTGCTCAGAGGATTCAAGGCCAAGCAAAACCAAAGCGGACTCAAACTGTCACCCTGAAATATTCCTCGCTCTATCCTAATCAAAAAAAAAAAATCAAAGCATTTATTTCAAATAGGCCAGTTACAGGCACTTTTGAATTGTCGAAACAAAGACAACAATAGCTACAGTCCCAGTCACAAGGCATAAAAACTGTGAAAGTACTGTAGTTGCCCATTCCCTAACGTAGATCTCTATGGAGAAGAACGGGCAAGAAACTCCATGGACACTCTTTTAAATCAGTATACTTTTACAAACTCTTGGTTACATTATTCATGTTGAGATGGTACATTATGTGAGAACGATGTAGCAAGATGTGTACGTTAAAAGTGTCCATAGTAAACAATTCAAAAAAATAAAATAAAAATAATCAATTCAAATAAGCCGTGGCAACCAAGAGATGACCAGTCACAACTGACAGCGCCCGTTCACGAACATGACGCATGTATCAGCACCGTTCAACTTAACCATTTTGAAGGGAACTAAATGATCCGACACACGCGCCACCATCAGCGAGACATTTGAGTGAGCATGACACACTCCTAACCGCCAGGGCACATTCAAGTCAAGAAAAGACGTAGGTTTCCCGCGAATGACAGCTTTCTATTACATAGTACTCACACAATATGGGCTATGCGGCTATATAATACTAAAGAGATTGAATTTATACAAAGCAAAGATAGTTGTACAATCTTCAGCAGCTCCAACATACTATTTAATGCTTCTTCTTCTTAGCGTTTCGATGGCAAAAAGTTTAAATATGCTTAGCCCAAAACTCAGCCACGTGTACCCCGCTCACTGATGCAGTAAATAAATCATCAAGAGCGCAGGTGATTGGGATATGTAATGCTATTCATTTATGCGCCCCTGTCCTTGTGGAGCAGGACCGGCATTGAGCCAAGCATTTTTATCAACGATATAATCGTCTAACTTGTAATATGCTTGCCTACACAGTGTGCGTTTAATGCATGTTTTAAATTTCGTTTCATTCAGTTCAAGAATACTTTGTGGAATTTTGTTATAGCATCTCAAACAGTACCCCATGAAAGATGAGTCTACTTTAGCGAGTCTGAAGCCTGGCTGAACTAATTGGTCTCTATTTCTAGTACTGTAATTGTGTCTGTCACCTCTTTTATTAAAAAGATGTAGATTTTTTCTTACATACATTATGTTTTCATAGATGTATTGAGAATGTACCGTCATGATGTTAATTTCCTTAAACAGTTCCCTTAGAGAATCACGCCTACGAAGATTATATATGGCTCTGATGGCTCTTTTTTGCAGAATAAATATAGACTCAATGTCTGCAGCCCGTCCCCATAGTAAAATGCCATACGACAGTAAACTATGAAAGTAACTAAAATAGACCAGTCTAGCGGTATCTACATCAGTATATTGACGGATTTTTCTAATAGCATATGCTGCTGAACTTAGCCGCCCCTCAAGAGATGTTAAATGAGAACCCCATTGTAGCCTTGAATCAAGCGTAATCCCCAGGAAAACTGTTTTATCTACAAATTCAAGCTTCTCTTTATTCAATACTATATCACAATCGCTACTTTTAACATTTGGTAAAGCAAATCTTATGCATTTCGTTTTTTTTCCATTTAACACTAAATTGTTTGCTGTGAACCAGTTATGGACCTGAAGTAGGGCATTATTCACGTCATCTAGATTTTGGGCCCGTCTATTTATCTTAAAAATAAGGGAAGTTTCATCAGCGAATAACACCATATTATGAGGTTGGTTTTTCAATAAATAGGGTAGATCGTTTATATACACTAAGAAGAGGAAAGGACCCAATATTGAGCCTTGCGGAACCCCCATTTTTACTTTTAAACCCTGTGAATTAACACCATTTATTTGAACTTGTTGTTGTCTATCCTTCAAATAAGATTTCATCAAACTAAGTGCAAGTTTACCTAGTCCGTAATGCTCAAGTTTCAAAAGTAATGTGTCGTGATTTACGCAATCAAATGCTTTGGAGAGGTCACAAAATATTCCTATGGCGTCTTGGGACTCTTCCCACGCAGTAAAAATGTGCTTTAATAAGGTTACACCGGCGTCAGTTGTACAACGTCTCTTGGTGAAACCATACTGTTGATCGTGTAAGATTCTGTTGGTGTTAAAATGATTGAGCATTTGATTCAGCATTACCTTTTCAAAAACCTTGCTAAAAACTGGCAACACGGATACAGGTCTATAATTATTAGTATCTTTACTATCTCCGGATTTGAACAGAGGTATGACTTTACTGTATTTCATTAGATCAGGGAAAACTCCTTGGTCTACACACAAATTAAAAATTAAGGCTAAGTATGGTGCAATAGTCTCAACTATGGATGTACAAACTCCGATAGACATTCCCCAAAGATCTTCGGTCAGTTTGACTTTTATTTGCCGGAAAGCTTTAATAACTATCATAGGGTTTATGTGTTTAAATTTAAATTCAGCCAGGCAGCCAGACACATTCGCCTTTAATAAACCCATTGAGATTTCAGGAGACGAATTAAGAGCCTCCGTAGTTTTTAACGGTATATCGGTAAAGAAATTTACAAATTCATGAGCTACTTCCTGATTAGAGCTTTTAGGACCATACGCTGTATCTAATGTGTAGCTAGTGTTACGTATTTTCTTCCTGTTAGTCTCGTTATTTATGACTTTCCAAACTGTCTTAATTTTGTTTTCTGCAGTTTTGATCTTGTTGCTAATGTGCAGGGCTTTGGCAGCCTTGCATGTATTTTTAAAAATATTTGAATACTTAGCAACATACTTGTTAAAAGTGTCAGTGTTTATATAAGGCTTAAGGCCATAAAGCTCAAATAGTCTTTCCCTACTTTTTCTGATACCTCTAGTTGCCCAATCACTAAATATAAATTTAGGGCAAATACATTTTGTCTTCTTTTCAAAAGTTTTGTTGAACTCAGTGTGAACTATTGAAAAGAAATTCTCATACAATTGATTTATATTAATATCGTCCATACGATGGCTCATAACGCTTAACTTATTCTGAAGGGAAATATTGTACCTATTTAATTTATTAGTAGTTATTGGTCTAAACTGAATCTGAACTTTTTGCAGTGGAATGTTACACCTAAAAGTTACAGTTTGTCCGCTATGGTCAGACGGCAAACAATTTACTATGGCTTTATCTAAGTAATCACAATTGCAGAAAACATTATCTATACAAGTAGCAGAAGATGGAGTGACTCTCGTAGGTTCTATAAAAATGTTGGTCAAGTCAAATGACTTAAAAAGATTTAATAACCGACTGCTATTAGAATTTTCTTCTAAAATATTGATATTGAAATCACCACAAATAATTATAGATTTATTACTGGCTGCAAGTTTTGCCAGGACATCTTCCATTATTGAATCAAATACGGAAAAGTTTTGATAGTTTGGGGGTCTGTACACACACACAATTACATGCTTATCCAGCTCAACACAGGACAGTTCGACGCACTGTTCAGCCGAGAGACCTACTATGTCATTGCGTTGCTTATATTTAACACAATTTTTCAATAATATTAGGGAACCTCCACGCATCATAGATTTACGGTTAAAGCAGCTACCCACCGTATAGTTCTCATAATTAATAAGCATTTGGTAATCCTTTAGCCAATGTTCAGTAAAACAAATAATGTCGAACATACTTTTTTCTAAAAACAATTCAATTTCTAATAATTTGGAAGAAATGCCTTGGATATTTTGGTGGAATAATTTTAAGGTGTTCTGCTGAGGCCCTTTTTTACTAACTAAATGAGTGCAAGAAGGTACCTTGATGTTGGTAGGTTTAACAATATTGTTAATGGTACCTTCTGTTGTCTCACTTCCTAGTTTAAATTAATATTAATATCTGGAGTGAGTCCCGTGACTCCCGTGCCATCACCAGACAATAAAATCCTATTACTAAAATACCCTAATTGAGAATTTTCCACGGTGACATATGGATCCTCCTCAATACAATTTTTGTAAACATTTATAGCACTAATGCTATATTTATTTAAGGTCACCACCTGTTCCTTAGTAATATTACTAATAGACGCAGTGTTAATAATATAACTAAACTTCGACATACTACTTATGTCTGAGTGAATATTAAAAGCTAATAGCCGAGCTATTTTGTGTCTACATCTAACAGGTAGATACACTTTACCCCGAGTCGATTGAAGTTTATCAACAAAAGTGTTGATATCAAAATATATAAGTTTGTCACTATAGTGACCTACTAAAAAATGCACATGTTTATTTAACATGTGTATATAATTGTTTTTTCTATAACATAAATTTTTAAAGTATGGAAAAGCACACAATATGATTTTACTACAATTTAACTTTAACAACTCTGATACACAGTCAGTGATGTCTTCCTTTTTAATCTTAGAACTATTACCAACACAAATAGTAATGGTGGTATTAGGATCACAAACAGTTTTTGTTACTGATGCCATAATTTGTTTGTAGTTTGACCCTGGCATACAATTGTTTTGGGTACAATAACTCAGGTTATTACTAATTAATTTTCCTAGCCCTCTACCTATACTGTCAGAGAACATAACTGACTGATTACGATCATTACTATTAGGTGAGACAAAATCACCAATCTCAGGCTGTACTACTTGTGAAACATGAAGTGTAATGTCAGGTATTATATCTTGGTCGATGATGATACCATCTTGAGCACTCACAGCTTGGGACGGGTCCTCCGTTGCCTCAGGCTGGAGAGCATCAAGACTGGGTTCACTCCGACAAGTACAAGTGTCTATCAACTCGTTTGTGGCAAGAATATGCTCCTTAATTTGCTTTTTAGACCTTTCATATTTATTACATAAAGACTTTAGTGACATATTCAGAGCCTGTATTTCAGATTGCAAGCGCTGAGTGTCTATTTCATAAATATTTATACTATCTTCCAATTTTATCTGATAGTTATTTAATCTATTAATAAGAGAAACACGTTCTTTCCTTAATTGAATATTTTTGGAATAGTGTTTTTGTTGTTTCTGGTATATTTTACATTTTTTAATGAATTTATTCAATCTTGCATATTTCTTAATTTTATTTTTACTAACTTTATGGGTATATTTATGGTTAAGTAAGGAGTCCTCTGTAAGGTCTATTGTTATAATAGAATGAGGGTTACTATTGGTATTTACTAATTCATTGTACAAATGATTAGTTTCTATAGCCTGAGTGTGATCCTTTTCTTTTTTCAAATTAAAAAGTTTAACATTGGCATGGATTAATTCATCCTCTAGGTCCCTTATTTTACACAAAGCCTCCTCATACAAGTTACTACAGTTGCTGAACCCATCCGTGACCACCCGTAGTTGATCCCGTTCATTGACAACATTCAAGTATTCCTGATGAAGATCTACTAGCTCCCGTTTTAAGCTGGAGTTTTTGTTATAATCGGTTCATCGTTCCCAAGAACCTGCCGACATCCTGGATAAAGAAGGACTGTCCTCCACTGCCCCATACACGATATCAAGAAGGTGCGAAGAGTTGCATCTATTTGGTACAACTCCCCTCATGAGCCATGTATGTGGCACCGAGTCATAGGCCTTCTTATAATCTATCCAGCACGTCGACAGATCCCTCCGGGAGCGACGAACCTGTTGGCTTATGGCCATGTCGATAAGGAGCAGCTCCTTAGTAAAATGACGATTTTCCATACAAACTTGCATCCCCTATTTAACTCCCTTAGGGAATTTCGAAAAATACTCAAACACGTGGTTTTTAATTTTTCACCAGGATGGTAACCACCAATTTTTATGGTTTAAACTACAACAATAACGATTTTCCATACAAACTTTCATCCCCTATTTAACTCCCTTAGGGGTGAAATTTCGAAAAATCCTTCCTTATTCTTTGTTTAAATTATAAAAGAAACCTCTGTGCAAAATTTCAGCTTTCTAGGTTCAAGGGTTTGGGCTGGGCGTTGATGAGTCAGTCAGTCAGGACTTCTCTTTTTATTTATATAGATAGATTACAAATCGTTATTAGATGATTAAGATGACTGACTGATGTAGGATAGAAAGTTGGGAGTGATATGAAGATTCGAATGACGTTATTGCGACGCACGCTATTTCTAAAAAAATTAAGAGTGGTACGCCAGTTCGAAAACACGTTAAGTCGAAAACCGCTATATCGAATGACGTTGTCGCGAACACGCTGATTCGAAAAACTGTTTGAATGGAACGCTAGTACGAAAGTCTTGGCATTGAAATCCACTGCTGCGAATAGCATATTCCAATCTGAATTTGTCTGGGGGTCAAATTTGCGACACAGTGATTACTAAGAACTATCTACGCTACGATGATAAAACTGACACTGAGCTAATTGTCTATACTACTAAGTATAAATGATTAATATTAGTACTTATTATGATTTAGCTATGTATCCCTAGCTTAAAAATAATACTTTTCATTGGTCTTGTTTCCCAAACCCACTTTATCGGGGTCGCAAATTCGATCCCCGGACAAATTCAGATTGGAATATGCTATTCGCAGCAGTGGATTTCAATGCCAAGACTTTCGTACTAGCGTTCCATTCAAACAGTTTTTCGAATCAGCGTGTTCGCGACAACGTCATTCGATATAGCGGTTTTCGACTTAACGTGTTTTCGAACTGGCGTACCACTCTTAATTTTTTTCGAAATAGCGTGCGTCGCAATAACGTCATTCGAATCTTCATATCACTCCCTAGAAAGTTCCTAGTGAACGAAAATTTTGTTTGGGTGATTACTATTGATTTTATTGACTTATAATAGTCTATTAAATTATTACAGAGCTTACTTTTTGTTACTATTGTTATGACTTGAGTTTACATTAACGTTTTCTTACGGACTTCAATATTTTTTTCTAAGAAAGTTCCTAATGAACAAAGATTTTGATTTATTTTTAAGAGTTCTATATTATTGTTTTTTTTTTATAACAAAGTGTTTTATGATATTTTCTTATAGGACAAAGATTAGGTAGGTATCTGTTTATTTCTTTTTAAGTGTCAATTTATCTACTGAGATATTTTTTTAAATATTTCTGTTCAACGGAAGAGTTCCTAATGAATAAAGATCACGGTTAAATATTATTAACTGATAAGTAAGTGTTGATTTTAATTAAACATTCGATTTTATTATTGTTTTGTTTTTTTTTTCTGTCCCTATTTTCCAATTTGGTATCCCATAATTTGCTATTTATTGAGAAAAAAACAGACCTAAGTAGGAAAACATAAAAAAATACTTAGTGTTATAAAAACAAAAAAGGCGTCATTCTTAATCTGTCACATTTAAGATATTTTTTTCGGTCAAAGTAAGACGCAACTCATAAACAGTCAAATTTACATCATTTTTCTCGGTCCCAAAATGACTGATAAAATTCAAAATCTTTTTTTGAATATTATTCCTTTTAATAAGTATGTTTTTTTGTGACACAATAAGAGGTGAACGACTATTTTATAATGGGAAATTATAAGTCTAACCACAAAATTATTTATTGGCCACGTGATTAAACTTCTAATTTTATAACTAGGCAACGGGAAAATGACATAGCCTCTAATAAACTATTTCGTCTTTTTTACAACGCCATCTAAATATTCTATAGAAAGCGTCAAGTAAAGATCATCAATTATTGTGACTTGTCCTTCTTATTATACATTGCCACCTAATTTACTAACTCGGCCACGGATTTTACATCTCGTCACCATTTTACGTTTTACAGCTTCAACACAATGTCCTCAAAAAAATATAATTCAAGCTTCTACAGAAAGCACCATTTATTATAAGTTAGCATGTAAAATGATACATCATATTCTGTTATCGTGAAAATAGCCACTGCATGATTTGGCGCGAATACGCGAAACGACAGAACTCATAAAAATTCAACTCATTAAATAGGCACAACGGTAATTTTAATTAACGGAACAACAAATACTTAGGAATCAAGAGCGAGCGAAGTGAGTTCGGGACTTGCGGCACCCCGACTTTAGGTTAGGTTAGGTTACTTTAAACCCTGCAATTTGCAAACATAAATAGGAGCCCCGCGCAGCAGGGCTACGTCGACTAAGCCTATTACAAAATATTGATATTATTTACCTTGGACTTTATGTGAATTTCTGCACTAAAATTTACCAGACTACCCAAAAAAAAGAGCTTAATACTTTGTGACTGGTTTAGAATATTTATTATAAAGTGATATTTAGGTGAAACGTGATTTTGTCAAATGAATCAAAATATGTATTAAACGAAAAATTTATAAATGATTAAATATCAACATTTGTAAAGCGAAGCGTTTGCCAAAGGAATGCGCGTAAAATGATTGTTTATAAAATGAAACATCTACGGAATACCTACGTTGTTTGTGAAATAAATAGTAAATGAAAAATTTTGACGATCAATTAATATGGGATGAGTTACATTTTAAACGTACTGAGTTAAAAAATTAGAAGCTAAATAAATATATTTTTTGATGTCATTTAATAGTATTTTAGAAGTTTACTGTTAGAATGCATGTTACAAATTTAGATGCTAAAAAATAACCATCATGCTGAGTTGTATTTAGAGTGGTTAACATAGACGATAACTAGTGGCTAGGATAGTATTATTTAGATGCTCGTTAATTGTGGCTGACTTAGTAATTTAGAAGTCAACATAAATTTTTGGAGGCGAATAATGCCATTAAAAAGAAGCCTGTTTAATTAGCACCCTTTTATAATTTGCAGCACAAACATAGTCACTGACGTAAATAATTACGAAATAATACACGAAAGATTGCGGAGTTGTCAGAATTTTAAAACTTGTTTTGCTTTTTCCCGAAAAGTTGCTTTTTTGAGTTACGTCGTTTTCATCGTAAAGGTGCGATATACTATCACCAATTTATTTACGAAAGAGATACAGAATCCATCAAGAAAAATGGTAGGGTGAGAAAATCAAGTTCGTAATTAGCTTGACACCATTTTTAGATAAAAACAACATGCTGAGAGTTGGAGGTCGTTTTGGTACAAAACGCTAATTTGCCAGTTACAACCAAAAATCCAATAATAATACCGAGTAATCAACACATCACTACGTTGTTGACTAACGAAGCACACATACAAACTTTACATGGTGGTATACAAGTTATGATGACATACATAAGAAGTAATTATTGGATAATTCACTTAAAATCAGCTGTAAGAAAATGCATAAGAAGTTGCAAGGTTTGCATTGTGAATAAAGGCAAGATAAACAACCTGTTAATGGGTGAAAGAGTGAGTCCACAGCGGGCCTTTCTAAACTATTAATGAGAACATCGAAAGGGCGACACCATCATGCTACTAAAGGGTACATCTGATTATTTGTGTGTGTGGCTACACGTGCCATACACTTGGAAGCCGTAAAAGACTTAACAGCTCAAGCATTCCTGGCTGCATTTCAGAGATTCGTCGCACGTCGAGGTCAATGTCTTCATCTGTTCAGCGACAACGGCACCAATTTCGTTGGTGCTGCAAAAGAGCTCAAAGACCTTTTCAAACCAGGTGAAAACATCATTTCTAAAGTTTCCGAACACCTAGCATCCGATGGAACTACGTGGCATTTTATCCCGCCGCGAATGCCAAATTGTGGAGGCCTCTGGGAACGTGGAATCCAAGCTGCAAAAAGACATCTTGCAAGATTTAGCAAAGACACAAAACTTACCTATGAAGAGATGGCAACAGCGCTAACACAAATATAAGCTTGCCTCAACTCCCGCCCATTGTGCCAGCTGGACAATAATGTTGATACGATGTCACCACTCACACCTGGGCACTTTTTAATAAGTGAGCCCTTACTCAGTGTTCCTGATTATGAACATGTAAACTCAAAAATCAGCCTATTAACTAGATGGCAGTTAGTACAGCGAATGACACAAGACTTCTGGCGAAGATGGCATTCAGAATACTTAAACACTATGCAACAACGGACCAAGTGGCAATCAGCTATCCAGTCACCTACCGTGGGAGACATTGTGTTGTGATCATCAAGGAGGAGGGTCTGCCTTCTACGAAATGGCTCCTGGGGAAAAATCATAACGCTGCATCCTGGAAAAGACAATCTAGTGAGAGTGGTTACAGTGCAGTGTAAAGGACAAAGTGAATTAAAAAGACCTTTAACTAAGTTAATACTCCTACCTAAAGACGCTTAATTAATTGTTAGTTAACTGAAACAAGTTTTGTTTATATACTTGCTTATCTTCTACTTACCTTATGAATCTAAGTCTGCATGATATTACATATGATTTTTCATTACATTATTAAAAGTATGTACTTAGGTCTAAATAAAACTATGTATCTACATAAACTACTTAATTACTACTGAAGATAATTATGTACCTAGGTACCTAGGTGTGTACCTAGTAGTATATGTTATACTACTAGGTACACATACTCACCATTCGATGATTCAAGTTGCTAATCGATCGCATTACGTAGTTTAGTTGCCTCAATACAGAGCTACGAAACAGTCGTGTCATTTTATTTAAAAATTGCAAAAATACCCCAAAAACTCACAATCAACCTTATGTCGTCACCATTCACCCTTACTAATCAACCTGCACGGTTTCGATTCGTAAAGCTTTGATGAGGCGCTGATAGTCGCTATTTTAATTTTTTTTAATATTAAATGGGCCTCTTGAACCCAATCTTGTCCTGAGGACAGAGATGAGGTCGACGATGGAACGAGCTAACCCAAAAGAAGCCTATTAACTCTCGACTTAAATAGATTGGGGTCACATGAACTTGGGAACACCGACGCAGGCAGGGAATTCCACTCCTTGGCTGTGCAGTGTGCACATAATAAACGATGTAGCAATGCGCTTCGTGCGAATGTGTGGAACATCGACGAGGTATAGGCGGTAACCTGCAGTACGTCTGGACTCCCAATGGAAAAAGGTAGATGGTGGAAAATTAAGTGTCATAAGGCTTTTTAACGTAGTGAGTTATACTGGATTTGTACATACATAAGAAAAAAGAGGTGGTGGTGAGATTCTATTTATTTATTTATTTTACTATTTATGTACACAATATATACAACACAGGAAATAACATTATAATACATGAGTACATAGGTACTGCTTATTTCCTAAGAAATTTCTGCCAGCAGACCCGCAAAAGGAGAAGTAAAAAAAGCCCCCGAAGATAAGAATTGAACCAGGCTAACGCAGAAGAAGAGAAATTTAAAGATTGGAGGATACCTAGCAAAATGTCGAAATCCACTGAGTTGAAGGCACTACTGAAGTCAAGCAATACAAAAACGGTAAGTGATCTACTCTCCATTGCCCAGCGGATGTCGTCAGTTACTTTCAAAAGTGCAGTGACAGTGCTATGACCAGAGCGGAAAGAGTTTGACGTCAAGAAAAATGTTAATTGTTTATGGACTAAGTGCTCAAAGACTTTAGAAAGAAATGGGAGAATAGAAATAGGTCTAAAGTGGGATAGCGAGGATGGATTGTTAGTTTTAGGTAAAGGTATGATGTGAGCCTGCTTCCAAACTGAAGGAAAAGAGCAACAGGAAAAAGAGTGATTAAAGATGTAAGTAAGAACAGGAAGTAAAGAGGGAAGGATTGGAGTAACCATTCGTGAACACAACTTATCGTTACCGACTGCAGAAGATGTAATCGCAAGGACAGATTTCTTAACGTCATCCTCAGAAATATCGCTAAGGTTAAAAGGAGAACATTGCGGCACCGGCAATCTGGAAAGTCTCTCCAGGGTCACAGCTTTGACAGAAGAATCGAGAGAAAAGGGAAGGAAAGAGACATGTTTATTTAGATCGTTGAGGTTCACATCCTTGCACTGGTTGAAAGCTGATTTGCCTATGCCTACAGACTTCAGAAATTTCCAAACATCGGAAGAACTACGGTTGTTGAGTTGGTCGTGGAAATAGCGTCTCTTGGCATCTTGACACAGATGACTTCAGCTATTACGCAGCGATTTGTAATAAGAGAGATTCAGCTCTGAAGGTCTGCGTTTATATCTACTCTTAGCTCTATCCCTACGTGCCATAAGCTCTTTTATTTGTGTGGTAATCCATGGTGCAGGGCTATGTCTCACTTTGACACGTCGGATGGGTGCATGCTGGTCAAACAAGTCGAGAACTAAAGTGTTAAAATAACTCACCTTCTCCTCGATACTTTCCGACTCGACCAGAGGGGACCTGCCGAGATTGTTGGCATCACGCTGCAATGCCTCCAGATCTATACCTTTGTAATTACGGAGATATAATAGCTGGGGCTTGCGCTTAGGAACACGGATACGATACGACAGATAAATGAGATCATGGTAGGAGAAAGTAGCAGTAAGTTGACCATGGTATTTAACGTTATTAGGAGAAGAAACAATCATAAGATCAAGAAAAGACGGTGAACAATTAGGAAAATAGTGAGTTGCAGACAGAGGCAAAACTTGAAGATTAAAGGAAGACAAGACGGAGAGGAGTTTGTGAGAGCGAGCGTCGTTTTTAATCAAGCAAGTATTAAAATCACCCATTAAAATAACGTGATCGTACATCGGATAAAGATCACTAAGAGTGGAATCAAGGGCATCGAAGTAGTCAATATTTAGATTAGGACTATAGAGCACAGCAAGCAAAACTTTAGTGTGGTGAAAAGAAATTTCTAAAAACAAGTATTCAGCCGATCCAGAATATAGTGAAGGAGATGAGCTGACCACCCTGTAGGGTAAATCAGCACGCAAGTATATAGCAACACCTCCTCCACCCTTGCCAGTCCTATCATTGCGGATCAAGACGAAGCCAGGCAAAGAATATTGGGTAGAAAGGAGAGAAGGCTTAAAAAAAGATTCCGAAATCAATAGGGCGTCCAGGTGAGCACTGCTAAAGGATGCCAGAAGATCAGAATAGTGACCAGGAACACTCTGAGCATTGATGTGTGCTATATGTAGATTCTTAGGGTCATTGGAGAAAAGAGAAGAAATTTTATCGTGTAAGGTAAGTGGTGAGGAAGAGTCACTGTCCACACTAACAAAACTAGCAGAGGAAGAGCATGAGAAGAAGCTGTCGTTAAGATCAGCTATATCATCCATAATTTATAAAAATATAATAAATAACAATATACCTAACTAAAATATATAATTATTTTAAATATATCCTAATAAACAGAAAAAAAAACACAAATTAAAGGTTTTCCTATAAAAAGAAAACCACCCCAACTTGCAGGTTTATTGGCAGAAATTTTACAAAAAATATTTTTAAGAAACACTAAAATTTGTTGAATGTTAATACAAGAAAACGAAAAAGTAAGTTAAAAAGAGTTATTCAACAATCGATTTATGATCGAATTGTACGTAGAATGAAACGTAACGGATGACAGACGGAATTAATGCGATTTCACATTTTCATTAGCATGCGAATTCTTGAGTCTTAGCATGTTAATTGCTATTGCTATGCTATTTGCTAATATAACGATAATTGATAATAAATAATTATATGAATTTTGTTATTATACGAATTAAGAGAATTAATTATCACTATCACTTGCCAAAAAGTACTGAACTTTGTTTGACTCAATAAATTACAATACGACGCGCGCCACGCACGTGTCACACAAATTATTATTAAATAATCCCACGCATTTATTCAATATACGATCTTAAAAACGAGCAAATCAATGATCATAAGGTAATAGTTTGCTTAATCCCATTCTTCGCATCATCCTGCTAATAATTTTAACGAATTAAACGATCACACGCATTCATACAATATACGACCCTGAGTACGAGCAAATCAAAGATAATAATTGCTTAACCTTATTCTTCGCATCAAATGCACCTGCTAAAAGTCAGGGTCACGTGAAACAGATAGATTTAGTATTCCCGTGGGTGCGACGGAGAGCGCACGCAGCCGCTGTCTCGCTGAGTGCCGCGACATTATCGTGCATCAATAGCATGAACCATGAATTCACTTCGCACTTCACAGAATTTCGCAACTACATTTCATTTGCTAAATGCTAAATGAGCATTCGCATGCTAATAATGAATGCTAATGCTAACTAATCCATCACTACTGACAGCTAATATCTGACATCGCCAACATCCCGAGTTCCGACTGTCACAGTCACAATAACATGGACGAAATATCAAAAGTACCGGCTAAAAATTTATATAAAAGTGAAAAAAAATTAACGGTGTACCGAATAAAATTACTTATTTAACCACCGGCACAAGAAACAAAATGATTGTGTTCGTACAAAGCGGCCAAGTTGCGAAGCGGTGAAGTAAATAGACTGCACAACAGTATCAACAGAGACGCCGAGATACTTGCTCAGACGCGTCTTTCTCGATCTCTTGGCCGGTGTATCCGTCGTTGCGATACTTGGAGACCCAGGTTCTTTCGACTGTACAGAATTCTCGGTGTTGGCTCCAGCGGACGGGAATTTGGCAATCAGGTCGTGAAGTTCGCTTGCTGTTTCGATCTTGCGGCGAGATTTGTCTGGGCAGATAATAACAATCTTGCCCTCCATGGACCAGCAGTTTGGCATGCCGAAATGCTTACGAGCGGACGCAAACACACAATGCCTAGCTTGAGTCAAGAACTCGGAGATGGTGATTCCAGTACCCTTGAGAGATTTCTTGCTGTCCCATACAAGCTGCCGGTGCTCCATTTTGAAGAATCGTACTAGTATGGGACGGGCCTCTGCTTAGAGTATCCGAGTCTGTGACAAACATGGATAATATTCTTGTCCCTATCAACTTCAGGCAATTTAACTTGGTTGGTTAATATGTTGGTGACCACAACAAGTAAATTTTCATTATTCTGCTCTGGTACACCATGGAACAGCAGGACCTTTCTACGCATGGCAGTTTCATGCCTATCATACCCAGCAGCGAGCAGCTAAATTTGAGATTTTAATGCAGAGAGTGCTTGACAGACAAACCGCTTAAACTCGGAGAACTCACGTGCGATGGATGCAATGTCAGGCGAAGCTGGTGTGATGTTAGAGGAAGCCTGCTGCAGTTTTGCTTGGTATTCCTGCATTCGGGAACCAAACAACTGTTGGATGTCCTCCAGGCTGGCAGCAAGTTTAATGTCCATGGTGATGTGCAGTGACAGTGACCCAGGCGCAAGTGTTTCAGACTTGATAACAATAGATAGCAAGTGTGGGGGGCTTAATGTAAACATTAAGCCCCTCCCCCTCACACTTGCTATCTATTGAATTGCTATCTATCTATTTATCTAGTTTATTTCATTAAAAGTTAAGAAAAACTATTTTAAATAATTATTTGATGAAGAGCCCACAAATATAATGTTGTTGCTATGTCTACCCCACAAAGGAAAAAGACTGTAAAGATTTGGCTATTTGTAGCACCATGTCAATGGACAAACTATTTGAATGTTGCGGAGTAGAATTTCCCGCTCTCAACTGTATTATTATTTGCTTATACGAGTATAGAACTTCAGACAGCAACATAAACACCTATTTTGACAAATTTGAATTACTTCTACATAAGATTTGTTATAAACCCAACAAAAAGTTATTCTAACAGGCGATCTAAATGTAGACACACTCAAAAGCAATAAAATGTAGAATTTGTGAATGTGAATTTAAATGTTTGTTTGTTTGTTGTTGTAATAGAAAATTTGTGTACATACTCTTCAGTTAAAATTATGACAAAAGTGTATTACAGTTTTTCCAGTCTTCCCCCAAAATAACATTCAAAGTCCTGACTGAGAGACTGATATATAGCATAAAGCACAGCGGAAACCGCTGTTCTTAAAGACATGAAATTTGAAGGGTGTATTCTTTGTGAAGAGTAGGTCCATCCACTAAGAAACATTTTTTCAAAATTCCACCCCTAAGGGGGTGAAATGGGGCGTTAAATTTTTTGTGAAACTTAATATTCTCTGGGCCAATTGACTCGAAAATCGGTGTACACACTATACAATTATAATTATGAGACACGTGTATTACAGTTTTTCCAAAATCATCCCCCAACAGAGTCAAATAGGGCTTGGAAACTCACGTAGACGGGTGCATGGCGCGCAGTGTTTCGCAGGGGGGCAGGGTGGGAGTATTTACTATTAGTAAGTAGGTAGGATTTTTCTGAGGTAGACTTGTCTGTAAATATAATATATGAAATCCCGATTTTCGATGATTTTTTATTTTGGTTGGCTCCATGATATACAAATATGAAAGACATTGATGTCAAATATTATGTAAAAGTATTGTCTATAAATAGATTCCTTTTGGTTGTCGTCATCGGTGTCCAATCTCAAATCAAGTATCAATATTTCACATAATATGTTATGTAATTGATATTACTATGAACTAATATTTGCAAGTTATAAGTAAGTTCATGTAAAAAACTCGAGGGTGTCTATATTACTAAACAAAATGAAATACACTAACTATTCTATATTACCTATTCAACATTAAAAGTAAAAACTAATATTACACATATATATCTTGCATTATAAATGTGAAAGTCTGGATGGATGGATGTTTGTTACTCAATCACGCCAGAACGGCTGAAGATATCTAGATGAAACTTGGCACAGAGATAGATTATAGTCTGGTATAGCACATAGATAACTTATTATAAAAAAATTGATAAACGGATTTCAGTGTCTGTCATCTTCTTTGACATGAGCAAAGCTTTCGACTTTGTTACCATGGTTTGCTCCTAAAAAAATGCAATAACTGCGAAATCAGAGGGATATTTATTGATTGGATAACTAGCAACTCATTTAACCGTCAAAAAAGAGTAGAAACAAGCTCAATTAACGAAAATAACGAGTCCACATAATTCAGTTCTGAAGATAGTCAAACCAAATCAGGAGTACCACAAGGCAGCATACTGGGCCTATTACTTTTCCTTATTTATATCAATGATTTGCCCACTGCTTTACAACAACAGTGCATTCTTTTTGCTGACGATATTTCTGTAATTGTTACTAATGATAATAAATCACACATAGAACACGAAAAAAACCTTTATACAATAGTTAATAAAGTTTTAAAATGGCTAGAAAATAATTATTTCTGTGCAAACCTAAGTAAAACCAAATACGTAAATTTTCAAAATAACAACTCAAAACCAACAAATGAAATTATTTGTCAAGGACAACAAATTAACGAAGTTAGTGAATACAAATTACTTGGACTCATTCTTGATCAGCACTGTAACTGGAAATTACATATAGAACAGGTTTGCAAGAAACTCAACCAATTTGTGTTTGCTCTTAAACGTTTAAGACGTACCGTTAGTGAAGCAGTCGCCCTTACTGCTTACCAAGGGTATGTATCCTCTTTACTCAGGTATGGTATCCTACTCTGGGGGAACTCCACAAATGTAAGTGAAGCATTTATTGTTAAAAAAAAATGCCTAAGAGCAATTTGCGGTATCAGCCCATTAACATGCTTTAGACCACTGGTTTAAAAAGTTAAAACTATTAATCCTAACAGGTCTTTTCATAATGCAGGCTGGTATTTTTGTGAAGTAACACTCTAATTTTTTTATAGCATGTGACCTCCATTTGAAATACACTCGTCGAGATCCCACAAGATTAACACACATCAAAGCACATTATGGCAAAAAAAATGTTTAATCACTGCAACATTTTTTTTTAATTACGAACCAAAAGAATTAAGAGAACTCCCCTTAAAATATTTTAAATCTAAATTAAACAAATTTAATGGCTTATTGATAATTTCTCCGGATAATTTCTCGTGGAAATAACACGACAAAGGTCCTGTGACGTGATTGTTTGAAATCCTGCTAATCTTTTTGGAATTTTATTTTGTAAATATTTATTCTAATTTAATGTAAATGTTTTTATTGGTTAGTGTTAATTTGTTAAATAGTATTTAAGGCAACCTTTTGGAAAATAAATTATTCACATTCATCGAACACGGAGTTTATCTTAACCTTCTGACGACCTAAAATTAGTAGTAAGTATCCCTTTAAAGCATCTCCAGGTGAGCAAGGCCTTAGGCTTCGAAATTAAAAATATCACTGACTACTCTGCGACTCATTACGAGAAAAATAAAAGTTGCTTCGAGAACTAGTCTTCCATTTTAATTATTCCATTACGTTACGTTACAGGTGGTTTTGAAAAACAAAAGAACTTTTTTGCAAAAATAAAAGCGACTTCAAAAACACAAAAAAGTGAAAAATAACTTGAGCCGCAAAATGGAACTTAATATACCTAACTGTCGAAATGTTAAACAGTACACCCATGTACTGTACACACCTGCGTACCGCCTCAGACCATACGTGATGTTATGTTATGACGTTGTGTAAACAATAAACATCCAATCGATCTGATCGATCCACCACCACTATATCAGGCATATTGGCTACAATAGTCCTGTCAGTGATGATGTATTGATCCCAGTACATTAATTAGTACAATGTCATGTTGCCACTTTCGAGAACTGGGTCGGGCACATATCTATAGTACGGCACTTCCGATTCCACAAGGTTGTATTTTAGAGCAAGTTGCTGATGGATAATCCTGGCTAAAAGGTTGTATCTATGCAAGTACTCTCCGTTAGCCAGACGAGAACACCCGGAGATAATGTGACGGATTGATTCGCCTGGATGGTGGCATGCCCGACATATGTCAACCGTGCCGGCCTTCACAATAAACCTCCGGACATACCCAAATCCTTATAGGTTTCGGTTGCTGTGAAGGATTTTAGATTTATGGAATCCGAGAGCTGGGTTCCCACAGATTCCACAATCTCCCCTCGCTTAACATGCATGACCGCACATTTGTCCACACCAAATTCAATCCTGATGGTGCTATTGAAAGTTTCAGTAGTTCCATCAGTTGCAAATCGTGGGGGCAAAGAGTTTCAGGTCATCAATGTAAAGGAGGTGAGATATAACTTGACCACCTCTCTTCACCCGATAAGAAAAGAGTAACCATGGAGTTTCTTGCCGGTTCTTCTCCATGGGACACGACCAACACGAACCGTGTACCTTTTTGTCGACGTTTTTTAGGTGCCCATCGAGGCCTATGTGAAATAAAATATTTTGATTTTAATTTTGATTTTGATAGCCTAGATCTGAATCCTCCAGTAGCGTCCTAAGAGGATTCAAGGCTAAGCGGAACCAAAGCAGGCTCAAACTATCGCCCTGAAATATTCCTCGCTCTATCTTTATCGGTTCGCTATTCCTCTGGATTGCCAACATCCTGGATAGCGAAGGATTGGAGGAGCGAAGGACTGCCCTCCATTGCCCTATACACGACATCAGGAAGGTGCGCAGAGTTGCATCAACTTTATTCAACTCTAGCACCCTCATCAGCCATGTATGTGGCACCGAGTCATAGGCCTTCTTATAAACACTGTTTTAAGCTTTCACGATTTATAACCAAACTTATACTGTCACTATGGGATGTCTTCCGTGATTGTTCATTATTTTGAGCTCCCGATATTTCGGCGCTGTTGCAAGCGCCATGATCGCGGGTTGACTGGAGAATGCGGGTGGATGGAAAATAAATTGTTAAGAGCAGACAAATCTATCTACCCTCTTTCTTTGTGTTTTGCAACGCGCACTGCTGGAACTCGACACTAAGTTACGGCAAAACACATTCACAGTATCACCAGATTTTATGGAGTCCTTATTACGATGCCGGCTGCTACTTTTGAGCTCACTCAAAACTGGATTCCACGTACTTGACGATTTGAAACCGACAGAGTTCCAGTTGTGCGCGTAGCAAAAGACAAAGAAAGAGGGTAGCATAGATTTGTCTGCTCTTAACAATTTATTTTAAAGATTTTATGTCGACAGATCACTTCGGGAACGGCGAGCCTGTTGACTAATGTCCATATCAATAAGGAGTAGCTTCTATACCACGGGACCCGTTCCTAAATCCATTTTGAGAAGCGAAGCAATTATTATAATTATTATAAATAAACAAGATGGCTGCCATTGATGGGGTACTGGGTTAGGAGTATTTATAATTGTGTATATGTCGATAGAAATGAGACAGTGTTAAATATTTAACATGTCCATAAAGTATAGCTAAAATTTCTGTATTTTCCAAAATTTTCGAAAACATTATTTATAAGTCTCTGTATTGCCATCTCAAAAAATTTAACTTATTATGCAAGGAACAATATGGCTTTAGAAAGACTACCACGATGAACATGGCTATTTTTAATTTTTACGTAGTATTATGTTGGCAGTAGATCAAAAAGCTCCAATTTGTGCTATCTACAAAGGCTTCGATTACGTAAAGCACGACGTCTTATTAGACAAACTGCGTAGCTACGGTATCAAAGGTAATATTTTAAAACTACTCGAATCCTATCTCTCCAATAGAATGCAATGTACAGAGATTGCAAGAGTATGTGAAAAAACAATATTTGAAAAGAGTTTTTTATCTCATTCTAGATTAATAAAGTTTGGTGTCCCACAGGATAGCGTCCTTGGACCACCTCTTTTCTTGATCTATATAAATGATCTGCCAAAGGTGACTCAACATTAAATGGTGATGTTTGCAGACGACAGTACTGCAATAGTGAAATGCATTGATCGCAATATTTATCAAGATGACATAAATAATATACTATCGGACATCATTAATTGGCTTAGTAAAAATAATTTAGTTATAAACTTAAAGAAAACCAAAATAATGCACTTTCACCAAAGAACTGAAGTACCATAAGTAAATATTAGACATAGTAACTGTGACATTGAAGAAGTTAAAGTAACAAAATTCTTAGGTTTAATCCTTGATAACCAACTTAACTGGAAGGCCCACATAGATGACCTAAGTAAGAAAATAAATAAATCTGCATACGCACTTTTCCAAATTGCTAGAAATATAAATATGGATGCGCTACTAGTTGCATATCACGGCCTAGTATCCTCAATTTTGCGTTATGATATTGTTTTTTGGGGCAATTCTACTGATAAAGAAATCGTTTTTAAGGCACAAAAAAGAAGCATAAGATCAATGTGTGGTCTGAAGATTGATGATAGCTGTGTACCATTCTTTAAATCGCTGAAAATACTTACCTAACCATCATTATAATATATTTTTGAAATTTGTGTTTTCGTCAAAAAAAACATGAGGTTGTTCGAAAAACTGTCAACATTACGAGATATTGCGGTTCGTAGCCAATACGCAAACTCTTTAAGCAATCAGCGTTGTAAGACTGCCTTAGTGAGAAAGAGCGTTTTAGGCATGGCACCGCGCATTTACAATAAATTACCAGAAACCATAAAGAATTTGAATGTTACACAATTAAAAAAAAAAATAAAACTGTTATTAATTGAAAAATGTTATTATACGACTGATGAATTCCTGAATGATAAATTAATGTAGACTTATTTATTTATACGACTGGAGAATACACACAATTTTTTATTTTTTATTTAATAATGAGACTAATTGGAATTTATGTTGTTTTAAATTTTTGTTTGTTGTGACTAATTTTTTTAGTTTTAGCATTGACTGTAGAAATTACTCCATATTCTGACATTTATAATTTTTGTTTTTCTTCTAATTTTATTAATTTTTAATTCTATTAATTTTGACATACCTACCAAATAATTTGTGTTTCTCTCGCATGATTCATAAATTTTTATTTTATTTGCATGCAACCATAATATTTGTACGCCTCTTGGCATAACATGAATGAATGAATGATTTTATTAAAAAAAAAAAAAAAAAATACAATTTCTTAAGGCTAGTTACATTGCCCCACAAAACTGCTTACGCAGTTTAACTGTGAGATCGTTGAAACATAGCGACCTATCTTTAATTTAAGAACCGTATTCAATACCTATGTTACACAAATAAAAATGATTTTGATTTTATCGGTAACCGTTAACCAACCTCACTATGTGCGATTTTTTCCCTTTCTTTATACGATTTGTCACTTCGAATTAATTTTAAACATAAGTTGCAAATATTTTTAAAACCCTTTATTTTGATACCCCACTCGATGATATTGGAAAAAAAAAGTTCTAACTCCACGATAATTATGTTACCCGAAATCCGCCATTTTTCTTTATTTTAAATGTTAGTATATAAGTGACAATCAATTTGGCGCCACCAAGAAGAATTTAACGACGTGTAACTTATACAAATCCGTTCATCCGTTTAGGAATTACGAGGGAACAAAGAAACGGACATACATACATACATTTGGTCTACAACTCGCCACCACCAACAAGGACTTATATTTTTTAATCTTTGTAAGTCTTCCTCGCACCCCGCTAACCCGCAGTCCCCAGGGTGCGAGTAATTCAAACGAAGAGTATTTATTTCTAGTTAATGATGTGAGTGCACCCCCCTTACCTCCTCGCAGCCCCCCCCCTAGAGATGAGGAAATCATTGTTATTGACGTATCACATCAAAGAAGATATTTTGAGTGAATTTGTTGGAATGTTTTTCCAATGTTGTCATTATAACTTTGTAACGACAAATTATTAGTACCGAGATGCTCAAGGCTTCCGTGTTGTGGGTGGCTGTTGATGTCACCGTCACTGATATTATGTCACTTATGATTGCAAAAAAACGTCTAGTACCGCCCTTCTGTAATTACGTACTGTCAAAATGGATTGTTTCCATCTTAATCTAGCCGTCTTATACGAACTATTCGTGTTAAGTTAATAAAGCATAATCATGATTATGCTGATGACTGCAGTCACTCTAGCTTGTTCTAGCTACATTTCCTATAGGTAACCAAAAATTAGAAGACGTTAGTATGTCTTCTAATGTTTGGCTATAGAACATGTGGGTTTCTTCACAAAGCAATCCATTATCGTTTTTAGAGCAGAGATGATGAAATAATAACACAAAGTAACGCGCCTACCTGAGTTCGAATTCATGACCTACACGGAACTCGTAAGTCGTAGCCGTTACTACTGAGTCGCTAGTCCTGTACTAGATTTGTCGGAACCTATTATCTCATCAGTCCGCGTACTATTTGACGTCACACTGTCATCTGAATATCCTGTCGTATGTACACCACACTGACCCACTTGTGTGTATCTCTCACAGATTTCAATCATCATTCCATTTGCGTGGCGGAGGCATCCGCGGCGAGCGCCCGGGGGACGAGGCAGGCAGGCGGTAGGCGGGGGGGCTTGTGAATCTAGTTACTGCGGTATTAGGTTCTGATAACTTGACCATCGCCTGTAATGTGGTGTTGTGGTTTGATTATACAGGGTTCTAGGCGTTATTAGTGATGTTGGGAATAATTAAAAAATCATTATTTAGCCCTCGTTGGTTAGTGGTGGCCAGCGCAAATGCTGCGCATGAGGTCATGGGTTCGATTCTCGGGTCGATCAAAGTGTTACCCATTAGGTTTTCTTTTAGGAATTTCTCAGTAGCAGCCACGGAGTTTGGATTTACGCCCGGTTGGTGGCAATGGGCTCGCCCCCTATTTCTTGGGGCTTAAGCATAACTGCCGAAATGTGGGTGTACTATGATTCTCCTCTGCCTAACCCTTCGGGGGCATACAGGCGTGTTGTTGTGATGTTATATTATACGTAAGTACATAATACAGGTGGCAAATGTTTGGGCTCAACAAAAACTAACCATCACATTTATCATGTAATTATTACTCACAGTTTTCGTATAGTAAGTAATCAGTAGATAACTTCTAATGCCCTACCTTACAGAAAAGACTAAACAACTTCCACGTTTAGAGTTAATCTGAACTGAATAAAGTACTTACTAACGCTACATTTTAGAAATAATTTTAACAGACGGGCCAAAACCGCCACACGGGTGCCTAAATACAGACAGCAAAAATTTATAAATAACACCTTTTTGTACTTATGTTCACAAATAAAGATTGATTTGATTTGATTTGATTTAAATTCGGTCGTCGTCACCGAGACAACTCAAGAACTTGGCGTGACAATTTGTACCCGTTACTGACTGATTGGCCGGAGTAGGTAAAACACAGGGAGAACTGGAAAGTAATGAAGGATGCCTTTGCCCAGCAGTGGGACAGAACAGGCTTATAAAAAATTTCATTTTTTAGTTTTTTTTTTGTAATTTTTTTGTTTTTTTCACTGCAGATTGCAGTAACATGAATGAGAGTGCACTGTGCACATTTTTTCTTCTCATATATGAATATCTTGTGTCACGGTGTTAGTGGTTGCACTCCTCCGAAACGGCTTACCCGATTTTGATGAAATTTTTATGTATATTTGGTAGATCTATGAGAATAGGTTTTAAACTATATTTCACACCGCTAGGTGATTAGGGTGGCTCTATCTAGACATTTTTTTTCAATTTTTTTTACGATTTTTTTTTTTAAAGGCCTCACATATTACTTATAATCCCAAATGTTTATCCTCCAACCCACTTTTTTATCGCGATTTTACCACAACACTCCCATTTTTTTATCGCGATTTTATTACTGTTTTTCTGTCTGTTTGCTACCTTTTCACGACTAAACGGCTGATTGGATCGTAATGGAATTTAGCAAGGAGATAGTTTTCAACCTGGAGAAAGACATAGCTATATATGTATTATCATGCTAGCAACTTAGGAGAGAGCAATATTGCATTATGTCCATATTCCTCAAATATTTGACAACTGACAATTGTCATGACGTGCATTAGAATAGAACAGCTATTTTAGATCATTTGTCATCGAAGTAAGTGCCCGATGGTGTCAGCGACAGCCCTGTGAACAGTGGTTCGCAAGTTCGAGCCTCTGTCAAGATATCCTCTTTTTGTAATTTATTTAGATTTTTGTAATGCTGTAAGATATCAAAAATAATAACCATGGTTCGCCAGTTCGATCCCCAGCCGGTTTACACTTTTTGTAAATAGGTATGTTGTTTTTTTTAAAGCTTTAGGATTTCAGTCATCGAGTGTCTAAGGATGAAGACGACTTTAGCGATTAATTCAAAGATTTCCGAGACATTAAATTGTTACTACTTGAATCTATATCGGTTTAAAGAAATTTATTTCTCATAAGAACATACAGTCCGCTTATAATGAGATACAAAGTAATAATTTTTAAAAACAGTACAATACAATTTTCTCCAGAGTATAAGAAGTTATAATGTAAATATATGTTCCTTAAGTTTATTTTTAAATGTATTCACGTTATCGCACTCTTTAATATCGTCCGGTAATCCATTGAACAGATGGACTCCTTCATATAATATGGTCTTTCTACCGTAATTAGTGCGTACGCTGATGACTTCAAGTTTGTTTTTATATCTGTTTCTCAGGTTATGTGACATTGTTTTTTTCTTTAGCTTTATGTTAGTTTGTATTGAGTTTGAAGTTATGTTTTAATAAAAATGCAAGTGTAGTAAATATATAGCTGTCTAATATTTAATAGTTTCGTTTTTTCGTATATTGTCTTTGTTGGAGTAAGATAATGATAATGAAACAAAGTTTTAGTTATTTTATTTTGAATTCTTTGAAGTGAATTTAAATTTGTTATTGCTGCGGAACCCCATATCTCAATCAAATATTCTAAATGCAATTTGACTAACGAGTTATAAATCAAAGTGCGCACTTTATTTGGAATACAGTTTGCTACTTTCCGTAATGCTCCCAACAATGATTTGTTAATTTACTCCTGAGATGGTCGATGTGTAATTTCCAATTTAGTTTCTCATCTACCCTTAATCCAAGATATTTTTCGTTGATTGATCGTTTTATTATTTCATTATTTATTTTAAGAGGCGAGAAGTTCGGTATACGCTTGTTTTTAGTGGTAAAAATCATGAATGAGGTTTTCGACGTATTAATTGTAAGAAGGTTGTGCTTTAACCACTCGTTTAATAAATCAAGGTCATGTTGAGCGTCCATTATTATTATTATTATTATTATTTTTTATTTTTTTTTTTCAAAAAAACGTTGCCCCACACTAGGAATTTCTCCTGTATCGTGGGTGCGTTTACAAACATTTAAACTCACATACACAAACAGCCAGACCCGGAACAACTACCTGTAGGCCATACAAATATTTGTTCCGTGCGGGAATCGAACCCGCGACACGCAGCGCAGCAGTCAATCGCTCAGCCACTGCGCCAACCGTGCCGTCATTATAATGTTATGCATTGATTTGTCAAAGTAAAAGAGACAGGTGTCGTCTGCATATAGTGTTAGGTGTAGTGTTAATCCTATTTTATTAATATTGTTTATGTAAATTAGAAAAAGTAACGGACTGATTATTGAACCTGAGTGTGAGTATTTCCTATTTTAACAACTTGACGCCTGTTCTCTAAATACGACTTGAACATTTTATGTGCTGGACCTGTAACACCTATGTTATCTAGCTTCTGTGTCAGTTTTTGATGACTCACGGTATCGAATATTAATATTATAAAGCTGAAGAGTTTGTTTGTTTGGTTGTTTGAACGAGCTAATTTCAGAAAACTGTTAAAGTTACGTAACAATAATGTCCTGTGTGACGGAATTGTTCAAAATGTTCTAAAAAAAGTCCGCGATAGCATAGGTAAGTTTAAGGTTGACTCACACTCTCTCAAACCCTCTCTCTGTCTTAGGGTGCGTCCACATCTGGCGAATGTGCCGCGAATGTGCAGCTCGCGAGCCGTTTGCGAGCTGCCCGCGAGCTGCGCACGTGCGGTTACAGCCTATATTTGGTGCGCCGCTCTAGTGCAACCCTAGCAAGACTCGAGTGGGGCGCGCGCTGCTCGTGCGCACATACGCGTAAACTTGAGCCTCAGTAGTGAATTTGCTTGGATTTGTGAGGTGCATCGCGGCCGGCACGCGCGCACCTCCTGCGCCGCTCGAGTACGGCGCGTAGAAAGCGCGCGAGCGGCGCGCGCACGGCGCAGGGGCTGCATACGAACATAAAATGCACGCGCGCAGTTCGCAAACGGCTCGCGAGCTGCACATTCGCGGCACATTTGCCAGATGTGGACGCACCCTTATGTGACGCAGACGAAGTTGCGCGGGTCAGCTAGTAATAATATATTGCTTTCAAGCCCCGCTGCAATATTATGATCTAACAGATGATATTACATCTTTTCCCTAATAATAAAGCACACGTTATTTATATAACCGCCGCCGCCGTCCCGTCCTAGATGGCAGCACTTCCACACAAATAGCCCACTTACCCATAGAAAGGGGTAATTTTACCCCCCATTGAACTCGTCAGTAGGAAAAAATGATTGAACACTTTACAAATTAAATGTTTCGCTTGCGAAGAACCGCTAGAATAGATGAATGGCTCCAAGTTTCACAAGTTTGAGAAGATTCAGGAGATCAATAGGAAACTTGAGAGCGGTTTATTGAATATTTTGTTTTTCGGGAAATTGGAATCGTTTGACGATAGAACATTGTAAGTGAGTTGTGGATTTTGTTGAGAAAAGTTTTGTATCTTTTCTTCGAGAGAGTGATCAAAGTCAGCGAAGGAACGGTCGGAGCAATGATCAGCTTTCGTGTTTTTGAGCCGGTTGAATCCTAAGCCGGCAACTGGTGTCAAATTAATAACAAAATTTTCTGGAACAGTCCGCGGTCTGGTTTCGAGTCCAGTTAAAGGCGATAGTGCATGGCACTTTATCATCAACTACTTAGTCATTTCTCAACAATTTTGTGGTCAGTTTCCATTGTAACCGCATGTAGCTGAATAATATATATGTCGGATCCGGTCGTTAGTACGAACATAAAATGAATTGGAAAGCGCGCCAGTGTGCAGTGGTGACATCACGCGATTTACTTACCCATCTATCCACCACACAGCGTGCTTCTACAGAGCCCTGATGTCCAGCTCAAGGTGAGGGCGACAGTCAATGACTGATCGCGGCGGAATTGAGGCGTCTTGGAACTGTACCCGATTCATTGTGCCCCGTGTTATTGTGTTAAGTTGTAATCTCAAAATCAAGTAATTCGTTACTTTTGCTAGAAACAGTGTATCGCACCCAGCGTCTTTTCATAGCACGAAACACATCGTCTGCCCACATGATGTGCGAGCCTAACGGAATAAATCCTGACATATCCGACATATATTTGACATAAAGCTTCTCTGCGTATACACCAATACACATATATGCCTCAGGGAATACAGGAGTGATGTTGAGTTATAAAATAACTTTTGCTTTCAAAGCTACCGACATGCTACCTACACTTATAATACACGTTCAGTCCACTGATTCCCTAGGTCACGATCACCGGCCAATCTGAACAGAAACCGAAACGTGCCGGATTAATTATCATTTTTATGGTTACCTACATTGTCCGTGGTCCGGACACCGGCGCACAAAGCCGGACAGTGCGGACAATGGCCGGGCCCGGGACAGGCTTGTATGAATTATTCAGCACAAATTTACGAGGTCTCAGCTTGTTGGGATGCTGTTTGAGCGGTGGTTGAGGTTGTGAGGCGGCATTTAATTAGATGAGAAGACAATAGAGAGGGTACTAGGTTGTTATTGAAACTAATAGTCTGACGGTGACTGCCTCGTTGGTCTAGTGGTTGCAAGCGCTACTGTTTAGGATCAGGTTCGATTTCTAGGTTGGGCAAAGTGTAGTAGTGTTGAATGGGACTTAAACGTTTTATTTTATTTTATTTATTTATTTAAGAAAAACAAACAGTAACATATTAGAGGTTTACAAGAAGGCTTACAGTGTCAAATATGATAAATATGCTACTCACTACGTTTTCCACAGATTACTTTAAATACTTAGTAACTAGAGAGACATATGTATAAGATGTAAACTAAAATAACAGTTATAATAATATGTGATGCCCAATATACAAAAAGTTACATAAAGTATACGGTACATATATAAACATATGAATACATTATTTCATATTACATCACAATGGTCGACTGCCGATCCTTAAGAATTGCACGGATTTGCTTCCTGAATACGTTTTTACTGAGGAAAAGTATGTCGATTAAGCTAAACTCATTGTTGTAAGTCTCAACCAAGCGATGAAGAGGTGAGCGCGAGCCAGCGTTAGATTTATAACAGCTCATAGCAAACAAGCGCCTTGTGCGCACCACACGTACATGTACTGTTCGAGGAACAAGGTAACATAGGTTCTTTACTAAATCAGGACAATCAAACTTATTGCGGCATTCATTAAACAGAGTCATAACATCAAGGAGCATTCGTCTTGACTGCAAGGTAAGGAGATCATAATTTTCCTAAGAAGTAAGTGATATGAGACTTTTTTCCGAAAACATCTGTAGTTATATAGCACGAAGATAAATCTATGTTCTACACAACTTATTATATGTTACATCTGAATTCATAATTTACTTCACGAAACGGTTTGTAATTTGTATGTCGGATATGTCAGGATTTATTCCGTTAGGCTCGTACACCATGTGGACAAAGATGGGTTTCGTGCAATAAAAATACACTGGGTGCGATACACTGTTTATAATAAACTTACAAATTACTTGAGATTCCAACAACAAATTATCATAAAAATAATTGTACTAGATACACAATTTCTTCGTCTCGTTAGCGAAGCAAACTATCCGATAACTCGCAAGTGTCATTCTAATAAGATATGATTCTATAAAGCGATTGCGTCTGAAATACTTGGAATTCAATAAAGACGTCACAGCGATGACTGCGGGGCGACTGCGGGGCGACTACGGGGCGACTGCGGGGCGACTGCGGGGCGACTACGGGGCGACTGCGGGGTGACTGCGGGGCGACTGAGGAGCGGGAGCGTGGCGGTTGCGGTCGGCAACTATAATGAGAGGCTCGCTGTTCTGTTTGCGTTCAGCTTAGCTTACGACTGGCTCGTGAATTAGCTATTGTTTGTGTAGCGATTATGTAATGTTAGGTATTGATACCTAAGCGTAATACCAATATTATGTGAGTCATCAGTCAGACCGATACAGAAATTGATTGTTTATGATTGTAATATTTTAAAGCATGATTGTTGTGATCTTCAGTGGTTTTATTTGAGTAATTATCACAGGTTTTAATATTATTAATTAACTAGCTTTTGCCCGCGACTTCGTTCGCGTGGAAATTTTGATGAATATGTGTGAGAAAAATACGATAACCTATATCATTCCTCAGAATATAATCTATCTCCTTGCCTTTCATTACGATCCAATCAGCTGTTTAGTCATGAAAATGTAACAAACAAACAGAGTTACTTTCGCATTTATAATATTAAAATGGATTATTTTGTAGAGGATATTATGAATATACTATGACTTCACGTTCCCATGTAATGTTCCCTAATAATGCCAAAAGAATACGCGCTCACGTGAGCGAAGCCGCGGGCACAGCTAGTCCCCAATAAAATGGATCTTAGCATACCTAATTATCAAAATGTGGGTGCACTGGTACACATCTGCGTACACCCTCAAAGCATACAGGCGTGATGTTATGTTATGGTGTTTAAAAATCCAAGCGATTGCAGCAATCACGACAGATTTGCTGTCTATTATTGAAGAGTTCCATTGATATCTCCGAAGATCAGCATCAGATCTTCACCAAATTTAAACAGGACCACCGCGAAATTATATTTGTCCAAACAAAAAAAGAATCATCAAAATCGGTTCACAATTGGCGAAGAAATCGTTGCACAAACACACAAAAAAAAAAATACTCCTCCTTTTGGAAGTCGGTTAAAAGTCATTTTTATCTATCAAAAAACTTGAACGCGTAAACAAAGTTTCGTGACCGTGCTACTAACCGTTGAAGAGTTCTCTTCTCTCTTGGGGAGACGATCCTGGATGCTGGATTAAGGAATGTCTGTCATAAAAATGTCACCAGAACCAAAGGTGTGTGCAAAATTTCAGCTCAATCGGTTGTACAAAATTGAGTTGCATTCCACCCGAACAAACATAGTACCTTCACCTCCCTTTTTAACCCTTCGGGGGTAGAATTATCAAAAACGCCGAGACACGTATAAATTAATTTTCAATCGTCAGCCTAAACACAAAATTTGAAGATCCTAACTTCAAAACTGACAGACTTTCATACAAACTTCCATCCCCTATTTTACCCCTTTATGGGTAGAATTCCCAAAAGTCCTTTCTTAGTGGAAACCTTCTCTTCACAAAGAACACACCCTCCAAGTTTCATGTCTCTAGGACCAGCGGTTTGGGCTGTGTGTTGATATATCACCCAGTCAGTCAGTTACACGTGATATTGTGAGTCAACCATAAAAGATAGACATATGCTGTTGTGGGATATTTTTTATATAATTTTAAGGAGAACATTTCCGTCATACATGATTTCTGTGTAGCTTTAACCATTAAGGTTGCACACGCGACGGAAGCTTAAAAAATGGAGTAACTTCTCCCGTTTTCCCAACATTTCCCTTCACTGCTCTGCTCCTATTGATTGTAGCGTGATGAAAAGTATACTATAACCAACTCAGGAGTATGAAAAATAATTGTACCAAGTTTCGTTAAAATCTGTCGAGTAGTTTTTGTTTCTATAACGGTTATACAGACAGGCAGACAGACAGACAGACAGACAGACAAACAGACAGACAGACAAAAATTTTACTGATTGCATTTTTGGCATCAGTATCGATCCCTAATCACCCCCTGATAGTTATTTTGGAAATATATTTCATGTACAGAATTGACCTCTCTACAGATTTATTATAAGTATAGATAGTAATACGATCTCCCAACTGTCTCCGCGGATGTGTCCGCGCAAGCGCTGTGACATTTCCTCGCTCAGGTTACAATGACATTGACATTGACAAGAATGCAAGATGTAGGTCCCGTTTCTAATACAATGATGGTTTCTATTCTATACAGTTTTGTTGCACTATCTTCAAATAAGTTCCAGTTACCTTACCTGGCAGTTTATTCATTGTTTCCAAAACTGTGAAATTGAACTCACAGTTGCTTGCTAGTTTGCTACGAAGTACTACGCAGCAGTCTCGTAACATCATAGCGCGAGATTAAACATAAGGTAAATTGCTAATACTAGTGCAATCAATTTATCATTTCAATCTATTTTTTGATGCCCGTAGTGTATGTTAGTAAGTATCATTAGTATTACCTATGTAAGTGTGTGTAACCATACCTTATTTAGGATTAGCCAAGTAATCAATATATTAACATCATGTACGCTGCATCTATGTGAAAGGATAATAAATCGAGACTTTATCCAGAGCGGATGTCTTTCATTTACCACGACACTTCATGGCGACCCTGCCATTCAAGGTCACATCGCGAGTGAAATTTGGACAGTTATTCGACATTATTACAAAATAAGTGGTTTTGAGACTTTAATCATGGGGACAACTCAAACGAAAGAAGAGACAATCATCGCACAGACGGCTGCCGGTAATGGTACACATGGTGCGACGACCGAGCTGGGCTACTCCAGCATCAGGACGACAAATATCCTCCCCACCCTGATCACAATCGTCTGACTGTCAGCGGCATGCTATGCTATCTGATAAATATCCATTTGACATGCATCTTCTTGTAATAAGAAGATGCATGTCAAATGGATGGAGAGGCAGTTGAACCGCAGGTCCTTACGTCGCAGGCAGACCTCAGCGTATTTCAAGAAACACGCTCCCCGTGATGATGTGGCGCATATACCCGTGTAAGTGAAAAAAACACAGACATTTCCATAAATAAAGTACCGCGTACGGTTTAGTGCGGTTTGGTGCGGTGTGGGACTATTTAAACTATGTTTTCTAACAAAATATGTAACGATAAAAACGAATACTAAAATCAAATGGATATCGCGTGGAATAAAAATCTGTAGTCAAAAGCAGAGAAAATTACTTTGGTGGTATAGATTTAACCTTGACTGTAAAATAAACTTCATTTTAAGAATTATACTTAGATTTACAAAAAAGTTATACGACAAACACAGAAAAAAACAAAGCAAAAGCTGCATGGCAAGTAATTAAGTAATCCAAATTTCACCTACCACAACATCTAATACCGTCCTTAAAGAGAGGTAATTCCACTATCACACATCCCACTTTTTTGTAGATGTAGTTGAAAAAAATATAAAAGTAAACGTTACTTCGACTAGTAACTATACTAATAACAACTTAACTTCACAATCATTATACAACATGTAACGTAATTAACGCACACCCTCAGACACCCCAATTAGTATATAATGTTATAATCATAATACATACACTTTTAGTTAAACATGTATGAGCCTTGATTTTATTTATTGATTTAGTTATACTAATTCCGGAAGAATGTTGTGGTCACAGTACAAATCCACACGTGACTAAAGCCTAGTAGGTAACCTACGCTCGCGTTCGAGACGCGCCGCTCAAAAAACCGACACGTTAAAGAAAATATGAACATTAGCCGATTCGAGTTGTTTATTTATGTCTAGTAAACATTTGATTGCATCTTTCCATCACACTTTTCAGGCTTTGGACTGTCGACTTTGAATGATTTTATTTATTGATTGATTATGATATAATGCCAATATTCGGTACAAAATGTTACGCTGTTAATAATAATGAACTGCTAAAAATAAGAGGAGATACGACAATATTATTCAAAGACGGCGTGTTTAAAAGATGTGAAGCAAGATATTTACAATAATTTAAAAAATCAAATAGGTATGTACTTAACTTACTGGTTGCCACTCAACACTCATACGACGTTGTATTTTTAATACACTTTCAAAATGTTCACCACCTTGTTCAACACATTTTAATGTCCGTTTTCTTAATTGATGTTTTAATTTAGAAAGCACTTCAGTGTCATTTTCACTTCACCATCGTGTTGGTAGAATACCTCTTGTAAATTATGAAGAGGTATGTCTTCTAGCAGTGTAGGTAGGGTTTCTCGTAAAACGTGTAAATATGCGTCTCCTGTTAATCTTTGTAAGAACACAGGTCCCAGTATGCTTGTACCAATGACACCGGCCCAGACGTTAACTGAGAAACGGTGTTGGTAGGAATCCACTCTGCATGCGTGAGGATTTTCGTGCATCCATAAATGTGTGTTGTGTTGATTGTAGGTACATCCCCACACGTTTGAATGAACTTTCATCTGTCCAAATTATGTTCCGCTGCCAATTTTCTAATAACCAGCGGCTGAACTGCAAGCGTGAAGCGTAATCGTTTGGAGTCAATTCCTGGCATCTTCTGAGGTGGAATGGATGTTCTTTATCACCACAAAGTCTTCTCCACACATGCATATGACTACATTCAAAGCGTGGCGCTGCTTCTCGGCATGGGGATGGCATGGGGATTCAGATCGAAATAATCCAGTATTTCGTTTTGAAGACTAGTACGAGTACGCATATTGGCTCGGGATGTCGATGACCCGTGTTCGGACGGAACGTTCCGTGGTCGCGAAGCCGCTACCATACCTTTGGTTGAATGTTCTGCAAGCTAGAGCCACATTATCACCACACCGTGCCAAAGTTCTCACCATTTCGGTGTACTGAACATTTGTGTAATGGAAACACATCGCGCGCGAAATATTAGTTGCTAACACACAATTTCTACTATAATATCAGAGCGAGACTGAGGTCTGAGCGCCGCGCTGGCGCGTGTTCAGTCGCCAAGTTTACTTAAAAGTATCTGTAAAGACTTTTTCTTTATTTTGTTTTGAATGACGGGAATTTGTATTGATACAAATAAAACTGCACTTTTAAAAGTCTTATTGCCTTGCGTTACGGTCTATTTTAGTTTGTTTTTACTGTACAGGGGTAGTGTGACTGTGATTTACGTAGTTTTCATTATTTTTGAGAAAAAAAAATTACCTATATCAAAAATTATAAAAATCGATTCAGTAAACGATTCTGAACAAACTACTTTCAGGATGTGCGTTAATTATGTTACATGTTGTATATGCAACCAGTTTTACCTATTGACCTAATAAAAATAATAAATGATCTTAAAAATACAAATACTGTTGGCTACGATGGAGTTTTAAAATATGTCAAATAAGTTATAGCACCACCACTAACGCACATTATTAATTTATGCAGAATTAATGTTGTTTTTCCAAATAGTCTGAAAAAGTAATTACTAAGCCGTTATTTAAAAGAGAGGATAAATCAGATGTTAAAAATTGTAGACCCGTTGTCAAAATTCCAATTGTTTCAAAAGTTATCGAAAAATAAATTTACAATCATAAGATCAATCATAGAATCATATCTGGGTAACAGATCCCAGTGCACAGAAATATCACAACTATGCCAATAAAGCAATTAAGTAACCATTTACACATCTCAACCAAGAGCTATAAAATACGGTTTGCATCAAGGTAGCGTGCTAGGGCCGTTACTTTTTACATATATAAATGACTAGCAGACCCGCGCAACTTCGTCTGCGTCACATAAGAGAGAGAGTGGGTTAGAGAGAGTGGGTCGTAGGCACCTATAGTACAGTTCTAGCACATCACCCATCATTCCACCATCCATTCCAGTATCTGATAATTATTTCGCTGCGGAGTTATTTTAAAACTGTGACATCTCCTAAGATATTCATTAAAATCAAATGATGTAAGAGCAATTTCGTTCAAAATTAAATACTTGTGATGAACAATGTATTTATTTGGAAAATGAATACCTTGTTCACAAAAACGCCTTTCCAAATAATGCGAGTCAACCTTTAAAAGATAGACATATGCTATCACGTATTTTTTCAGAACTTTTAAGAGGAACATTTCCGTCATACATGATTGTTGCGTAACTTTAACCGTTTACGCAGCGCACGCAACGGTAGCTCTCAAAAGGAATATATTTTCCCCGTTTTTGCAACATTTTTCATTAGTGCTCCGCTCCTATTAGTTATAGCGTGATGTTATATAACCTATAGCCTTTCTCGATAAATAGGCTATCCAGTAGTTCCTGAAATTTGCGCGTTCAACCAAACCAGCACACAAACTCATGAGCTTTATATTATTAGTATAGATTCAAGTAGGTAACTATTTAACTTCTCGGAAATAATTGAATTAATCGCTTAAACATTCTACTTATGTTTCCCTCAAATAAGGGCTTCCCTCGACAGCCTCACGTCTTCATCCTTAGACGCTCGATAACAGTCATACTCCAGCTAGGTCGAAAGTTCTCATTAAGGTGCATGAAATGAGCCCAGTAACAATATAGCTGCTGTAAACTGTTGAGGACCTCTTGCAACTGCCTTCCGTCTCCATCGTTAGACCGTCGATGACAGTCTTACTCCAGCTAAGTCTAAAATTCTCATCAAGGTGCATGAAATGAGCCCAATAACAATATAGCTGCTGTAATCCGTTAAGGACCTCTTAGAACTGCCTTGCGTCTCCATCGTTAGACCATCGATAACAGTCATAGTCCAGCTAGGTCTACAGTTCTCATCAATACGTATGAAATGAGCCCAAACACGATATAGATGCTGTAAACTGTTGAGGACCTCTTGCGACTGCCTTCCGTCTCCATCATCAGACGTTCTATGACAGTCAAACTACACAGCTAGGTCTAAAATTCTCATCAAGGTGCATGAAATGAGCCCAACAACAATATAGCCGCTGTAATCCGTTGAGGACCTCTTAGAACTGCCTTGCGTCCCCATCGTTAGACCATCGATGACAGTCTTAGTCCAGTTAGGTCTAAAGTTCTCATCAATACGGATGAAATGAGCCCAAACACGATATAGATGCTGTAAACTGTTGAGGACCTCTTGCGACTGCCTTCCGTCTCCATCGTCAGACCTTCTATGACAGTCAAACTCCACAGCTAGGTCTAAAGTTCTCATCAAGGTGTTTGAAATGAGCCCAATAACAATATAGCTGCTGTAAACTATTGAGGACCTCTTTCAACTGCCGACCGTCTCCACCGTTAGACTGTCGATGACTGTCATACTCCAGGCAGGTCTAAAGTTCTCACCACGGAGCATGAAATGAGCCCAATAACAATATAGCTGCTGTATACTGTTGAGGACCTCTTGCAACTGCCTTCCGTCTCCATCGTTAGACCGTCGATGACAGTCTTACTCCAGCTAGGTCTAAAATTCTCATCAAGGTGCATGAAATGAGCCCAATAACAATATAGCTGCTGTAATCCGTTAAGGACCGCTTAGAACTGCCTTGCGTCTCCATCGTTAGACCATCGATAACAGTCATAGTCCAGCTAGGTCTACAGTTCTCATCAATACGGATGAAATGAGCCCAAACACGATATAGATGCTGTAAACTGTTGAGGACCTCTTGCGACTGCCTTCCGTCTCCATCGTCCGATGTTCTATGACAGTCAAACTACACAGTTAGGTCTAAAGTTCTCATCACGGTGTTTGAAATGAGCCCAATAATAATATAGCTGCTGTAAACTGTGGACGACCTCTTTCAACTGCCGTCCGTCTTCATCGTTAGACTGTCGATGACAGTCATACTCCAGGCAGGTCTAAAGTTCTCATCAAGGCGCATAAAGTGAGCCCAAACACGATATAGATGCTGTAAACTCTTGAGGACCACTTGCAATTGCCTTTTGTCTCCTTCGTCAGACCTTCGATGGAAGTCATACTCTAGTTAGGTTTAATCAAGAGTATCTTTTGCTATCATAACTTTAAAAAAAAACTGGTCAGTCGATTTAAAAGTTATCTTGTGAAGACATTTTATTCAATAGTACCATTTTGGTTCAAAAGATGTCGTTGCATGTTACACATATAATTTTATTATGATAAGTTCTTCTTGAACACTTTAAATTCATACATATTTTGATAGAGAGCACCGATAACAATGAAACGAAAACTTAAACCTTCTCTAAGTTATGCACAATAATATGTGCATTGCATCTAACCACATGGGTTTTATAATTTACACGTGATGTTTTACCAAAAAAATACCCGGTTACACTCATATATATATATTTTGATAGAGAGCACCAATTACAATGAAACATCGTTTGAATGGTTAAAAAAAAACTAAAAGTATGTATAAAACTATTTGGTAATGATTTGGAAAGCTTAAAGGTTTAAAAAAAGTCAACATACCTATTTACAAAAAGTGAGAACTGGCTGCGGTTCGAACTTGCACCATGCTTACAGCACTAAAAAAATCGAAATAAATACAAAAACAAAATAACTTAGCTGAGGCTCGAACTTGCAAATCACTACTCACAGGGCGGCCGCTGACACCTTCAGGCTACTTACTTCGGTGAGAAACGGTCTAAAATAGCTGTTCTCTTCTAATGCATGCCATGACAGTTGTCAGTTGTCAAACCGTTGTCAAACAGCTGAGGAATATGGACATAACGCAATATTGCTCACCCACCTAAGTTATTAGCGTGATAATATAGCCTATAGCCTTCCTCGATAAATGAGCTATCCAGCACTAAAATAATTTTTCAATTTGAAGCAGTAGTTCCTGAGTTTAGCGCGTTCAACCAAACAAACTCTTCAGCTTTATAATATTACTAGCAGACCCGCGCAACTTCGTCTGCGTCACATAAGAGAGAGAGAGAGGGTTAGAGAGAGTGGGTCGTAGGCACCTATAGTACAATTCTAGCACATCACACCTGTTGCGCTCATGTAATGTTTTTGAGTGGAGAGGGTTCGCTGGCGGGATGTCGACTGGAGAGAGTGCGGTGGTGGAGTAATAATAATACCAGTCTTCAGAGCTTCTTATTTATTCTTGTTGCTTCTTCAAGTTCTTCATAATACTGCTGGATTCGGAATGCCTGATCACGTTTTTTTTTTTTTCGAAATGGCATTCTCGCAGTCATCATGGAAGATGGTACTGCTCAACCGGACTATCCTGTGGTTGCCTTGAGTGTAAGGCCTCCAGCCAGGGCAAAAAACTTAAAAGCTAAGCGACTACACGCTAAGGGCACCCCCTGTGGGGTACGAGCCTCGGCTTAGGGCGTCGCTGGGAGAGGACAGCAAGGGACAGGCTGGATCTGACTTGAATGATTTAGGGGCTCATTTAAAACTACAGGCTCAGCATCGCGGGCTGGCTCGAGCAAGGGTCGGGAGGGGCATGAAGTGGGGTGTCGCGACGGGCCTCGACGGCGAGGACGGAAGGACGGCTGTTTGCGTCTGGGTTTCTTCAACGTGCTGGTTTCCTTGCTGCTTTCCTGCAACAAAGTAATAGCGTCATCGGGAGTGGCAAGGGTATGTCTTGGGCGGCGAATCTTGCTGATTCGGGAGGGTTCGTATCGGGCGGCCGATACGATCAGGGGGTTGCGGTGTTTTACCGCAGTATCAAAGAAGCGCTTGGAAAGGCGCTTCATGAATTGGAGAATGGTGGGCATTTTTAAGTCTAAATGTAGACGGTCATTACGGACGTACCAAGGGGCACCCGTGACTTTACGTAAGAACCGGTTCTGTACAACTTGCATCATATGGATGTGACGAGGCTTGGTGTGTGCAAACACTACACAAGCGTATGTCATTATGGGACGGATCACTGCGGTGTAGAGGCGCAACTTGCACCTGAGCGATAACTTACTCTTTGCCGTTAGCAGGTAGTGGAGCCTAGCCATAGCAAAGGCAGCTCGGTTACGAGCTGCTTTGATATGTGGCCCGAACGACAGATGGTAGTCGAGTAAGACACCTAGGTATTTGGCTTGCGTCTCCCAAGGGATAGGCTTACCATACATAGTGATCGGACTGGGGAGGGTGGGTTTTAATCGCGGTTTCGAGAAAAGAACCGCCTGACTCTTATCGGGGTTAACCTCGATTCTCCATTTCCTGAACCAAGCGCCTAGGACGTTGGCTGAGGTTTGGAGGGTTTTGGCGATAGCGTTCTTACAGCGACCAGTGTAGTAAATGGCCGTGTCGTCCGCGAACAAGGCTAACTGAGCCTTTTTGCTCTTGGGTATATCACTAGTAAAGAGCGTAAATATGAGCGGGGAGATGACCGAGCCCTGAGGGACTCCGGCTCGGATAGGGTGGGGGGAGGAGAGAGCGCCTCCGATGCGATAGCGAAAGGTGCGATTCGCCAAAAAGTCTCGTAAGATGAGCACGAGACGGTCTGGCACTCTCATACTGTACAACTTGTATAACAAGCCGTTGTGCCAGACTTTGTCGAAAGCTTTCGCTATGTCGAAAAACAACACGCCCGTCATCGCTCCACGCTGGAAGCCAGCGCTCAGATGTTCTACGATGCGGTGGACCTGTTGGACGCACGAGTGTTCGGTCCTGAAGCCGAATTGCTCGTTAGGAATGAGACTCTTAGCTTCGGCATAATCTTTGAGTCGCTTATAAATAAGTCTCTCGTAGATTTTGCCGAGCGCGCTCAGGAGACTGATAGGACGGTAGCTAGAGGGCTCCGCCTTGGGTTTACCGGGCTTGGGAATGCCGATAACAGTGGCCTCTTTCCAAACTTGGGGGAAGAAGTTGTTGCTCATGGCGCCATTGAAGATGGCTGCCATTAACACTATTAACTGGGGGGGGAGGATTTTGAGCACCTTATTGGTGATTCCGTCAGAGCCGGGTGCTTTCCGTGGTTGAAGCCTTTTGATGATATCCTGCACTTCGTCTGGGGTGACTTCAGGCAGGGGATCATCGGGGTCTTCTACGGGGGGGAGGGCGGCTCTACGTTCGACTTCTGCGTCCACCTCATCGAGGTGCCGCTTGTCTACTGGTTGAGAGCTGGGAGAGCACTGAGACTCCAGGCTGTCGGCTAGGCATTCTGCCTTATCAGAGTCGTCGAACGCGACGCTCTTGTCGGGGCGGGTGAGAGGAGGCGTTGAGACCTCCTCGGTAGCACGCATCTTTCTTTGCAATTGCCAGAAAGCTTGGTGGGTAGGCTCGAGCTCGCTAAGGTCCTTTTCCCATTGAGCGGAACGGTGCTCACTGATACGCTTCTTGACAGCACGCTGCAAGTAGCGCATGTGAGCCTTATTCGCGTCGCAGGGAAAACTACTGTAGGCACGAATGGCCGCATTCTTCTCGGTTATCAGATCACGTACGTCAGCGGGCAGTTTCCAGCGATGATCACTCATAGCTGGGACTTCCCGTGAGCAATCCTTCAGCACGAATTGCACGTGTTCTGTAAACGAGTTGATGGCGGCCGTCGTGTCTGCGACTGAGACAATGTGATCGGGAATGGAGTCCAGGTGAGGGGACGTGGTGGATTTCAGCTTATCGCTGACTTTCCTCCAGTCTGTTATCACTTGGGTAGGCGGGGGCTGGTTGGGGTCTGAGGGACCGGAACGTGGGAGTAGGTGCATGACCACTGGACGGTGGTCAGAGTCGAGTTCGTGTAGCGTCTCGATGGAATGCAACTTAAGGTTGACATTCTTGAGTAACGCTATGTCTAGTACGTCGGACCGAAGGTCCGGCTCGTGGGGATAGTGGGTGTGTTCCATGGGAGCGATGGGGTCAAAGTTAAGAGAGGCCGCTAGGTTGAACACGAATTTCCCTCTGGGAGAGGTCAGCGTGCTGTTCCAGGCGGGATGTTTGGCATTGAGATCGCCCGCTATAATAACGGAGTCACTCAAGCCAAAGAGGGTGGTGAGGTCTTTCGTGAGTAGCGTGTGCTCCTCAGACGAACCTCCGGGAGGAATATAAGCCGAGACGATGGTAATCGGCGAGTGACCGGTCATGCCGAGCCGACAGATGGAAGTCTCAAGCAGAGACTCTAACGGGGGGGGGTCAATGGGGATGCAGTACAGTTCCTTTTTATAGTAAATTAAGGTACCTCCCTTGTGACAGCGAGACCGATCATTGCGAACTATGCGATAGTTGGCAATTTTCGGGTCACGATGGTTGGGCTTGAGGAAGGTTTCCTGTATTAGTAGTATGTCAATGTGATGGTCGCGGAGGAAGGTGGCGATTTCATCACGTTGGCCTCTAAGGCCATTAGCGTTAAAGTAACCTAACTTAAGGGACCGGGGTTGAGTCCTAGCTGTATTCCTTGTAATATCCATTATGGGAATTACTTGGAAAGAGCGCGGAGCGCTGACTCGATACTCGGGTAGGCCTTAAATATCCTACGGATTTCTTCTAAGCTGGTGGCAGACCTTAGTTCTGCCGCCATGCGATCAGCTTCAGGGGTGACGAACACCTGAAACCTGGCAATCGTGTCAAACGACGATTCCACAGTTGCCTCGAGCACGGGGCGAGCGCGCACGGGCCGGACTACAGGAGCGGGGGCGGCCCTAGAAGAGGGCGCGGGAGCAGCCCGAGAAGCGGGTGCAGGAGCGGCCACGCGGGGCGCAGGAGGAGGGATAGGGGCGTCTAATAGACCGGGGATGGGTGTGGCTTTTGCCTTACCGAGAGCAGGAAAAGCTCTCTGGTGATTAAGCTGAGTCCACGGAGAAGGCCTCTGGGGGCTTAGTCTCTCAGGCATCTGCGTAGAGGGTATCCTCACTGAGGGACTTTCACGTAGTTGGCGGGCGTGAGCACGCTTCACCAGCTTCGAGGAGGATGTTTTAGGGGCTTTAGGGCAACCGCGGTAGTTAGCCGGGTGCCCGGACTGTCCACAGAGTACGCAGCTAGGCGGCTCTGTGCAGAGAGTGATGTCCTTAGGACGGGAACAATCGCTTGTGCCATGGTCGCCCAGGCACTTGACACACCTGTGGGGTGCGAAGCAATTCTTCTGGGAATGGCCGTACAGTTGGCAACGATGGCATTGCCCAACTTGGTTCGGTCGGAATGGCTTCTCTATTGAGATGCCCGACAGGGAACACACCGATTTTAATTTAAATATGGGGTGGTGCCCTTCTACGGGATCGCAGACGACCAGTACCATGTCGTACTGGTCGCCTCCACGCGCCTTGTGAAGGCGGTGTACAGCCGTGACTGGAATGGCCTGCTTTTGCAGGTCATCTAATAATGCCTGATCACGGAAAAATGCTCCTTTTTTATAGGCAGCTCTGACCAATCACGGTCTCTCAATTTTGCACACGGCACTAATCTCTGCCCTTCGACCAATCAGAGCGCAGGTGGCTTTTCTATGGAAATCTTGAACTATGTTGTTTCTCGTGATCAGACATCCCTTACAATATTCCCTTACTTTCCTGACCTCAGGATGAGTTTAATTTCCTTAAATTAATAAAAAAACAATACAATATTCTCTTATTTTACACCTTAAAATAACAAAAACGTGAAACGGCTCTCGTCACGGTAAAGTTTTCGGGTACTTAAGCCTTTTAATACAAGTAGCGCCGCCAGGTGGCAGGAATGCGCAACACTTAAACTACTAATTAGAAAAAATCAACACTTATCATCCTACTGGACTAACATCTTATTAGATTAATATCACAAATAATAGGAACTAATTAGAGATCTCGTTATTTACACGTATCGTCGCTAACATTCTCCCCCACGGTGCGCAGCACTTCATCCTCTGGAGGCGACGATGCGGCAGGAACCAGCACGACGATCCGTCGAGTTGGGCGGCGAAGTACTCCTCCCGATGTCCGCACGTCCAGCACTCTGGTTCTTCCATCTGGCCCAGGATACGTCTTGACGACTTCTCCGCGAGGCCACGAATTTCGTGGTAACGTGGCGTCCACTATTAGCACGACATCTCCCTCCTTAGGGTCTTTGGTTTCTTTCCCTTCGAGCTTCCTCGGCATTAGGAGGGGAAGGTACTCTTTGATCCATCTTTTCCAGAAATGATCTGCTAGTCTTTGGGTGGTTCTCCAGTTTGCTTTCCCAATTAACTCTGTGTCGTCGAATTCTCCCGGTGCCATTGCTCCACAGGATCTCCCCAGTAGAAAGTGGTTCGGGGTCAGACCCTCTTCGTCTTTGGGGTCCATGCTGACTGAGGTGAGAGGTCTTGAATTGACGATGTGTTCGACCTCAGTCATTAACGTGTGGAGTACTTCTTCGGGTGGGTTTCTTTCGTTGAGAACCACTGATAGTGCGGTCTTGACTGTTCGCACAAGTCTTTCCCAGGCGCCTCCCATGTTCGGAGCTCCCGGGGGGATAAACTTCCACTTGATGCCCTTCTCTTGCGCGGCCTCTTCCAATTCCCTTTTAGCCCCGACGAAGTTGGTCCCGTTATCGCTGAATATGGTTTTCGGGGTTCCTCTTCTGGCTGCCATTCGTCGAAGTGCCATAATCATCGAGCTCGTGCTAAGTGAGGGCACTAACTCTAGATGTACGGCTCTTGTGGTGAGGCAAGTAAACAATGCCCCCCAGCGCTTCTCGGTTCTTCTCCCAATAGTGACTTGCATTGGCCCAAAGTAATCTACGGCCGTGCAAGAGAACGGGAACTGATGATGCTGAAGTCTCTCGCTCGGTAGGTCCCCCGTCGGGGGTATTTCTGGTAAACTCTTCCTTGTCTTGCACCATTGACAGCTGTGTGCGACCGCCTTTAAAGTCGCTCTTAAACTCAGGATCCAATACTTTTGTCGAATCTCGTTCATTACTGTAGCTGTATTTCCGTGAAGAAACTTCTTGTGATAATGTTGTATGAGAAGACGTGTTATCTTCTGCTTTCCATCTAATATGATGGGGTTCATTCTTCTTTCATTGTTGTCGTGGAACTTCGACGTCCTACTTCTTAACTTGATAATTCCGTCGTCTCCTATATAAACGTCGATCTTCTTGAGCCGACTTGAGGTTTCTAAGGGTTTTTCCGCTTTCAAACTCTTCATTTCTGTTGCGAAACTATCGTTCTGGCTCATCTTCATTAATAACTCTTCGGCCTTTTTTAAGTGGTCTTCTTCCAGGGGTAGGTACAGCCGCTTGTTTTCATTTTTGTTGGCGGATCGATGTAAGGTTCTCGTGTCTTTCTTCTGGGTTTTTCTTCGAGGTTTCCAGGGTTCTTCCTTCTGGCGCGCAGCGGTGGCGGTTGCTTTGCGGGTCTTCTTCAATAAGTGGTGTGCGAAGGTAACCACTCTGGCCGTTGTGCGCAGTAGTCGCTCCCAGTTTGAGAACCTCTCTAGGTCCAGAAGCGTGTCTTCAGCAGCTTTAATCGCCATCACCTTTTGCTTGTTCTTTTCTTCTGGCATGATACCTTCTGGTTTGAAGTCGTGAAACGGCCACTCTTCTTCTGGATTACGGAGAAATGATGGACCTTTGAACCATCTGGCGTTGTGGTCAAACTCGATTGGAGTTCCCCTCGTGGCGTCGTCTGCTGGATTTTCCTTAGTTGGTACCCATCTCCAGTCTTCTGGCTTAGACTTTTCTTCAATTTCTGCTAGTCTATTGGCCACGAAAGTTTTAAACTTCCTTGGTTCCGCCTTTATCCACTGCAGTACTGTGCTAGAGTCTGTCCAGTAGGTCTTCTTTGATATTTCGAGCTCGGACTCTTCTTCGATCGTGGCTGCTAGTCTGCTGCCGAGTAACGCCGCTTGTAGCTCCAGCCTCGGAATTGAAACTGGTTTCGTTGGCGTTACTCTTGCTTTGCCGGCGATCATGGAGACGTGGACTTTTCCTCCGGGCTCGACTGTCCTCCAATAGACTACTGCTGCGTAAGCTTCTTCACTCGCGTCGGTGAATGTGTGCAGTTGTCCTTTTCTGCCGCGGGGTGAGACGCACCTTGGAATCTTCAGTTTTGCTAACGCCGATACTTCTTATAGGTAGTTCATCCAGGCTTCTTTTTGTGGTTCGTTGATTAATTCGTCCCAGTCTATCTTCGTTCGCCAAATGTCTTGAATTAATTTCTTCCCTTGTATCAAGACTGGTGTTGCGAAACCCATCGGATCAAAGGTAGACATCACTGCGCTCGTGACTTCTCTCTTCGTTGGAGTTCTTCTACCATCTTGCAGGTCCTTTGACGTGTTACGCAGTCCCACATTGAAGGCTAGTGTATCTTCTTTTACCAGCCATCTTAGCCCCAGAGTCTTCTCTTCTTTCGTTAGTTGCAAAGAATCTTCTTTATTTGTGTCTTCTACTTCCGATAGTACCCCCGAAATGTTACTGGCCCACCCCTTCAGATGAAAGTTTGCTCTTGCGTGAATATCTTTTACTTCTTTTGATATCTTCTTTGCTTCAGCTGCAGACGCGAAGCTCTGTAGATAGTCGTCCATGTAATGGTTTCTGTTTATTGCTTTCACTGCTTCGGGATGAGTGTTCTTGAATTCTTCTGCGTTCTTGTTCATCACATAAATAGCTGTTGCTGGTGATGACGCTGCTCCAAAGATGATTGACGACATTCTATACTCTTCGGGCTTGCCAGTTCTTCGGTTTTCGCGCCACAGGAACCTGAGGCTGTCTCGGTCATCTTCTCTTACTTTGACCCGAAGGAACATATCTTGGATGTCGGCCATGACAGCCACTGGTCCTTCCCTGAAGCGTAGCAGTACGCCAAATAGTGACTGCAATAGGTCTGGACCTGAGAGCAAGGCGTCGTTGAGGCTCTTCCCTTCAAACTTGGCAGCTGCGTCGAACACTATCCTCAGCTTCTTCTTAACTGGATGTACAACGGCGAAGTGGGGTAAGTAGAATATTCTTCCTTTGCTTGAGGTTTTTGGAGCTTTTTCTGCGTATTCTTTTTCAATTAGATTCTGGATCTGCTTCTCGTAGTGCTCTTTAGCTTCTTGGTCTTGATCCAACTTCTTTTCAATGTTGACTAGGCGTCGGATGGCTTGATTGTAGTTGTTGGGTAGAATTTCGTCTTCTTTCTTCCACAGGAGTCCTGTTTCGTATTGACCGCTTGACAGTTTCTTTGTAGTCTTCTCGAGGGTTTCTAGTGCTCTTCTATCGCTGTCATTGGTCGGCGACCGATTCTGAATCCCGAGAGATTCCAACTGAAAGTGTTCTCGGACGATTTCTTCTATGCTTTCTTCGTCAGTGGTCGATCTGCCGTAGTGGGTGAAGTTTACTAAGGCAGTCGCCCCTGTTTCGCATCCGTGTAACACCCACCCTAAGTTGGTGAGGGAGGCTACAGGATCGGATGGTTTGCCCTTCTTCAGTCTTCTTGTTACTATCAGCCCCCAATTATCTTGACCTATCAGCAGCTTGGGCCTTTCGGTGACGTAGAGGAGTTGACTTTCAATTGCCCTTAGATGCTGGCAGTTTCTCACGGTGTCCTTGTTGATGCATTGCTCGGACAGCTTCAGGTCGTCGATGGTTCTTGCAATGATAGTTCTCTTTTCCCTTTTATGAGCCCCTTTTATTTTGAACTCGATCTTCTGTGAACTATCTTTTCTTAGCACCTTCCCGCCGACTGTTTCAATTGTGAGTTTTTCTTGCTTCCCTTCGACTCCAATCTTCTCAGCAACTGATGCGTCTAGGAGTGTGACTGTTGACCCTTCGTCCAACAATGCTAGTACGCGGACTTGGCCTTTTGGACCATAAAGGTCCACTGGGATGATCTTCAGGTATGCCTTCTCTTCTCCTTTTGCGTTGTGGATTGAGGCGACCTTTTCTTCTGACGTGCTTCCTGTGTCTTCTTTCTTCGCTTCTTTTTCTACTGGTACTGGTGGCTTGTCAGAATGCAGGATGGTATGATGCCATCTTTTACACTGCTTGCAGACTGGAGCTTTACAGTTGATTCTTGAGTGCTTGAAACGAAGGCACTTGAAGCATATTTTTGCCTTCTTGATCATATCCCATTTTTCATTTAGGTTAGCTTCTTTAAACTTCTTGCATTCTATTGCGAAATGCTCTTCTTCACAGAATGGACATGACTTCTTGTATTTTTCTTGCGACGCTTCTTGTACCATATTATGTACAGGTCTTCTTATTTGCTTCTTTTGCTCCGATGGCACTTCAGGTGGAGCAAAGTCCCCACACATGTCGGCTTCTGTTTCTAAAAACGCTTCGACGAGTAATAGTTCTTGGATTTCTTCATCTCTTCTGTTTCTGTGGTAGGCGAACCAACGAAACTTCATGGATGTCGGCATCTTGTCTACTATAATTCTCAGTGTTTCAGGAGAACTGAGGTACTGTGGTTTCTTCAAGGCTTTGATTGTCTCGACGGCGTTCTTCACTTTGCTTGCGAATACGCATATGTCGCTTGGGTTCTCGCCGACTTTTGACAGGTTCTTCATTTTTTCTACTGCTAATGCCAGCGCTCCAGGTCTTCCGAATCTTGCTTCAAGTCCCTTGATTACTTCGCGTGGATCTTCAGCGGTGAACAGCAGGCTTTGGACGGCTTCTCTAGCTTTTCCTTGGATTGCTATTCTAAGGCGCGCTAGGTTCTGATTGTTACTGAAGGAAGCGGCCATATCTTCGTATGATCTCTTGAACGCCAACCATTCTTCACAGGTTCCGTTGAAGTGAGGGAGTTCGATGTGCTTCGATGAAGCGGGGTCACGTGACTTCTCGGATAACTTGAGTATGACTGAAGCCAATTCCTGGATGTCGCTCTTCTTTTCTTCTGTCTCGATCGGCCTCTGACCCTTGTTAGGCCTGTCCCCAGTCGTTATGAACCACTGCTCGACCTCTTGAGTTCGTTCGTACAGCTCTTCTCCGGCACCATCTTCTTCTTCTGACTCTGCTGCTAGAAGTTCCAGTTCAGCTTGAGCCACTTTCGATCGTGCTTCTGCCAGTTCCAATTCCCTTAGTGCTACTGTCATTTTTGCTTGCGCTTCTGCTCTCTTCCTATGCGACGAGCGAACAGAATGTGTGTCTGGATCGCGGGTCGTCTTCTTAGGGTGAGGCCGCTGCAGACTCTCTTCTCTGGACGTTGGTGTGCTTCCATCGTTCAGACGCGTTTTCACTGCGACACTTCTTTCTTGAATCTGCGGCGTTGGATGACTTTCTTCTTGGCGGACGGGAATCGACGCTTCGACGGTGCGGGTCGGGGGGGTGGTACGAGTCACTTCCCCCGGTGTTGATTCTTCTCCAGTAGTATTTTTGGGATGATGTACGGGTTGCTGACGTTCTTGTACGCTGCCCGGCGGCGATCTTCTTGTGAGTGTCGATCGGTTTGAAATCGACGTGTTCGTAGTCGTCGCGCTTGTAGGTTCACTCGGCGTATTCATACTCCAATCCGACGTACCGGTACCCGTAGTCTCCGTAGTGGCGTTACTTTCACTCGTAGTTGTAGTCTTCGACTGCACTGATCTTGATCTCGTATTCGCAGGCATCTTCCTAGTTTCTTGAAACCCAATCCGGCTCTCGAAGGACCAAATGTTGCGCTCATGTAATGTTTTTGAGTGGAGAGGGTTCGCTGGCGGGATGTCGACTGGAGAGAGTGCGGTGGTGGAGTAATAATAATACCAGTCTTCAGAGCTTCTTATTTATTCTTGTTGCTTCTTCAAGTTCTTCATAATACTGCTGGATTCGGAATGCCTGATCACGTTTTTTTTTTTTTTCGAAATGGCATTCTCGCAGTCATCATAGAAGATGGTACTGCTCAACCGGACTATCCTGTGGTTGCCTTGAGTGTAAGGCCTCCAGCCAGGGCAAAAAAACTTAAAAGCTAAGCGACTACACGCTAAGGGCACCCCCTGTGGGGTACGAGCCTCGGCTTAGGGCGTCGCTGGGAGAGGACAGCAAGGGACAGGCTGGATCTGACTTGTATGATTTAGGGGCTCATTTAAAACTACAGGCTCAGCATCGCGGGCTGGCTCGAGCAAGGGTCGGGAGGGGCATGAAATGGGGTGTCGCGACGGGCCTCGACGGCGAGGACGGAAGGACGGCTGTTTGCGTCTGGGTTTCTTCAACGTGCTGGTTTCCTTGCTGCTTTCCTGCAACAAAGTAATAGCGTCATCGGGAGTGGCAAGGGTATGTCTTGGACGGCGAATCTTGCTGATTCGAGAGGGTTCGTATCGGGCGGCCGATACGATCAGGGGGTTGCGGTGTTTTACCGCAGTATCAAAGAAGCGCTTGGAAAGGCGCTTCATGAATTGGAGAATGGTGGGCATTTTTAAGTCTAAATGTAGACGGTCGTTACGGACGTACCAAGGGGCACCCGTGACTTTACGTAAGAACCGGTTCTGTACAACTTGCATCATATGGATGTGACGAGGCTTGGTGTGTGCAAACACTACACAAGCGTATGTCATTATGGGACGGATCACCGCGGTGTAGAGGCGCAACTTGCACCTGAGCGATAACTTACTCTTTGCCGTTAGCAGGTAGTGGAGCCTAGCCATAGCGAAGGCAGCTCGGTTACGAGCTGCTTTGATATGTGGCCCGAACGACAGATGGTAGTCGAGTAAGACACCTAGGTATTTGGCTTGCGTCTCCCAAGGGATAGGCTTACCATACATAGTGATCGGACTGGGGAGGGTGGGTTTTAACCGCGGTTTCGAGAAAAGAACCGCCTGACTCTTATCGGGGTTAACCTCGATTCTCCATTTCCTGAACCAAGCGCCTAGGACGTTGGCTGAGGTTTGGAGGGTTTTGGCGATAGCGTTCTTACAGCGACCAGTGTAGTAAATGGCCGTGTCGTCCGCGAACAAGGCTAACTGAGCCTTTTTGCTCTTGGGTATATCACTAGTAAAGAGCGTAAATATGAGCGGGGAGATGACCGAGCCCTGAGGGACTCCGGCTCGGATAGGGTGGGGGGAGGAGAGAGCGCCTCCGATGCGATAGCGAAAGGTGCGATTCGCCAAAAAGTCTCGTAAGATGAGCACGAGACGGTCTGGCACTCTCATACTGTACAACTTGTATAACAAGCCGTTGTGCCAGACTTTGTCGAAAGCTTTCGCTATGTCGAAAAACAACTCGCCCGTCATCGCTCCACGCTGGAAGCCAGCGCTCAGATGTTCTACGATGCGGTGGACCTGTTGGACGCACGAGTGTTCGGTCCTGAAGCCGAATTGCTCGTTAGGAATGAGACTCTTAGCTTCGGCATAATCTTTGAGTCGCTTATAAATAAGTCTCTCGTAGATTTTGCCGAGCGCGCTCAGGAGACTGATAGGACGGTAGCTAGAGGGCTCCGCCTTGGGTTTACCGGGCTTGGGAATGCCGATAACAGTGGCCTCTTTCCAAACTTGGGGGAAGAAGTTGTTGCTCATGGCGCCATTGAAGATGGCTGCCATTAACACTATTAACTGGGGGGGGAGGATTTTGAGCACCTTATTGGTGATTCCGTCAGAGCCAGGTGCTTTCCGTGGTTGAAGCCTTTTGATGATATCCTGCACTTCGTCTGGGGTGACTTCAGGCAGGGGATCATCGGGGTCTTCTACGGGGGGGAGGGCGGCTCTACGTTCGACTTCTGCGTCCACCTCATCGAGGTGCCGCTTGTCTACTGGTTGAGAGCTGGGAGAGCACTGAGACTCCAGGCTGTCGGCTAGGCATTCTGCCTTATCAGAGTCGTCAAACGCGACGCTCTTGTCGGGGCGGGTGAGAGGAGGCGTTGAGACCTCCTCGGTAGAACGCATCTTTCTTTGCAATTGCCAGAAAGCTTGGTGGGTAGGCTCGAGCTCGCTAAGGTCCTTTTCCCATTGAGCGGAACGGTGCTCACTGATACGCTTCTTAACAGCACGCTGCAAGTAGCGCATGTGAGCCTTGTTCGCGTCGCAGGGAAAACTACTGTAGGCACGAATGGCCGCATTCTTCTCGGTTATCAGATCACGTACGTCAGCGGGCAGTTTCCAGCGATGATCACTCATAGCTGGGACTTCCCGTGAGCAATCCTTCAGCACGGATTGCACGTGTTCTGTAAACAAGTTGATGGCGGCCGTCGTGTCTGCGACTGAGACAATGTGATCGGGAATGGAGTCCAGGTGAGGGGACGTGGTGGATTTCAGCTTATCGCTGACTTTCCTCCAGTCTGTTATCACTTGGGTAGGCGGGGGCTGATGCCTGATCACGGAAAAATGCTCCTTTTTTATAGGCAGCTCTGACCAATCACGGTCTCTCAATTCCAATTTTGCACACGGCACTAATCTCTGCCCTTCGACCAATCAGAGCGCAGGTGGCTTTTCTATGGAAATCTTGAACTATGTTGTTTCTCGTGATCAGACATCCCTTACAATATTCCCTTACTTTCCTGACCTCAGGATGAGTTTAATTTCCTTAAATTAATAAAAAAACAATACAATATTCTCTTATTTTACACCTTAAAATAACAAAAACGTGAAACGGCTCTCGTCACGGTAAAGTTTTCGGGTACTTAAGCCTTTTAATACAAGTAGCGCCGCCAGGTGGCAGGAATGCGCAACACTTAAACTACTAATTAGAAAAAATCAACACTTATCATCCTACTGGACTAACATCTTATTAGATTAATATCACAAATAATAGGAACTAATTAGAGATCTCGTTATTTACACGTATCGTCGCTAACAACACCCATCATTCCACATTATGAAAATGCGCGCGCGGTACCTGATAATTAATTCGCTGCGGAGTTATTTTAAAACTGTGATATCTCCTAAGATATTCATTGAAATCAAATGTTGTAAGAGCAATTTCGTTCAAAATTAAATACTTGAGATGAATAACGTATTTATTTGGATAAGGATGAATACGATGTTCACAAAAACACCTTCGCAAATAATGCAAGTCAACCTTAAAATATAGACATATGCTATCACGTATTTTTTTAGAACTTTTAAGAGGAACATTTCCGTCATACATGATTGTTGCGTAACTTTAACCGTTTACGCAGCGCACGCAACGGTAGCTTTCAAATAGAATATATTTTCCCCGTTTGTGCAACATTTTTCATTGATGCTCCGCTCCTATTAGTTATAGCGCGATGTTATATAACCTATAGCCTTCCTCGATAAATAGGCTATCCAGTAGTTCCTGAAATTAGCGCGTTCAACCAAACCAACAAACAAACTCTTGAGCTTTATATTGTTAGTATAGATTCAAGTAGGTAACTAAATAATTTAATTAATCGCTATATCATTCTACTATGTTATGTTTTTCTCAAATAAGGGCTTCCCTCGACAGCCTCACGTTTTCATCGTTAGACTGTCGCTGACAGTCTTACTCGAGCTAGGTCTAAAATTCTCATCAAGGTGCATGAAATGAGCCCAATAACAATATAGCTGCTTAAATCCGTTGAGGACCTCTTAGAACTGGCTTGCGTCTCCATCGTTAGACCATCGATAACAGTCATAGTCCAGCTAGGTCTAAAGTTCTCATCAATATGCATGAAATGAGCCCAAACACGATATAGATGCTGTAAACTGTTGAGGACCTCTTGCGACTGCCTTCCGTCTCCATCGTCAAACCTTCTATGACAGTCATACTCTACAGCTAGGTCTAAAGTTCTCATCAAGGTGTTCGAAATGAGCCCATAACAATATAGCTGCTGTAAACTGTTGAGGACCTCTTTCAACTGCCGTCCGTCTCCAACGTTAGACTGTCGATGACACTCATAGTCCAGGCAGGTCTAAAGTTCTCACCAAGGTGCATGAAATGAGCCCAATAACAATATAGCTGCTGTAAACTGTTGAGGACCTATTGCAACTGCCTTCTGTCTCCATCGTTAGACCGTCTATGACAGCCATACTCCAGCTAGGTCTAAAGTTCTCATCAAGATGCATAAAGTGAGCCCAAACACGATATAGATGCTGTAAACTCTTGAGGACCACTTGCAATTGCCTTTTGTCTCCTTCGTCAGACCTTCGATAGAAGTCATACTCTAGTTAATTTTAATCTAGAGTACCTTTTGCTATCGTAACTTAAAAAAAACTGGCCAGTCGTTTTAAAAGTTATCTTGTGAGCACATTTTATTCATTAGTACCATTTTGGTTCAAAAGATGTCGTTGCATGTTACATATATAATTATGATTAGTTCTTCTTGAACACTTTAAATTCATACATCTGTTGATAGAGAGCACCGTGAGAGCACCGATTACAATGAAACGAAACCTTAAACCCTCTCTAAGTTATGCACAATATGTGTGCATTGAATCTAACCACATGGGTTTTATAATTTACACACGCATGATGTTTTACCAAAAAAATACCCGGAGACACTCAGACTATCTTTTGATAGAGAGCACCGATTACAATGAAACATCGTTTGAATGGTTAAAAAAAACTAAAAGTGTGTATAACACTATTTGGTAATGATTTGGAAATCTTAAAGGTTTAAAAAAAATCAACATACCTATTTACAAAAAGTGAAAGTGAGTGCGGCTGGGGATCGAACTTGCACCATGCTTACAGCATTAAAAAAACCGAAATAAATACAAAAACAAAATAAATTAACTGAGGCTCGAACTTGCAAACCACTGTTCACAGGGCGGCCGCTGACACCTTCGGGCTACTTACTTCGGTGACAAATGGTCTAAAATAGTTGTTCTTTTCTAATGCATGCCATTACAGTTGTCAGTTGTCAAACCGTTGTCAAAGAGCTGAAGAATACGGACATAATGCAATATTGCTCACCCACCCAAGTTATTAGCGTGATAATATAGCCTATAGCCTTCCTCGATAAATGGGCTATCTAGCACTAAAAGAATTTTTCAATTTGAAGCAGTAGTTCCTGAGTTAACCGCGTTCAACCAAACAAACAAACTCTTCAGCTTTATAATATTAGTATAGATAAGTATAGAGTATAGATTTCCCAATACACATTTCTCAGAATATGGTTCTTTTTGCCGATGACAGTACAGCTGTTGTAAAGTGTAATAATCCTGTTTATTACGAGAATGATATAAATGATTGTCTCAATAAAATAATAACCTAGTGATTGATTTAAACAAAACAAAAGTAATGCAATTTCATCAAAGGTGTGGTGTGGTTCTGGGTTAAGCTCGCCATTGTACATAAGCTATATTGTTGCAATTTATATGTATATTTTGTTTTTGTGTGCAATAAAGAATATGAATATGAATATGTGTGAAAAACCTCCAGTTCATGTTACTTATGATAATTGCCAAATATAAGATACAAACAAGGCAAAATTTTTAGGTACAGGCGGGGCCCATTTGAATATAAAATTATGAAAATGGAATGAGCCCCGCCTGCTTCCAACTTTTGTTAAATTTAAAATGTGCTTGTTTTATGCTTTTCAGTTTTTCAGTCGGGTTTTTTAGTTTTTTCAATTATTTTTTTATTTCCAGCTTTTTAGTAACTTGAAAGATTTCGCAGACGATTTAATCTTTTTTTATTATACGGTGCGTGCCACGGCTATGCCACCCGGAAGGAAAAATATTGTTTTTAGCATGGTGAATGTCTGAAATAATAGGTACGTCTTAGTTCAGTTTGTCTATAATTCATTTTCTTGAACAGAATCTATACATATAAAATTCAAAGTCCTGACTGACTGACTGATATATCAACGCACAGCCCAAACCGCTGGTCCTAAAGACATGAAATTTGGAGGGTGTATTCTTTGTGAAGAGTAAGTATACACTAAGAAAGGGTTTTTCAAATTCCACCCCTAAGAGGGTGAAATGGGGCGTTGAATTTTATGTGAAACTTTTTATTCTCGGGGATCTATTGACTTGAAAATTTATGCACATAATCTTCATTTAAAATTAAATCATTAAAATCATCTATATACAATATTTAAGATCCTTCCGTGTGGCATAGCCGTGGGATACCCTGTATACGATTTTTCTCCCTTTTTATACGATTTGGCACTTTGAATTACTTTTAAACATATAAGTTAAAAATATATTTGTAATCACCCTTTAAACCCCTTCATTTTGATACCCCGCTCGATGGTACAGGAAGAAAAAAATAATTTGAACTCCACCATATGGCACCCGAAATCCACCATTTTTCTTTGTTTCTTTATTTTAATGTAGCCAATGAAACTCGTGCTTCCAAGACGAACCTAACGACGTACAATTTATCCAAATCCGTTCATCCTTTTAAGAGTAATTACGAGGGAACATAGAAACGGACATACATACATACAGGTCAAACACATAACCCTCCTTTTGGGCTTCGCCGCAGTCGGGTAAAAAAATAGTAGCCCACCGGCATCGGGAACAGAGTCCGAGCTGCCGGTGGTCAGGGCTCTTGAGAGAGGAACCTCCTAACGATACGCGCCGTGTCCGTGTCCGGGTAAAAATTTGCCCCTATTAAAGGTTAAGAAAAACTGGCTGTTAATTGAAAAATGTTATTATGCTGTAGAAGATTTTGTCAATAATCATTTTTAACATTTCGTGTGCAATAAACATTTGATGTAATTTTCAGTCTGTTTCTCTTTTTAGGTAAAATAGTTGTTTTTTTGTGTTTTTTCTTGTAAGTGTTTAATTTTGTTTGTTTGCCTTTTCTGTTAGTTTTTTTTTTTGTTTTACTGTTTACTTTTATTTTCTATAATATTTGTATGCCTTAACGGCAAAACATAGCGCCCATATAATTAACCTAAGACCTTTATGTAAATACCTATGTTTTACAAATAAATATTCTGATTTTGATTCTGATTCTATTATTTTTTTAACATTGGTGTTTGTAATCCAAAACTTTCACTTTCCAAGACTTACTTCTTTCTTTCATAGAAGATAAGTGAAAATTACGCAGTAAGATGCTGCGAGCGTAGCACTTTCGTAGCATCGTAGGCGGACTTGAAAGTATTATGATAGCCGTAGTATTTTCTTCAAGGATTGAATTACCACTATTATACAGGGTGTAAACAAAGCCTTCACATAACCGTCAACCAAGCATTCTGTACAACAAACTAAAAATTATTGCTGGGAATCGACTTTTTTTTTTGGGGTGAAAAATCACGTTTTAAGGCGCTACCTCGAAAATAAATCGTAGCTCGATGGGCGTGGCTTAGCCCCCCGCGAGGGGAGCGGCGAATGCAGTGTACGCGGTGGCATTCGGGAAAACAGAGTACGCACTTCTTGGATTATTTGAAATATTAGCACATAGGAGGGATGGAGTAGAAAAATAATACAAATATTTAATTTTCAACATTTTTTTTATTAAGTACACCATGTAATAAAAATTCATTAGGTAATGAAGGCATATAACAAATGTTTATTTACTATGAATATTTTTTATTAAATAATAAATATATTGTTTCAATTTTTCTATATTTAACCTACTTTAAAAACCTCGTCTATTTATATGTATTACTAGCTTCTGCCCGCAGCTTCGAACGCGTGGAGTTCGGGAATTGGTCACGGAATCTTACTTCTGGGATAATAAGTAATCTATGTATGTATAGTACATACATATATTTACATGTACTTGCTTATAACTTGCAAATATTTGTTTAAAGTTATATCAATTAAATTAGATACGTGAAATATTGATACCTTGGTTCGAGATTGGACATCGGATTTACTGGATTTTATCTAAAGAGTATGTACACAAATTTTCAAGTCAATTGACCCCGAGAGTAAAAAGTTTCACAGATAATTCAACACCCCATTTCACCCTCTAAGGGATAGGAATTTAGAAAAACCCTTTCGTAGTATATACCTACTCTTCACAAAGAGTACACTGTCCAAATTTCATGTCTCTAGGACCAGTGGTTTGGGCTGTGCGTTGATGTATCAGTCAGCCAGTCAGGACATTGAATTTTAAATTGGAGGATGATTTTGGAAAAACTGTGATACACATATCTCATCATTTTAACTGAAGTATATGTAGACACATTTTCAAGTCAATCGATTCAGAGAATAAAAAGTTTCATAGATAGTTCAACCCCCCATTTCACCCTATTAGGGGTGGAATTAAAAAAAAAACCGTTTCTTAGTGGATACCTACTCTTCACAAAGAGTACACTGTCCAAATTTCATGTCTCTAGGACCAGTGGTTTGGGCTGTGCGTTGATATATAAGTCAGTCAGTCAGTCAGTCAGTCAGGACTTTGAATTTTATATGTATAGATAGATATAGATAAAATATGTTAGCAATTTTCTCGTAAACTACTGAACCGATTTTGATGATTCTTTCACTGGTATAATCTAATCCCCAAGTATGGTTTTAGTGCATAACATATAAAGATGCCAATCTTATTAACAAACTTACACGTCTCTGGCATCAGATGAAATATTTAATCTGCAATGTTGCATCACATTCACGGAGCTTAATTGAAAATGTAGACAGCAACATTGTAGAGAATTTTAATGGAGTAGTTGCCAAATTAGTTGGCGGCAAAAGAGTTAACTACGCTCTTAAACGGTCTTATCAGGCAAGATGAACAGGGGCAGTAGTATCATTAAACTCCGGGAAAATATTGACTACCGTCCACAAAACTATTCACAATACGAGCCCTTTAGAAAAGTCAAGAAATATGAAGAACAAGTAGAAAATACAAGAACGTACAACCAAACGTTAAAAAAGAAAAAAAAAACGTAAATTGGTTTCTAAGAAAATAGATTTTAATAATGGCGAAAATGCCGACAGACCCGATGTGGATTCTGATACATATAACCCCACAAAATTAACGTTTTTGAAAAATTTAGAAAAATCCGATGAAGAACGCTAAGAGATGCAGGAGTGGACAATACTACAGAGTGAAAGTGGAGAGTGGCTAGAATTACAGTAGAAATCTTTTAACAGCGTCTAATTACGGGACGGTGGTAAAAAGGATAAAAACGAATAGTTGTGCTAATATTATGGTGAAAAACATGTTGTATAAGGCAAATATCGACGATGTGGCAACTATAAGCCAAGGGGCGAAATATGAAAAAGCTGCTATTGAGCAACTGTCTAATTTAGTACAGGTAAATATACAAAAATGTGGTCTTTTCATTGACGATAAGTACCCGTTTTTAGGGGCAACGCCGGAAAGGATTGCTGATGACATGCTTGTTGAAATCAAATGTCCTGAATTGTGACTTTGTTGCACCAGGAATGATTTAGTTTTATGTCTTAAAAAATAGATACGTTTTTGTCGCTCCAATAAGTGAGAATAAAAATGGCCATAAATACATTTGTTTGGCTGTAGCTCCAACGCACGTCAAACTCTCGTGGGCACGGGGGCATTGTCAAATGTAACTCTGTCGGCCCAAAACCCGAGTAAAAACCGCCAATAATCACAAAGGCACCTGCGTCATCAAGTAGAATTTTGAGATACTTTCGGGGATATCTTTGTGCCCCAAATGTAGGCATGGTTCAGAGACAATTTGGCAAACATAACTCGATTTTGCAGTTTAGGCTATTTGTGACTTTGTTGCATCGAAGGTGCGAATTTGTGATTTTTGCAACCAATCTTTTCGACCGTGATTTAGGTATATGGTCGAGTGTCAAGTGTCAAGTATTTTTGCATAAGAGATACTGTCTCCATCAGCTATGTATCTTCCAAAGATAACGCCATGCATTTCTATGGACTGTTTACTGTCGGCGCTAATAGTGGATTCCATAGCTGTTGAAGATCCGCTAAGATTTTTAAAACACTCATGGTGTTTTACTTCCTCATTTCGTTTTACCGCTCTAGCACAAATACAACAGTATTTGTTTTTGACTGCCATGAAAAGAACTTGACGAAATCGTCTACCTATAATTGTCGCAGCGCCAGATAGTGCAGAATAATTAGTTCTGTATGAATGTTTAGCCCAGCAACCATCTAAGATTACATCTATTATTGGTATGCCATCTTTAGTAGCTTTCCTTCTTTCACTGCCGCTTCTTTCCCCCGTTCCCCCACTTTCCTCATTTCTTCCCATGCCGTCACTTCCCATTCGTCACATATTTCATCTTGCAAGATTTTGTATTTGTATTCCGACACGGATGGTAAATCGACAGCAGCCGAAAACTGTTTCAGTTGAGCGTTACCACAACCAGCTGCCACCATCCCGGCCACCACCATTTTATTTTGAGTTCTGTACTTTAAACTTTGTTTTACATAATGTACAAGAAAATGTGTGTAAGGCCAGAAACTTCTGCCCTGGGATCTGGAGGCGACTGCCCTCCAGCGCGTCTATGAGGGGCGCGCGGAGGCGCAGCGCCGGGGCGAATCCCTGCTGCCTCGACAAGTCGAGGCGCGGCGGGAAGAGCTCCGGCGCGATCTCAGGGCAGTATGGAGGAGACGACTGTCGCAACCGAGGTCCGGGCACGCCGCAATCGCGGCGGTAAGACCCCTCTTTGAGGAGTGGCTGGATAGGGGTCACGGCGTCCTGACCTACCGCGTGACGCAGGCCCTCACCGGACACGGAAGTTTCGGGAGGTACCTGTGTCATATGGGGAAGGAGGAAACGCCTGGGTGTCACCACTGCGAGGACCGCCCGGAGGACACGGTGGAGCATACGGTGCAGGACTGCCCCGCTTGGGCAGAGCACCGCCGTGTCCTCACGGCGGCGATAGGCGGAGACCTCTCGCGCCCGGCATTGGTCGAGGCCATGCTGCGGGGCGAGACGGAGTGGGAAGCGGTCGCCTCCTTCTGCGAAGCACATGCTCGCGAAGGAGGAGGCGGGCCGCGTGAGGGAAAGGACAGCGTCCTTCCTCCACCCCAGCCGCAGTGGTAGACGCCCACGGCGCCGGACGTTGGCAGACGATCTCCGGCCACCGTAGGGGCGGGCATGCGGGCGGCGAGTAATGGGCGACTCGCTGTCCGACCATGGACCATGCCCGGGTCGACGGCGCGTTGTGTTCCACGCGCGCCTCAAAGAGTGTCAGCATAATGACGGGGACCCTCTAGAGGGCCAAAGCCTGCCGAGGTCGCGGGACTCATAGAATTACCGTGACCCTGGAACATAAAGGGCTACTGAAGGACACCGTGGATTTTAGTCAGTACAAGTCTGACAGTCCCTCCCGCTCTGCCCTGAGTGGGAGGACTCATTTGATGACATTACCAAGTTAAAAAAAAAAAAAAAGGCCAGAAACTTTTTCTGATTCTAATTTAATGGTTGTAAGGCCGCATTGAAACAGTGATTGGTGACTCGATAATTTAAGCAATTCAGTAAAAAAGTAATTTACATCAACAACTCTGTAGCCACTAATGTCGGCAGTTTTGGACTCCTGAAACAAAAAGTATAAGTCAACTTGGAAAAATGCTATTTATGCCTAGCTCTATACTGGAAAGTTCATAGTACATCTATACATATAAAATTCAAAGTCCTGACTAACTGACTGACTGACTGACTTATATATCAACGCACAGCCCAAACCACAGGTCCTAGAGACATGAAATTTGGACAGTGTACTCTTTGTGAAGAGTAGGTATCCACTAAGAAAGGGTTTTTCGAAATTCCACCCCTAAGAGGGTGAAATGGGGTGTTGAATTTTCTATGAAACTTTTTATTCTCCGAGTCGATTGACTTGAAAATGTGTCCACATATACTTCAGTTAAAATGATGAGATACGTGTATCACAGTTTTTTCAAAATCATCCCCCAATTTAAAATTCAATGTCCTGACTGGCTGACTGATACATCAACGCACAGCCCAAACCGCTGGTCCTAGAGACATCAAATTTGGGGAATGTACTATTTGTGGAGAGTAGGTGTCCACTAAGAAAGGGTTTTTTGAAATTCCACCCCTAAGAGGGTGAAATGGGGTGTTGAATTTTCTGTGAAACTCTCTCGAAGTCGATTGACTTGAAAATGTGTCTACATATACTTCAGTTAAAATGATGAGATACGTGTATCACAGTTTTTCCAAAATCATCCCCCAATTTAAAATTCAATGTCCTGACTGGCTGACTGATACATCAACGCACAGCCCAAACCGCTGGTTCTAGAGACATTAAATTTCGAGAATGTACTCTTTGTAGAGAGTAGGTATCCACTAAGAAAGGGTTTTTTGAAATTCCACCCCTAATAGGGTGAAATAGGATTTTGAATTTTATGAGAAACTTTTTATTCTCGGAGTCGATTAACTTGAAAATGTGTCTACATATATACTTCAGTTAAAATGATGAGATACGTGTAGGTATCACAGTTTTTCCAAAATTATCCCCCAATTTAAAATTCCATGCCCTGACTGGCTGACTGATATACCAACGCACAGCCCAAACCGCGGGTACAGAGAGTAAGTATAATTTTTTCGAAATTCCTACCCATTAGAGGGTGAAATGGGGTGTTGAATTTTCTGTGAAACTTTTTATTCTCGGGGTCGATTGACTTGAAAATTTGTGTACATACTCTTCAGATAAAATCCAGTAAATCCGATGTCCAATCTCAAACCAAGGTATCAATATTTCACGTATCTAATTTAATTGATATAACTTTAAACTAATATTTGCAAGTTATAAGCAAGTACATGTAAATCTATGTATGTATTATAGATAGATACGTAGATTACTTATTATCCCAGAAGTAAGATCCCGTGGGCTATTCCCTAACTCCACGCGGGCGAAGCCGCGGGCATAAGCTAGTAGTAAATAAAATAAGAGGACTCACATTTCCTTCAAGTTTACCTCAATAAAGATCAAAAAAAAAATCGATTAAAAACTCACCTCTTTTCGCAATTCAAATGCGACTCCATTCCTTTTGTGATCATTGTCTGTCACACGCTGTAATCTTGACGTATTATATACATCAATGTATTGTTGACATATTTCTAACCTAAAATGAAATATAAGTACATTTTAGCCTTTTTCATAATATAAACAATTATATAAATAGAAACTAATAATTATTGTACATAACTATATACTTACTTTTTAATCTTTCTCATTTTCTGAGCCCTCACCCTCAGTCGCTCTGTGCTCTAAACGTTGTACTTTATTTAGTTTTGGTTTCATATTTTTTCCCATTAAAAACTAGTCACAAATAGAAAAACGATACGTTATAGGTACTGTTCAATCACAAGAATAGTCTTTATATACCTATTTAACACTAATTAACACAATCTACTAACTTTTAATGTATAAACAATTATTAAAATCACGAAAATTCGATAGCACCGATCTGCAAAAAAATGTCATAGGTTTGACGTCAATGAAGCCCACCGGGCGACTGATCTTGTAAGCGAGCGAAAGTGATGCAATTACTTTTGAAACGCAAAAAAAGAGATGGCTATATTGTGCGTGCGCTCGGAATAAAACGACGTACGTGCCAAAACGAATTTACTCCTTTTTTAACATAAAAAATGAATTAAATTTAAAACTACAATGAGTAAACTTTGATATAATAATTCTCTATGTTTTAAAGTAAATCCCATTGAATAATTCTTAAGCGTTACGCCGTGATGTCGAAAAAAGTAAAAAAATAGATATAACTTTGCATTTTTTTTGTATCGAGAAAAGTTCATTGAATCGTGTATTCCTTATTTAAGTATACTAGACCAAAGAGTCAAAAAACATATACCAAAATGTTGAATCCCTATTCCACATACTTAACAAGTTATACGAAATAGAAAAACCACATTTTTTTCAATATATCACCTTAAGGTAAGACTCGATGGAAAGCACTCAAAGCATTGTGCTGATGGATGAATTGAATAGTACGGGGGTCATGTAGGTGTGTAAAGTAAAAATATTACATTAAAAACATGTATCTAAAAAAAAACTTGTGAAAAAGTTGGAACTTTGACCCCCAATATCTCCGTAACTAGAAGGTTCCCAGGTATGGTGTAGAACGAAAAAATGATCGCAAAGACGGGGAGAATAAGTGCCTTTCGGATGCTTTGCGACTCGCTAGCCTCTAGGTGCCGTCAAGCCACCTGTCAGTGCGTACGTTGTCTAATTTTTCAAAGCCAAACCATTTATTTTTATTGGTCCATTAAAAGGCACTTTTGAACAGCAAAATGAAAGGCATTGTAAAGGTATTATAGCAATCAATATTAACAGTCAGTTAGCAATATAGTGGCGAACATCCTTTGCTTCACAAACGGTTTTCTATTAAACAATCTATCAACACCAAAACTTGTACCACTAAAGTAACCCATTTCCTTGCTAACCTGTCCAGGTTGTATCCTTACATAAAACTTTAAAGTAAGTTGTACTCCCGCACTCAAAGGAGCTGTGAACTCGAAGACGCCGCCATCTCTTCGTAAATGAGCAATCGCGGTGTTTCAATTTGTCGGACGTATGTTGCGCGCCTTATGTACGTAAATCGCAAGTAGCTAGGGGTAGGTAAGGGGTATCGCGGTGCAATAGGGCTGTCGACTAATAGAGGAGTTGGTCTGGTCGGTCAGGAGATGACATTGTGTATAAGGCAATGAAATGAACCCAATACAGAACTTAGCCACTGTGGGCTGAAATATGTTGTAGATTATTGTCAATGTCATATGAAAGTAAAGGGCAAGTCATGTACAATTGTAGTTATAAATTCATACAAATCTCCTGTCTGAGTATCAGTTTCCTCGGCTAAAAGAGTCTTCAAGCTCAGACTCCAAACTCAGGGGCTGAAGTAAGGAAAACCTGTTAAGGTAGAGCTTCAATGATTACTCCGTCCTGGAATGTGTTTGTGTTTATGACAAACAATGTTTCAATTTAACGTCTGCACGTTAAAGGACTGATGGGCGGTACTGAAGGCGCTAACTTTTGACCACAAGGCATAGAAGCTTAACTAGCGCCAGACGCTTTAACGAAAAGAGGGGTCTTCACTAAAGAAATTAGCTTTCGTTTACCTTACTACCAGCTTTAACAAGCATCATTTTAAATGTAGAAAAAACATATAGCACACAAGAACACAGAAAGTCGTGTGCCCGGGTGAATATAAAACCTCGTAATATCTCATTGATTGATGACGCAACCAGCCCTAGCAGTTACGGTAATGTGTTTGACACAGTTTGGTTTATTGCATTCGCGTCATCTCCGCGTGTGGGAACGTCCGTGAGTTGCCACCACTACGCCCTGGCGTGGGTGTATGTAATTATTTACCGACATCATTTCTACAGCCATCAGCGACCGCTCACGATTAAATAAAGTAAGGGCGAGATGTGGTATTTTCACTACATAGTATAAAACAAAGTCGCTTCCCGCTGTCTGTCTGTCCCTATGTATGCTTAGATCTTTAAAACTAAGCAACGGATTTTGATGCGGTTTTCAGTAATAGATAGAGTGATTCAAGAGAAAGGTTTATATATATTGCACCCGTGCGAAGCCGGGGCGGGACGCTAGTTTTTTATAAAACCATTTGCAGGGCGCATTATATTTAGATTCACAAGTCTTCAGGTTTTCTTTGCCTTAAGCCTGCTCTTCTTTGTCCCATTTTTTCTGGCGCCAAAGTGCAACTAGACTGTTGTTGATCGAACATACTGACTGATCAGAACGATGGAGTATGGTGTGTGGCATATGGATTAAGTTAGATCGATGATGTATGTACGACTGATTAAGGACTCACAAAAAATGCCTTAGATATTGCATAACTTACTAATCTTAATCAATACAAGCGTCCGTACCTAGCTCATAACCAACTAGAGCGATACAATAATTTTCAGCGACACAAACCGAGCGGTTGTCGGTCAACTGCGTCACTGGCGGAGCGTGCTGCTGATGCTGCGATCCTTTCGAAACCACATTAATGTCTGCAGTCAAATATAAACAGCTATTGCTATTTTATAAGTCATGCTTCGGCCTATAAAGAGAAGTACGCCACTCGAGCGTAAAATAGTGTTGCTTCCGAGGTGAACACTCTACTTTGTATCACCCTCTATGAGTAAAATAGAAAGTGCAACTTATGAATCAAAATAGTAAGTTTACTTATGTATATACAATTATGAACAATAAGACAAACATATAAATTATTATAGGCTAATGTTTATATTTGAAAAATTATGAAAATGCATCGTATCAAACGAAAGTAGCTATTTTAGAATAGATGTGATGAAAAGGTTTTTTTATTTATATGAACCTTATGATATTAACGTCACGAACTACTATATAGAAACCACTTACACAATCACAGCGCCAAACTCAACAAATAAATACGATGTCGTTCTTTTGTGTCAAGTTCTAACAGTTGGCTATCTAAAGGGGGCTAAGGAGTTACGTTTTACTTGCTTAAAATTCAAGGTACTTTTTGCAAAGTTGATATACTGCTTGTATATTTCATACTCGAAAGCAACTATTCTATCTGTTACTTTTTTGCGCCAACGCAGCTTCTACAGCTGATCGGATTTCGATGAAATTCGCTAACAGGTATACCTTTGAATTGGGAAAAAGGATACTTTCACCCCGAAGGCACACCCCCGTCGAGTAATCTGAACTCCAAGCAGACTTGGCCGCAGATTTTTATTATTGATAGTATGTCTATTTACTGCTCCGTTACTGCTGACCGTGAATGAGGGCAGGGGTGATCCTCATGATGTCATGTCGGACAGATTTTTGTTCGATTCCCGTGACGGACAGATTGTTATTCGATTTTTCAGTGAGTGTTGTTGTTTTTAATTTTTTCAGGCATTTCTCAGTACCCACGGTCTGGATTAGTGCCGGTTGATTTGAACCATATAATAAGGCTAAATAAAGTCTTCGCTTATTCTTTATGGCGTTATGTTATGAATGTGGTAATTTATGTAAATAAAATCATGAGCCGTTGATTTTATTAACCTACTTTCAAAGGACCCTACTCCTTTAAAACAATTCTGACATTACCACGAATTAATATAACGAAACTACCCTTGAATATCTTTGCTACAGCAGCCTGCCTGTTAGTGACAGTTCGTCTTGACTTGCGGGCGCGAAGGCGTGGCTCCGAGCCATTTGTTCAGCACAATACGCCGTCAATCACAACAGATTGGAGGCGTCATACAAACGCGCGCGTTTTATATTCATTCAAGAAACGATTCAAAAGAAGAATATTCAATCATGACAATTATGTTGAGCAAATATTTTCACTGAGAAGGACGCCAATTTCGATCATTGTACAACAATTGATGTTTATACACTTTATGTAGAAGGCAATAGAGTTCATAATGAATGCAGAAAATGTTTTTTGATGCTGAGTGTGTTTTATTGGCAAAGAATTCAGTTTATTGTGAGGGCGCGTATATTGTGTACAGAAATTAATTGAGTGGAATACTGTGCTCCCGAGTGTTTCTCGATGAAGATATACCTCGGCGTGAAGGTTTGCTGCAGATACAAAATCATGGTCACAGAAAGAAAATTAAACAACAATCGATGACGGCCTCACTGGTATAGTGGTCGGCTGGTCGCAAGCTACTGTTGAGTTGTCTTAGGTTGGAATCTCAGGTAGGCCATAGTGTTGTTGGGTTTTGCCACCAGGAATGCCTCTCCGTAGCAGCCCGGTGGTGTTTGCGCTGATGGGATCGCCCTGTGTAACTCGGCTCTAAAACATGAGGGAATGGTCTATCAGTTTTGAGAGCAGTGGTGATGAGATAAATTACACAAATGGGTAAACTGCAGGTAATTTCTGATTAAACCTTTGGATAATACAGAGGTCATGATGTACGTGTAGCATAAAATGCAGAAAAACTCTTTTCATCAGGGTACAAAGTCGAGTGAAGTTCTATTTGAAAATTATAAATAGGACGTATTCTTCCAACTGTTGAACATCTGGTGGACTCTTTTACGTTGAGATGAAAAGTCTTGCGTGAAGTTATGACGACTTTAAAACCCGTACGTGACCATAGACAATACCGGACGACGAGGTTGCGACGAAGAAAGCAGTAACAATAGTACCTATGCAATGTCCACTTCCTTGAAACGATAATATTGTACTGCTTTATAAGGATTTAATTTGTTCTTACTAAAAATATGAAATAAAATGTTCCAAGTAACGGAGAAAATTAAACTGAACGAACCATTTTCTAAGAATAAAACGAAGATTCGAAATAATTTCTTTCCCTTCTATTTTTGTACTTAGTTTGATTACTTTCAAACACGGACGTTCTATTTATCTTTAGTAGTTATAAGAAATATCAACTATTCTATCTATTGAGTAATAAGGTAACGATTTCCTCTTTTCAGAGTAGGAATTTGTAAACGAAAATTACCAACATTTTATTCTTTACTAACTTATGCCCGCGGCTTGTCTGGTGGCGAGTTCGGTAATTATCCCACGGGACGGGTTAAAAAGTAACCTATATGTTAATCCAGATTATAAAGTATATGTGTGACAAATTTCACTCAAATCGAAAAAATCAAAACCGTTTTTGCGTGAAAGAGGAACAAACAACCATCCATCCATCCTCACAAACATTCGCATTTATAATATTAGTAGGATTTATTTTTGACACAAGAAAAGCATTGTTTTTCCATATTATATATGGAAAAACATTGCTTTTCTCCGAGGCCAAGTAACATGAAGATAATGATTAAGATAAATAAAATAATTGTTATGGCGAAATAATGCGTCGAATATGTCAAATTACACTAGTCATAATTATTCATAAACTGTTGAATAATATTCACAGATTAAAAAGAAGTCAGGTTTAGATAACATCGCCCAGATCCACGCCCTAACCCCTCGGTTTAACTTAAGCAAGTTTTCCATGTAATGTGTGCCGCCCGCGTACTTAGCATACTATCGCTACGGCGGTACACGACTACGCGCTCCGTGTTACGTGCTACGGCTTCGTTCGACGTCGCACAGATTGCCCCCAATGCTATCACCGCTCAAGTTAATGTCATCGGCGTCTATGCGACCTGCTCCGCTTTTTCTATCGAAAGGCAATTGCTTGTTGTTTTGCTTCTGTTCTTAGAACAAGATTACGGTGAAATGAAGTTGTGTTGATGTGTTACAGGAAAGCGCTATTATGGAGGAAAATAGAACTTTCTTTTCTTGAACTTGGTAAAAATAATGTTTCCAGTTAAACCGTCCTGATTTTGTACTTTATTATATGTTTTATGAAGCTTTGTTCAACCTTTAGATTAACTTTAGTAACCATACTTGGCTTTCAATACCCTTAGTCCCATGTCTATACAATCGACAGTGTCCTCGAAAGGTTCCCCACAACGACCTAATTCCCCCACCGCCGTGGCACGGTGGCACGGTGTGGTCACAGTTAACTCAGGCGGCTCACTGCGACTGGGAGCCAATTACGTTGCTGTAGTTGTCTGCGATTAATGTACCGATCGCGGCGATTACCTGCAATTATTGCACACACAGTACATACCAATGTACACATTTAAATACAGGATGTAAACGAACAGACCTTTCACGAAGCAGTCAAGCAAGCATTTTGTACATCAGACTAAGTAACGACTTTTTTTGGGGTGAAAAATCACGGTTTACGCGCTTAATTTAACGCACTCAAAACTTTGTGCTGATGGATGCATTGAATAGTACCGGGGTATAGAACAAAAAAATATCGCAATGACGGGAAGAACAGACAAGTGCCTCCTGGCTTCATTAAGGGTGTCTGTACACCCATTGTAGCAATGAATAGGTAGACAGACGTCTTATTAAAATAAGTATTCAATGGTCTATTCATGTAAGTTAAAAACAAATAATGTTGAAGTAACATTGTCAAGAGAACAAAGAACACACTAAGTTCTGTAAAATATGTTTTTTTATAACAGTGCAATAGCTTGGATTCACGTTTGTTATTTTGTACATGTTTTCTCGAGTAAATAAATAAATAAATTATTCTCCTGTCATAATAATCTTTATTTACCTACTAGCTGTTGCCCGCGACTTCGTTCGCGTGGAAATTTTGTCGTATAAGCGTGTTCGATTCCCGGGTTGGGTAAAGTGTTGTTTGGTTATTCCATCAGGAAGTATCAGTAGCAGCTACGGAGTCTGGATTTGTGCCCGATTGATGGCTCGCCCCCTATTACATGGGACTTCAACATAACTGGTGTAATGTGGGTGTACGATTAGGTACACATCTATGCCTAACCCTTCGGGGATTACAGGCGGGATGTGTGTGAGAACTGAAGGCCTGATCAAAATGTGATAATGTGGGTGATGACTACAAAAGGCGTGTTTTTGGGCGCTGTAATTCTGGGCCGCAGAGGTCTGAACGGCGTTGAGGCGACGATATGGCTTAAAAACTGGAACATTATGGTGCCATACGACTTTTTTTTCAAAGTGAACAATCAAACGCCTTGTAGGGCGCTATTTCTTTATTTATTCTAATACCGTTTTGTATACAACATTAAATGAATTGTTTAATGACCGTGTGAGAAGCATGAAGCACCCAAAAGAATGCCTGCCACTTTTAAGGTTTTTCCTTGGAATTTGTTGACCGTCATTTTAAAAGCCAATTTTAAGGGAAATTGCAACTTCTTAAATTGAAATGGCTAGATATTTGGAATAAAGGCGCTCTCTCCTTTAGCCACTCCTGTAATAATGGTGACTGTTATAATATTACTGCCCAGCTCTGTGATACGAAGCCTGGTTCCATTGCATAGTCTGGGAGTTAACCCCAGGGAGTTGAGAAATTCAACGGGGTAGGCAGTACTATCATCATTAGCCATCACAGGGTCTATGAATGTCGACGCCGACGATCATATCATTTTTTTTTATTTGATTGACACACTCGTTCTTTGGCGACAGCACTACCCCTCACACAACCACCCTTCATCTTTTATATTAACAAATTTGGAAAAACGTGCATGATGTGATGATGTGGATGTGCGTGCATCCTCTGTAGCCACTGGATGGGAAAATTCTTCGGAAAATAGAATTTTCCCATCTGCGCCCGATTCTAGACGACCCGCTCCCATTTGCAGCAGCATATTCGCAAAGACACCTGCTTCGTGGTCGTTGTACAGCTGGACGCACATGTTGCAAGTAAGATGGATCTTTTCGATCCCAGACAACAGTGGCGACGCCTTGAGACATTTATTGAGGCGTTTATTTCATCCGCCGCTGTGCCCCTCCCAATAACTTGCAGTATCTGTCCAAAGTCGCCTGCGAGCAAAACGACAACGCCACCCATCAGCGCCTGGTTGCCGCGAATGTCCTGCAAGCTGTGGTTCAACGCCTCTTATGCACTTTAAACTTGCACTGCTGCAAAAGGACTCTCCGGCCGCTATAATATTGCATGTTGAGGTATCTTCATTTGCAAGATTCAGCGGCAATATGAAAACGGAATGTGCAGTCCGGCCACCGATAAAAGTTGCAACAATATCCGAGGGAGCCACAGCCACAGCTATGTGACCGCACGGTTGGCGCAGTGGCTGAGCGAATGGCTGCTGCGCTGCGTGTATCGGGTTCGATTCCCTCACGGATCACATTTTTGTATGGCCTACAGGGGCTACAGGTAGTGGTTCCGGGTCTGGCTGTTTGTGAGTTTAACTGTCTGTAAACACACCCACGATACAGGAGAAATTCCAAGAGTGGGCCTGGACTGGGGCAAAGTTAAAAAAAAACTTTAAAGCTGTATATAGCGGTACTTGAGGAGTTGGGCCAGCAGAAGATTCAGCACAAATGCAATGTGACGGCACAGTTGGCGCAGCGGCTGAGCGATTGACTGCAGTGCTGCGTGTCGCGGGTTCGATTCCCGCACGGAACAAATTTACAACGTCGTTAGTTTTATCTAATTTTCTTTTTTGTTTTTATTTTAAAGTTTTTAGAGATTTTTTTTCGGCCACTGAAAATTGGTCAATTAATATTTGTTAATTTATGATTACCTAACTGTCTTTGAATGGTTAAAAAAAACCAAACGCATATTAATCTACTTTATAATGATTTGAAAATCATAAAGCATTAGAAAAAAACATTCGAAATTGCGAAACCTGGTTTACAGGGAGGTCTGTGAACCGTCAGCCTACCTCGCTTCGCTTCGATGACAAATGGGCTAAAATAGCCGTTCTTTTCTAATGCATTGTTTGACAGTTGCCAGTTGGCAACCAGTTGCGGAATATGGACATAATTATTAGCACGATAATCTATCTCTGTGCCAAATATCATCTACATCCGTTCAGCCGTTCTGGCGTGATTGAATAACAAACATCCATCCATCCATCCAAACTTTCGCATTTATAATAGTAGTAAGATACAAAAGACAGATATGATAAAGATACCTAAATATTTTTCAAGTTACGAATTACGTGTTTTTTTAACAATCAAGACGCATCAGAAATCATACATTACAATCATCCACCCTCCAACAAAGACAACAAAGACGAATTTATTTTTGTGACCTAACAATAATAGACCTAACCGTAAATAATAGTTGTGCAAAACTAAGAACAACAAAATAGTTTCAAATTAATTTCAATAACTGCTATTATTTTTATTGGGAGCGATAGGTGAAATTGAAAACATCGAGTTTGACAGCACCTGTGGACAGCACACAACGACGTTGTCAGTTCAGAACACCATCGAACGGCCAGATTCGAACATAAGGAAAGAGATTTCACCAATGATTTAACTTTATTCATAAGAATTTATTATATTTTACATAAAAAAGAGAAAATAAATAATAATAATCTCTATCAAAAAAAATACAAACAATTACAAAAAGTATAATAATTTAACTGGGGATCGAACTTGCGACGTGATGCACGTAAAGCGGTCATGAAACCGTTTCTCTATTTGCTTCGCTGACATAGACTTTGAAATAGACGTTGTTACGCATATCATGACTGAAACGATAAACAATTGAATAATACTGACATAATGCAGTATTGCTCATCCCCTTCAGCAAATAGCGTGATAATATATAGCCTAACATTTGAAGAAGCCTATTACAGACATTTGTGCAAAATTTGAACAGGATCTATGCAGTAGTTTTTGCGCCAGGTCGGAACATCGGACCGGATTTTAACGATTTTATTATATGTAGAGATATGGGATAGGCACAGCATGTTTTCTTCTCCCATACTTCTCTACGGGTACGAATGTGGATGGCTCTAAGAGTGGGGGAAAACCAAAGAAACGATGGATGGACTGTGTGAAAGACGATATAGCTAAAAATAATTAAAATGAGAAGAAGTCCCGCTTTATAGTAAGACAATCGTACTATTAATACTAACGGGATATCTACCATGTTTACTGTTTGTTATGAGTTCCCGATATTTCGGCGCTGTTGCAAGCACCATGATCACGGATAAACTGAAGTTATTGCGGGTGGGTGTTTATGAGCAGACAAATCGGTCTACCCTCTTCCTTGTTCGTTTTTGGACTCAGTACCGCTACCACTGTCACTCGCAACTCGACTCTGCTCCCGACACACGAAACTCACTGTGTCCGCTCGCAAACTTTTTTTTTTTTTGCCGTACGTGAGGGGAGTGACAGATAAGGTTGCCAACATTACTACTATTATCTATCTTCACTCCTTTCAAAAAAGTGTCTCAGATGCTGCGTTCGCCGAAGGACAAATTTCCGCTGGAAAAGCCCGGTGTTTATAAAGTAGACTGCAGTTGCGGAAAGTCTTATATCGGTCAGACGAAACGTACGGTAGCTTGTCGAATATCGGAACATATCAGGGCAGTGAAGAACAACGACACCCAAAGATCGGCCATAGCTCAACATCTCCTGGAATCAGGATCGAACCACTGGATTGAGTTACATAACCCTCAGGTCTTCTCGTCAGAACGCCACTATATTCCTAGACTGGTTAGAGAAGCTATTGAGATTACCAAATATAGGAACTTCAACCGGGAGGATGGGTTTCAACTGTCGAGAGCCTGGAATTCAGTGGTCCAGCTGTGTAAAAAGCGGAAAAGTGCCGAAAAAAGTTCGCGAGCGGACACAGTGAGTTTCGTGTGTCGGGAGCAGAATCGAGTTGCGAGTGACAGTGGTAACGGTACTGAGTGCAAAAAACGAACAAGAAAGAGGGTAGACCGATTTGTCTGCTCATAAACACCCACCCGCAATAACTTCAGTTTATCCGTGATCATGGTGCTTGCAACAGCGCCGAAATATCGGGAACTCATAACAAACAGTAAACATGGTAAATATCCCGTTAGTATTAATAGTAATGTTAGTGACCATGATAGTTTAAAATCTTATAAGACAATCGTATTTAAAACTTACTTATAATTAAATAATAATAATAATCAGCAAGCTGTCAAACTGCTTTGACAGCAGCAAAGGCCTCGCCGATATCCACTCAATATTGTACTGTGGAGCTGTAGCGGCATGTCGTGTAGCTCATGTCAACTTTCCCAACAACGACAGAGCTACACGACCAAAATTAGCTGTTCCAGCTTGGCAGTGTAGGATTGAGCGGCGTATCGGTGAGGCTTGAGCACTCATCGGTAAGTTAATCTGCTTCAGGGAGGGCAATACTCGACCTAGAGTGATGCGCTTTGTGAGGCGGGCGTTCTCAAAATCAAAGCATTTATTTCAAATAGGCCAGTAACAGGCACTTTTGAATTGTCGAAACAAAGATAACAATAGCTACAGTCCCAGTCACAAGGCATAAAAACTGTGAAAGTATTGTAGTTGCCCATTCCCTAACGTAGATCTCTATGGAGAAGAACGGGCAAGAAACTCCATGGACACTCTTTTAAATCAGAATACTTTTACAAACTCTTGGTTACATCATTCATGTTGAGATGGTACATTATGTGAGAACGATATAGCAACGTTAAAAGTGTCCATAGTAAACAATTAAAAAAAAAAAAAAATATCTTCTCGGGAACTGATGTTAGTTTTCGAGACTACTTGGCCCGCGTCACAGAGCGTATCGACTTCCTGAAGCAGAATATCTGTGCATGGGCAAGCCGTATTCGTCGGTACAAGCGGCGAGTGGAGCGATACACTCAGAATCACACATTTCAACCCGATGAAGGTGTGTATATAGGGCTTGGGAACGACCAGACCAAGGTGTGACTGACACGCGTCTACCGGATGATGACGACATGTGTTCGTTCTGGCGCAGCATCTGGTCGGTGCCTGTCACACTGAAGGTAATTGGACCCGGGAGGTTGAACGAGCGTGATCCGGTACCTGAAATGGGAGCAATCATCATCAGCCCCCAAGACTTAGCTCGTGCAGTCCGTCCGTTGCCTAACTTTTTTAGAGGTAATAATAATAATAATCGTTTATTTATAAAAGGGGGCACATTTACAATAAAATATCTTAAGAAATAAAATAGAGCAGTTGCTTATTGCCTGAACTAGGTTGAACCTGTGTTTCAGGCTACAAAGTGTATAAATACCTACTTAAAATAAATAAATTAACATTAAATGAAAAGTAAAGTACTAAAATTAAAACTTACATAAAATAAACAAACATAAAAAACAGCGTGTCAGCAGTTTACTTGCAGACTACAAGTAAGTCTTCTGTCTGTGCATAAGAAATGGGTTGTAGAAAAGTAATTATAGACTTTTTACAGTTAAAATAATTTAACTTATATATACTTAGTTTTCTATTTAATCTATTGTACAGAAATGGGCCTAAAAATTAAAAGAATCTTTCCACAAAGACATGTTTGGAGGTTGCATTAGAAATGCATACTATATCATTACGTCTCTTGTTAGTATTGTCAGCATTGTACGTAAGCATGGAGTGTTGTTTTAATACTAAGTACATAATGAATAGCGGGCGCACAGTCAGCACGTTGCAGGATTTATACAGCTGATCTGTGGGAAAGTAAAAGGGATGGAAGTTTGCTACCTTTAAAATTGCTCTTTGAGCTCTTTCAAAGGGAAGCAGGATAGTTTTTGATGCGCCACCCCATGAAATGATACAGTAATGAATTATAGATTGACATAGGGCGAAATAAACTTGTGTGATTACTTTTGAATCTGCAAAAGTTCGTATTTTTTTAAATACATATATTAATTTGCGCACTCTTTTAACCAGACTTTCAATATGATACCTAAAAGAGAGCGTGTCGTCTATTATAACCCCGAGGTATTTAATGTTACAGGTTTTTAGGATAGAAGGACAATTGCACAGGTTGACTGACAGGTTATCACATTGATGGGCATATATATGGAAGTTAGCAGTGTTAAATTGAGGCTTGCGCATGGAGAAGTGAATATATTTTGTCTTGTCAGCATTTAGTGTCAGTAAATTGCTTTTAAGCCAATTAGTCACAGTATTAAAACCAAGTTGAGCGTTGTGCAACAGTTCGCTACTATTTTTAGCAGAAAATATTAGTACCGTGTCGTCAGCATATGATATGATTTTGCCGTGCTTGATATTTAGATTACACAAGTCGTTAATATAAACCAAGAATAGGGTAGGGCCCAAAATACTTCCTTGGGGAACACTAAATCCAGTATTTTTCTGCTCATCGCTCGTAAAGTTGTCAATCCTAACACATTGGTATCGGTCGTCTAAGTACTCAGCAAGTAATGTCAGTGGCGTTCCCCTTATTCCTATTGGATCTAATTTTCTTAGAAGCACAGAAACAGAGACAGTGTCAAAGGCTTTCGCTAAATCAAGGAAGACTCCCAGGACCTGGTTCCCTTTGTCTAGCTGTTCTGAGACATAATCGGTCAGACTATGCACCGCATCGGCTGTGGATAATTTGGCTCTGAAGCCAAATTGCGCAGGTGACAAGATGTTGTTTTTTTCTAGGTAGCTAACTAGTCTGTTATTTACTTTACTAACTTTCTCAAGTATTTTTTAAATTGAGGGGAGTAATGATATCGGTCTATAGTTAGTAACCAAGTCCCTGTCTCCAGATTTATAGATAGGGATAACAACAGCCTTTTTTAGACATATAGGGAAAATTCCTTTGAAAAGACAGATTCGAAAAATATGCGTTAAGAGAGGTGCAAATACATGCTTAAAGAGCTTAAGAATCTTGTTGCTTATATTATCCCATCCAACTGCACAGTCATCTTTAAGGCCAGAAATTATTCGGGATATTTCGTTTTCGTCAGTATCCAGCATAGCAAATGATTTCAGATTATAGCTGTTGTTCAATTTTTGGAAAGGTGGTGGGGCGCAATGTTTCGGAATCTGTTCAGCCAAAGTTTTCCCAACATTAACAAAAAAGTTATTTACTTTGTTAGCGGATAGGAGAGGTGAAGGATTCATCATCAGCCTATAGCAGTCTACTGCTGGACATAGGCCTCCTCAATCGCATGCCATTCAACTCGATTTTCAGCGACTCTCATCCAGTTGCTACCAGCCACCCTGCGAAGATCGTCACAGGAAGCCATACGTGCCAGGTGAAGGATTAGTAAGCAGCAACCTCGAATTTGAATCACGTTGTTTAGTCATGTAGGTGACGTTTTTGATATGCTTCCAAATTTGCTTGCTATTGTTGCCTGCTTTATTTAATTTATTTTTATCGTAATTGTTTTTAAGCTTCTTTAAGAGATTGTTGCAAAAATTCCTGTATCTTTTATAGGTGTTTAGAATTATTAAATTATCAGGGTATTTCTTAGCTCTCTGGTGAAGTCTATCTCTGTGCCTTATACACCGAATTAGTCCAGGAGTAAAAATCAAAATCAAAATCAAAATCAAAGCATTTATTTCAAATAGGCCAGTTACAGGCACTTTTGAATTGTCGAAACAAAAACAACAATAGCTATAGTCCCAGTCACAAGGCATAAAAACTGTGAAAGTACTGTAGTTGCCCATTCCCTAACGTAGATCTCTATGGAGAAGAACGGGCAAGAAACTCCATGGACACTCTTTTAAATCAGAATACTTTTACAAACTCTTGGTTACATCATTCATGTTGAGACGGTACATTATGTGAGAACGATGTAGCAAGATGTGTACGTTAAAAGTGTCCATAGTAAACAATTCAAAAAAGAAAAAAAAAACAATTCAAATAAGCCGTGGCAACCAAGAGATGACCAGTCACAACTGACAGCGCCCGTTCACGAATATGACGCATGTATCAGCACCATTCAACTCAACCATTTTGAAGGGAACTAAATGATCCGACACACGCGTTACCATCAGCGAGACATTTGAGTGAGCATGACACACTCCTAACCGCCAGGGCACATTCAAGTCAAGAAAAGACGTAGGTTTCCCGCGAATGACAGCTTTCTATTACATAGTACTCACACAATATGGGCTATGCGGCTATATAATACTAAAGAGATTGAATTTATACAAAGCAAAGATAGTTTTACAATCTTCAGCAGCTCCAACATACTATTTAATGCTTCTTCTTCTTAGCGTTTCGATGGCAAAAAGTTTAAATATGCTTAGCCCAAAACTCAGCCACGTGTACCCCGCTCACTGATGCAGTAAATAAATCATCAAGAGCGCAGGTGATTGGGATATGTAATGCTATTCATTTATGCGTCCCTGTCCTTGTGGAGCAGGACCGGCATTGAGCCAAGCATTTTTATCAACGATATAATCGTCCAACTTGTAATATGCTTGCCTACACAGTGTGCGTTTAATGCATGTTTTAAATTTCGTTTCATTCAGTTCAAGAATACTTTGTGGAATTTTGTTATAGCATCTCAAACAGTACCCCATGAAAGCTGAGTCTACTTTAGCGAGTCTGAAGCCTGGCTGTGTGGCGACACTGGGGGAGGCCTATGTCCAGCAGTGGACGTCTTTCGGCTGAAATGATGATGATGATGATGATGAAGCCTGGCTGAACTAATTGGTCTCTATTTCTAGTACTGTAATTGTGTCTGTCACCTCATTTATTAAAAAGATGTAGATTTTTTCTTACATACATTATGTTTTCATAGATGTATTTAGAATGTACCGTCATGATGTTAATTTCCTTAAACAGTTCCCTTAGAGAATCACGCCTACGAAGATTATTTATATGGCTCTGATGGCTCTTTTTTGCAGAATAAATATAGACTCAATGTCTGCAGCCCGTCCCCATAGTAAAATGCCATAAGACAGTATACTATGAAAGTAACTAAAATAGACCAGTCTAGCGGTATCTACATCAGTATATTGACGGATTTTTCTAATAACATATGCTGCTGAACTTAGCCGCCCCGCAAGAGATGTTAAATGAGAACCCCATTGTAGCCTTGAATCAAGCGTAATCCCCAGGAATACTGTTTTATCTACAAATTCAAGCTTCTCTTTATTCAATACTATATCACAATCGCTACTTTTAACATTTGGTAAAGCAAATCTTATGCGTTTCGTTTTTTTTCCATTTAACACTAAATTGTTTGCTGTGAACCAGTTATGGACCTGAAGTAGGGCATTATTCACGTCATCTAGATTTTGGGCCCGTCTATTTATCTTAAAAATAAGGGAAGTGTCATCAGCGAATAACACCATATTATGAGGTTGGTTTTTCAATAAATAGGGTAGATCATTTATATACACTAAAAAGAGGAAAGGACCCAATATTGAACCTTGCGGAACCCCCATTTTTACTTTTAAACCCTGTGAATTAACACCATTTACTTGAACTTGTTGTTGTCTATCCTTCAAATAAGATTTCATCAAACTAAGTGCAAGTTTACCTAGTCCGTAATGCCAAAGTTTCAAAAGTAATGTGTCGTGATTTACGCAATCAAATGCTTTGGAGAGGTCACAAAATATTCCTATGGCGTCTTGGGACTCTTCCCACGCAGTAAAAATGTGCTTTAATAAGGTTACACCGGCGTCAGTTGTACAACGTCCCTTGGTGAAACCATACTGTTGATCGTGTAAGATTCTGTTGGTGTTAAAATGATTGAGCATTTGATTCAGCATTACCTTTTCAAAAACCTTGCTAAAAACTGGCAACACGGATACAGGTCTATAATTATTAGTATCTTTACTATCTCCGGATTTGAACAGAGGTATGACTTTACTGTATTTCATTAGATCAGGGAAAACTCCTTGGTCTACACACAAATTAAAAATTAAAGCTAAGTATGGTGCAATAGTCTATATCATAGGGTTTATGTGTTTAAATTTAAATTCAGCCAGGCAGCCAGACACATTCGCCTTTAATAAACCCATTGAGACTTCAGGAGACGAATTAAGAGCCTCCGTAGTTTTTAACGGTATATCGGTAAAGAAATTTACAAATTCATGAGCTACTTCCTGATTAGAGCTTTTAAGACCATACGCTGTATCTAATGTGTAGCTAGTGTTACGTATTTTCTTCCTGTTAGTCTCGTTATTTATGACTTTCCAAACTGTCTTAATTTTGTTTTCTGCAGTTTTGATCTTGTTGCTAATGTGCAGGGCTTTGGCAGCCTTGCATGTATTTTTAAAAATATTTGAATACTTAGCAACATACTTGTTAAAAGTGTCAGTGTTTATATAAGGCTTAAGGCCATAAAGCTCAAATAGTCTTTCCCTACTTTTTCTGATACCTCTAGTTGCCCAATCACTAAATATAAATTTAGGGCGAATACATTTTGTCTTCTTTTCAAAAGTTTTGTTGAACTCAGTGTGAACTATTGAAAAGAAATTATCATACAATTGATTTATATTAATATCGTCCATATGATGGCTCCTATCGCTTAACTTATTCTGAAGGGAAATATTATACCTATTAAATTTATTAGTAGTTATTGGTCTAAACTGAATCTGAACTTTTTGCAGTGGAATGTTACACCTAAAAGTTACAGTTTGTCCGCTATGGTCAGACGGCAAACAATTTACTATGGCTTTATCTAAGTAATCACAATTGCAGAAAACATTATCTATACAAGTAGCAGAAGATGGAGTGACTCTCGTAGGTTCTATAAAAATGTTGGTCAAGTCAAATGACTTAAAAAGATTTAATAACCGACTGCTATTAGAATTTTCTTCTAAAATATTGATATTGAAATCACCACAAATAATTATAGATTTATTACTGGCTGCAAGTTTTGCCAGGACTTCTTCCATTATTGAATCAAATACGGAAAAGTTTTGATAGTTTGGGGGTCTGTACACACACACAATTACATGCTTATCCAGCTCAACACAGGACAGTTCGACGCACTGTTCAGCCGAGAGACCTACTATGTCATTGCGTTGCTTATATTTAACACAATTTTTCAATAATATTAGGGAACCTCCACGCATCATAGATTTACGGTTAAAGCAGCTACCCACCGTATAGTTCTCATAATTAATAAGCATTTGGTAATCCTTTAGCCAATGTTCAGTAAAACAAATAATGTCGAACATACTTTTTTCTAAAAACAATTCAATTTCTAATAATTTGGAAGAAATGCCTTGGATATTTTGGTGGAATAATTTTAAGGTGTTCTGCTGAGGCCCTTTTTTACAAACTAAATGAGTGCAAGAAGGTACCTTGATGTTGGTAGGTTTAACAATATTGTTAATGGTACCTTCTGTTGTCTCACTTCCTAGTTTAAATTAATATTAATATCTGGAGTGAGTCCCGTGACTCCCGTGCCATCACCAGACAATAAAATCCTATTACTAAAATACCCTAATTGAGAATTTTCCACGGTGACATATGGATCCAAGTAATACAAGGTTTAATATTATGGAGACGATTATTTACTGTCACAACTGTCGTACTACGCAATATTGCATGTTGGACATGTTTTTTTAAGTACGATAAAGCCGAATTAGCGTCAGCAGTATTGTAAACTAGGCTATAATCAATGTTGCGTAAATCATATTCGAGTTTGTTTATGTTTAATTAAGTCTTTGTCTGGGGGCGATTTTGCTTAGGCAGCGTTAAATTTAAGCATAGTAAGACAGAATGGTGGTCACTTATTGTTGAGTTAGTAACAAGCGTAATAAATGAATAAGTGGTTTTGATCATCATATGGTCGAGGAAAGAACCGCTCTGATGAGTAGGCAATGTGTGAGCAGGTCGAAAACCATGGTATGAGCATATGTTGAGGTAATCTTGAGTCCCTGCGTCGCAGTTTTCAGAGCCAATGTTAATGTTAATATCACCTGTTAGTATTACATTCTTAAAAGGGCTAAGTGCTTGAATGATCTGGTTTAGGGAACTGTGGAAAGAGGTTAAGTTTCTTGCGGAAGGGGGTCTATACAAAGCAACAATCGCTGTGGTTGTACCAATTTTGATGATAAGGCAGTTACTAATACAATCTTGTAGATCAGGTTCTTCGACTTTGACCTTTAATGATTCCTTAGCAAACACAACGACACCGTCGTTTTGATTGTGGTTGTTTTTAGTGTACAATAAGTTGTATCCTGGTATTGCCGGGAGATTATCATGGCGCTTTGAAAGCCAGCATTCTGTTAGAACCATAATATCACAATTAAAGTTAAGTCTATGAAGAAAAATGTTAAAGCTGTCTATGTTCTTATAAATACTTCGTATGTTTTGGGTTAGTATGGTTAGTGACTTTTGATATTGGGAAAGATATTGATTGCAGTCCTCAACCTCACATGACTTTGATTCGGTTAAAAATGAGTTATCTATGTCGGTAATTAAATTAATATCCATTCTATTTAAAACTAACAACAATAAATTACGTCTAAAATTTAAGCAAATATGTGGCGCTCTTAGGCGCCTTCATAGTCAATCGAGTTAACTGGAAATCTCCAGGGCCGGATGGACTGCACAACTTCTGGATAAAATGGTTGCAGAGATAGCACGTTCGCTTGGCATCCCAGTTTCAATCAGCCTCAGAGTCACGGTCGCTGCCCCAGTTCTTGACGACAGGAATTACCCACCTGCTCCATAAATAAGGTAGTACTGCCGACCCCATAAATTATAGACCCATCACTTGTTTACCAACGGACTATAAAGTTCTTACATCCATTTTGAGAGCTAAAATCAAACATCTTATTGATAGTAATTCTATCATGTCTGCCTCTCAGAATGGATGTAGGAACGGGTCCCGCGGTACTAAGGAGCTGCTCTTCATAGATATTGCCGTTAGCCAACAGGTTCGCCGCTCCCGAAGGGATCTGTCTACATTTTGGATAGATTATAAGAAGGTCTATGATTCTGTACCTCATACTTGGCTCATGAGGGTGTTGGAGTTGTATAAAATTGATGTAACTCTGCGTACCTTTCTGATATCATGTATGGGGCACTGGAGAACGGTCATTAGCTATCCAGGATGTCGACAGATCCAAGGGAACAGCGAACCGATAAGGATCGAGCGCGGTATATTCCAGGGTGATAGTCTGAGTCCATTGTGGTTTTGTATAGCCTTGAACCCTCTCAGCACAGTGCTGGAGGGTTCAGGTCTAGGCTATCGGTTGAGGAGAGGTGGTCAGGTCATATCTCACCTTCTGTACATGGATGATCTGAAACTCTTTGCCCACAACAATTTGTAACTGATGAGGCTACTGAAGGTAACGGAAACTTTCAGTAGCGCCATCAGGATGGAATTTGGTGTGGACAAATGTGCAGTCATGCAAGTGAAGTGAGGGGAGATTATGGTATCCGTGGGAACTCAATTCTCGAATTCTATACACCTTCGATCCCTCTCCTCAACAGAAACCTACAAGTATTTGGGTATGTCGAAAGCATTAGGTATCAATACTGCCGAAATGAAACAATCGTTGAGGGAGCGCTTCTTTGGCCGCCTGAATAAGGTACTAGGTAGTCTTTTGTCTGGCGGAAAAAAGGTGCGTGCCTTCAACGGTTGGGTCATGCCGGTTTTGATGTATTCTTTCGGCATACTCAAATGGACTGTCGCCGGTGATGAGACTGTATATGTATATCCCGCGGAAGTGCGGGGGTCGTGGCTTCTTAAATGTTAAGACCCTGCACAACCTTGAGGTATGCAGTCTCAGGCGATACTTCTCGGTATAAATACTTTCTCGGTTCCTAGACGCCGACGTGGAGACCCAAGTCGGCTTCTAGGAACCGAGATGTGGTCTCAGTGGATAAGGGCCTCACCCCGCTCTCCCTGGCTAACGAGAACTGGCGCAAACCTAGAGTATTAGACACTAATGATCGCGAGGAGGTATGGCAGAGCAAGGAGCCCTACATGGGCCCGATGTAGACTTCTTAGCGTCCGTATTTTGGCTGCGCTTCGGTGACCTATTCGGGGAAACCGAAGGTTTTGTCTGTGCAATAATGGACGAAGTTATGATGACGAATGGTTGTTGGTGAAAGGTGGATGGTTTACATATGTCGAGCATGCCACCGTCCGGGAGAATCGATCCGACACATTATTTCTGGGTGTTCTCGTCTGGCTAATGGAGAATACTTGCATAGACACAACTTCGTTGCGAGGGTTATCCACCAGCAATTTGCTTTGAAGTACAACCTTGTGGAATCAGAAGTGCCATACTATAAGTATGCGCCCGACCCAGTTCTCGATGATGGTAATATCACGTTGTATTGGGATCGATCTATCGTCACTGACAGGACTATTGTTGCCAATAAACCTGACATTGTGGTGATAGATCGATTGGAGCGTCGCGCAATGATTGTTGATATAACGGTTCCGCATGACGAGAACCTCGTGAAAGCAGAGAAAGATAAACAATTAAATTCATTCAGTTATTTTGCCGATAGTCGTGTCGGCCAATGGCTTAAAAGCCAATAGCCTCGAGCAACATCTGAGGAGGCTCTCGCTTGGCAGCTGGATCAAGGGCTTGATTTAGAAAGCAGTAATTCTGGACACGGCGCGTATCGTAAGGAGGTTCCTCTCTCAAGAGCCCTGACTACCGGCAGGTGGGCTACTATTTATATGCTTTTCAGTTTAAAAAAAACTGAAAAGCATAAAAAAAACAGTCGGGTTTTTTAGTTTTTTCAATTCTTATATTTTTTAATGTTTTTTTTTACATATATTACTTTGTATAGAAATATTTAAAAAATGTTAATTATATGTACAGATAATAAATAAAGGAATTATAATCATTTTAGTTTTTTAATCATTAAAGTGCACACCTGTTTAACTTCCACACTACTCAAAGTTATTCCTCGTCACCGGCGCGGCGCCGGGTAATTATGCGCTCGTTATTATATCACATAGCCGCGCGAGGATTATTAATGTGCCATTATGTACTATTATATGTACCGAGTAGAACTGATAACAGGTGCGAGATTACACGCTCATTGCTGTTGTACATGCTGCTTATGTCATTAAGATCATGTGGAGTGATTTTTTAGTTCCCTTCAAAATGGTTGAGTTGAATGGTGCTGATACATGCGTCATGTTCGTGAACGGGCGCTGTCAGTTGTGACTGGTCATCTCTTGGTTGCCACGGCTTATTTGAATTGTTTTTTTTTTTTTTTGAATTGTTTACTATGGACACTTTTAACGTACACATCTTGCTACATCGTTCTCACATAATGTACCATCTCAACATGAATGATGTAACCAAGAGTTTGTAAAAGTATACTGATTTAAAAGAGTGTCCATGGAGTTTCTTGCCCGTTCTTCTCCATAGAGATCTACGTTAGGGAATGGGCAACTACAGTACTTTCACAGTTTTTATGCCTTGTGACTGGGACTGTAGCTATAATTGTCTTTGTTTCGACAATTCAAAAGTGCCTGTAACTGGCCTATTTGAAATAAATGCTTTGATTTTGATTTTGATTTTGTGAAGTGATTTAATTATGGAACTAGAATTTTGACACAAGTTGCAGTTTCGGCATATTTGAGTCTCTCACTTTGGCAATGCTGTTAGCGGTGGACGCTTGCGGATGTTAAAAATGTATTACAATAATTTAATTTCGCTGTGCCTGCTAAAAATGTTTTTAATAATTCTCTAGGTAATTGATTTCCGCTTCAATGAATCCGAACCTTGGCACATATTCGTCATCTGCGTTTGGTTATAGGGAACGGAGACCGCTTTTCGCTACACTATACACACATTCCATGCATACGACATGTACACTATACACCAACACACTCGACTATTGACGAATGTTGACTTTCATCTGACTCACCACAAATGAAAGGTAAGGTAAGGTGTCGTATAAGTAGTAATACTAGAATCTTATCTTCCTCAATGGCAGTGGCCTCACATCCCACTGCCTTAGGATTGGGAAAGACATGTAGATAGAGCTTAGGGAACGTGACCTGTTAGATTCGTAGCAGTGTCCTCAGTAGGACTATGCACTTAGGTCTAACAGTACACGTCCGGCGAGCAAACGTTGTAAAACGGTTCCATGTTGTAACATGGAATCGTTTACGTTTGCGAATCCGCATCTAGTATTTTGGAATCAAATAAATTAACGTAACGAATAAATAAATAAATTCTTAAGCGCAAGCAGAACGTTCCATTTACCAAACATTTCATTATATATCTTTGCGCCCTCTTGTCTTATTAGCTTCATAATTTATTATTGATTTAGTTTTATAAGATTTGATATTATTCATGTGTCCCTAAAGCTTTAAAAGTCAGGACAGGGCTGGAGGTCAATTCTCTTAGTCGGTGGGGAGATGACCAGTTTGGTGACGAGTCTTACAGGGCCATGCGGGTGGTGGAGCACGGCCTCTTTTCCTTCGGGAGAAGCCGACAAATACTAATATTTACATGAATTAGGAAAAACGAAAATTTTATCAGCCTAGGGTAATTTACGAACAGTCACAACTTCAACGACAAAAGAAGTGAGATCTAAATGGGTGCCAAGTTCAATGGTCAGTCCTGAAATTTATTTATAACATCATGAAACATTTTATAACAACTTAAAATATCATTTCTTCTAGTTCAGTTATAACTTAGCATAATATATTGAAGCCCAAGGTCTGACTTGGCTAGTTTTCATATACGAATTATTATTAAGTCCCTACTAAAATAGTCATGGAAGAGCGATGGCTAGTTTCTACCAGCAAGCCAAATTTTCGGAAGAATAAAATGAGAACTTACAGCTTTAGAACTTGCGAAGGCTATAATATAATTCGTATAAGAAAACTTTTGACAGCCAGCAAACTGTCACATAAACTGTAATGCCAAGTAACAATTATAAACAAACAATAATCCACTTTGTCATAAATCATTAGCACAACACCCAATAATTATGTTAAGCTGTTTACAGACGCGCGGTGATTGACGCGCGTGTCGTAAAAATGACGTAAGCGTGTCGTAAGCACGGCAGCAAACATTGTGGCGCGCTTGTCGCACCTGCGTCCGACACCTGACGTCATCTGACATCACTTGAAGTCGTTGTAATTGTGTTATTGATTAGCAGAGGCATGTAGTCTTGTTGTTTCTACTAAATGTTAGAATTACATCACGATTATATTTACCGGAAGGATAGTGCCACCAATGCTAAATTCTGGATAACGAAATAACCCCATATCTCTTTGTAAAATAGAACTCGCGGATAAATAATAACTGCTGCGTCCGTATGAATCGGAATTAAAGGTTGAGCCGCACTTGCCTAGACCGGACCGCGGATGGGTGACCATCCATTACCAACCGAGTTCCCCCGTGCCTCGAAAAGTACGTTAACCCGTTGGACCCGGCTGTCATTTGTAGATCTTTGTACGTGTTTTACTAGTAGTCTGTGGACCGAAAGTCTGACAACCATAATACCGTAGACGGTATCATACTGTATTACTCAGAATAACTTGGTTGTAGAGGTAGTCGCTCCATGTAAAATACTGGTATTCAGCTACATACGGTTAGACTAGAAGCTAATCCAACATACATAGTTCGGGAAAAGCTAGGCAGATGATGATCTCTTTGAATGAACTGAGAATCGAACCCAGGCAGAACATCATGCTCAGTTCTGCTGTAGAGCATGAAAATACTAGATTCACGAGACACTTAAAAACAAAAACAAACTTATTTAAGCAGATAAAATCGAATAAATAAAATACTGTACGAATTTTAATACAGAAAAATAGCATTATTAAATATTTAAATGAATAAGCCTACACTTGGAACTTTCAAAGAAGTTGTAAAGGTCGCGCGAGACGGGCTGGGAAGTAAAGTCGTCCCGTGTAGCGAGGCCCTTACATAAGCATGTCTAAAAATTGTAGCGATCGGCTTGGTAACAGAATACTGCAGACTTGTTAAAGCAAGCAGTATTTAGTAGTATTTCAGTGATGGCTGTGACTGTGAGTGAGGAGATGGAAAGTAGGTATGATAAAATATTTTATCTTCTGATTGCTTACCTACGTATGATGGTACAACGACATCATCCGACGAGCTCTTGTCACCTTCGGCGTTCCAGCTGTAAGACAGCTGGAACTCAATGGCTTGGCACACTATGGCAAAATACCGGTCGGCCAGTCTGTTTCCCAGGAACACGAGAAGGCCTTTAGTGTGGGACGCTACTTGACATGTACTGTGTCGATACTCTTGCACAATCACATCTTCGAAGCCCGTCTTGCTGTGCTGGCGCTGCCACTGCAGCTGCGGGGAACCTACCTCAAGCAGCGTAAATATAGGTAATCTTTATGAAAACTATATTTTCGGGCCGTTGAAACTCTGGGGCCGTGGAGACCGAGTGCTCACAGCCTTTTTAAAGAAATTTTTAAATGCGTAGTTGACGCTTCCCGTGACCCTAGAGCTAGGTTTGACCCTAGAGCTGGGTTTCACCCAGGCCAGAGGCTGAGTGTTACCATACAACGTGCCAACGCCACCTTGGGCACATCACATTACCAGCTGACAGCGTTGAGGATGAGTTTTTTGATGCCATTAGTTTGTTGTTAGTTTAGTTTTTAGTTTATTTAATCGTTTTTAATTAAAACATGTATAATTAAATTATAATAATGTATATATATGTGTGTGTGTAGTTAGTTTATTAAATAATGTTAATCCGTATGTTGGTGCAATCTACAAAAGTGTTGATTTTCATGGCCTTTAAAGTTGTATGCTTATCGCTGTCGATGACGGACCACTTATTTGGTTAAACCTGATTTGGGAATGCAATCTCGAAATTTGCTTCAAGATCTTACAAGATATTGAGATTCCAATCTGGTGGATGATAATATCAGAATTTCGATCTCGGTTGCAATGATTTTTTCGAAAATAAATGGGTTTTGTGTCTTTACTTTGTGAAAGTAACAAACACTGGCCGTCCCACCATCTATTGTACCTTTCGGCCTCCAGAACCCTGTAAACTTGGTTGAAACCTAGTTCCAGCAGATCAGCGGTTGTCGGTGTACCTCTCACTTAGCTGCGCTGTAAACATTTCAATTGTGCGACCCTTATCACTGGCCCCTTATCACTTGGTTTACATCGGAGCAAGAAACGAACGCCGACTGAGTGAGAGATAAAGACAACAACAACAGAGTTAACAACTAAATGAATAATAGGGTAGGTTTGTGGATTGGACACAGGAACCCTCGCTAGGCAGTGAGGTTTGGCACGTCTTGAAATTGCTCCTCTACATGTTTTCATTCACGGTTTTGAAAGCATGTTTTCATTCACGGTTTTGAGTTGCGTCGTCGTAACGTGTTTTTGTGTTTGAGCCCTTACACCCTGTATTAACACTCTGTACTGTACCTATCTTTTCCTCCTACTTATACTAGTTAGTAACGACATAACGCACCGCTGTGCTCGTCAGTACCACGCTACTGATAGCTGCTCCGATGTGTATCAGTTGCTAATTACAGCGGTACAATCGGTAACAACGGTGTTAGCGGCTACTTCGCGCCTATCTACCGCGAGGGTATTACTTATGTATTGGGGTTGCTTGGGCAACGTGATTTATGTTGGTTTGGGAATATCATAAGTACCGTGTAGATTTAAAACTTATTACTATTAGTTTCTTCTACAAGATATTTCTACGCCGTCCATGGCAAAACGTATTGATATTTATTTTATTTAGAACTAGCTGTTGGCCGCGACTTCGTTCGCGTGGACATTTTGTTGTGTATGCGTGTTCGATTCCCGGGTTGGGTAAAGTGTTGTTTGGTTATTCCATCAGGAATTTCTCAGTAGCAGCTACAGAGCCTAGATTTGTGCCAGATTGATGGCAATAGGCTCGCCCCCTATTACATGGGACTTCAACATAACTGGTGAAATGTGGGTGTACGATTAGGTACACACTGTGCCTAACCCTTCGGGGATTATAGGCGAGATGTTATGTGTGAGAACTGAAGGTCTAATCAAAATGTGATAATGTGGGTGATGACTACAAAAGGCGTCTTTTTGGGCACTGTAATTCTGGGCGGCAGAGGTCTGGAACAAAATTAAAAGGCGTTGAGGCGACGATATGGCTTAAATTCTGGAACATTATGGTGCCATACGACTTTTTTTTCAAAGTGAACAATCAAACGCCTTGTTGGGCGCTATTTCTTTATTTAATCTAATTCCGTTTTGAATAGAACTTTAAAATATTTGTTTAATGACCGTGTGAGAAGCATGAATCGTCCAAATGAATGCCTGCCACTTTTAAGGTTTTTCCTTGGAATTTGTTAACCGTCATTGTAAAAGCCAATTTTAATGGAAATTGCAACTTGAAATTGAAATGGCAAGTTGTTTGAAATAACGGGTATGCGGGGAACCGCTCTCTCCTTTAGCCACTCCTGTAATAATGGTGGCTATTATAATATTACTGTCCAGCACTGTGATACGAAGCCTAGTTCCATTGCACAGTCTGGGAGTTAACCCCAGGGAGTTGAGAAATTCAACGGGGTAGGTAGTCTATCATCATTAGCCATCACAGGGTCTATGAATGTCGACGCCGACGATCATATCATTTTTTTTTATTTGATTGACACACTCGTTCTTTGCGAACAGCACTACCCCTCACACAACCACCCTTCATTTTTTATATTAACCCCCAAAGGAAAAACGTGCATGATGTGATGTGGATGTGCGTGCGTCCTCTGTAGCCACTGGATGGGAAAATTCTTCGGAAAATAGAATATTCCCATTTGCGCCCGCTTCCAGACGACCCACTCCCATTTGCAGCAGCATATTCGCAAAGACACCTGCTTCGTGGTCGTTGTACAGTTGGACGCACATGTTTCAGGTAAGATGGTTTTTTTTTTATCCTAGACAACAGTGGCGACGCCTTGAGACATGCGTTTATTTCATCCGCCGGTGTGCCCCTCTCAATAACTTGCAGTATCTGTCTAAAGTCACCTGCGAGCAAAACGACAACGCCACCCATCAGCGCCTGGTTGCCGCGAATGTACTGCAAGCTGCGGTTCAACGCCTCTTATGCACTTTAAACTTGCACTGCTGCAAAAGGTCTCCCCGGCTGCTGTTTTTGGTGATGTTGCATGTTGAGGTATCTTCACTTGCAAGATTCAGCGGCAATATGAAAACGGAATGTGCAGTCCGGCCACCGTTAAGCAAACTTGCAGCAATGTCCGAGGGAGCCACAGCCACAGCTATGTGACCGCACGGTTGGCGCAGTGGCTGAGCGAATGGCTGCTGCGCTGCGAGTATAAAACGGTTCCCGCACGAATCATATTTTTGTATGGCCTACAGGTAGTTGTTCCGGGTCTGGCTGTTTGTGAATTTAACTTTATGTAAACACACCCACGATACGGGAGAAATTCCAAGTGTGGGCCTGGACTGGGACAAGGTTAAAAAAACTTTAAAGCTTTATATAGCGGTCCTTGAGGAGTTGGGCCAGCAGAAGATTCAGCACAAATGAAATGTGAAGGCACAGTTGGCGCAGTGGCTGAGCGATTGACTGCAGCGCTGCGTGTCGCGGGTTCGATTCCCGCACGGAACAAATTTACAACGTCGTTGGTTTTATCTAATTTTATTTTTTGTTTTTATTTTAAAGTTTTTAGAGATTTTTTTTCGGCCAGTGAAAATTGGTCAATTAATATTTGTTAATTTATGATTACCTAACTGTCTTTGAATGGTTAAAAAAACCAAAAGCATATTAATCTACTTTATAATGATTTGAAAATCACAAAGCATTTGAAAAAAACAAAATATCTAATTACAAAAAGTGAAAACCGGCTGGGGTTCGAAGTCGCCAAGTATTTTTATTACTTTTGGAAAAAATATCACAAAAAGTGGAGACTGGCTGCGACTCGAAATTGCGAAACCTTGTTTACAGGGAGGTCTGTGAACCGTCAGCCTACCTCGCTTCGCTTCGATGTCAAATGGGCTAAAATAGCCGTTCTATTCTAATGCATTGTATGACAGTTGCCAGTTGGCAACCAGTTGTGGATTATGGACATAATGCAATATTGCTCATCCCCCTAAGTTATTAGCACGATAATCTATCTCTGTGCCAAATTTCATCTACATCCGTTCAGCCGTTCTGGCGTGATTGAGTAACAAACATCTATCCATCCATCCAATCTTTCGCATTTATAATAGTAGTAAGATACAAAAGACCGATATGATAAAGATACCTAAATATTTTTCAAGTAACGAATTACGTGCTTTTTTTAACAATCAAGACGCATCAGAAATCATACATTACAATCATCCACCCTCCGACAAAGACAACAAAGACGAATTTATTTTTGGGACCTAACAATGCAGAGAAACAACCTGAATCTATTATAGTTGTGCAAAACTAAGAACAACGACATAACAAAATAGTTTCAAATAAATTTCAATAAACGCTATTATTTTTATTGCGAGCGATAGGTGAAATTCAATACATCGAGTCTGACAGCACCTGTGGACAGCACACAACGACATTGTCAGTTCAGAACACCATCGAACGGCCAATCAAACATGAGGAAAGAGATTTAACTTTATTCATAAGAATACACAAAAATATACATAAAAAATATAAAATAAATAATAATAATCTCTATCAAAAAAAATTACAACCAACTACAAAAAGTACAACTTTACTGGGGATCGAACTTGCGACGTGATGCACGTAAAGCGGTCATGAGACCGTTTCTCTATTTGCTTCGCTGACATATACTTTGAAATAGACGTTGTTACGCATATCATGACTGAAACGATAAACAATTGAATAATACTGATATAATGCAATATTGCTCATCCCCTTAAGCCAGTAGCGTGATAATATATAGCCTAACATTTGAAGAAGCCTATTACAGATATTTGTGCAAAATTTGAACAGGATCTATGCAGTAGTTTTTGCGCCAAGTCGGAACATCGGATTGGATTTTAACGATTTTATTATATGTAAAAAAAAAATAAAAAGAGAAGATATGTCGCCGCAAGAGTGTCTATGTGCTAAGAATATTAGTTAATATAATTAATAACCAACTTATAATGTCTCATCCATCATAATATTGATCCTGCCATCTGTGGGTTGCAAGTACAATTATTACAATGATCTGTATCGATTGACAGAAGAGATAAGCGCCATCTAATGGTCTCTGTATTAACTAGTACTGAGATAGTTCGTGACTAGATCTTCTGAAGATTAATTTATTAAACAAAGTCTTTAGCTAGACCTATAGTTAAAATTAAGATAAGCAAATATTTGACCATTTGGGATTTTAACAATGCTCATTTAACACTAACATTTGTTTTGAGGCAACATTCCACAATATTGTGGAAGATGGCGCCGAATACGATTTTAATGATCAATAACTCAATTTATAGTTTGAAACTACAACTAAATCAGTTTCTGTAACTAATTACAAACTAAAAAGTAACAAGATTATTTTACAGAGCAATGTATTAGTGAAAGACCTATTTGTATTAAATCCTTTGATCTGCCGGAAATGGTTTTAAGCACGATCTCCTTGTTGTAAAAAAGTAATGAAGCCACTAATATATGATCAAACGAACTTCGGCAAGTGAAGTTCGATCGATATTATATTAATCGCTTCATTCGAAGATATAACATTCACAACATAGTTCCTCTAACCTACAAGGCAACTTCGCACAATTTTTTTAAATTACCCCCTTATTTTTTTTTTGCTGTCTGCGGTCAGTGTATCAAGTCTCATTCTTTTTTAGAGTAACTATACAAAAGCTTCGTTATAGGGAAATGGGGTGGTATTAAATATACAGAATTCCCACCACAGTTTAAAGGTGACATTATATTGCTGTACAGTGTTTTGAGACAAAGAAGCTAACATTAAGTCGAGAGCGGTTGAAGGCGTTCCTCGCTGCGTGAACGCAAGCCCGAGAGCACCGCGGCACCCAGGGTAAGCGACTTGTAAAGTGGATGGTGTGTTCTGAAACGGGAAGATAAAAGACCTTTACTTGCTTTCAGAATAACTATTTCGGTAACCAGCATACTCATTAACTGGGGATACTAGGCTGTGATGGCCATGTGGGGAAAACAAGGATACCTTCGGCTTGGTCTAAGACTATTTTTTGTAAGCATTTTAATATTACAGAAAATGGCGGGAAGGCATAAAAGTGTTTATCGCGCCAGCTTATTGTAAAGGCGTCAATTGCGATGGCATCTGGGTCTGGTCGCCAAGACACATAGTTCTCACATTTTGCATTAGTGCGAGAGGCGAATTAGTCTATTTCTGGTTGGCCTAATTCTTGTGTTATCAATTGGAATGCTAAATTTGATAATTCCCATTCTGTGTCTATGTTAATTTTTCTAGACTGTTCGTCGGCTATAAAATTATCGTGTGTGTTTATGTAAGAGGCTACTAACCATATATTTTTCCTCTCGCATCATTGCCAAATAGATCGAGATGAATCGTTCAAATGTGGGAATTGTATTCCGCCCATACGATTGACATAACTGTTGGATGTTGTATTATCAATGCGTAATAATATAGCACAGTCAGAGTAATTGCGAGCGAACCATTTTAATGCTAAAAATACCGCTAAGAGTTCGAGATAATTAATGTGAAACTTCAATTCTGAATTTTTCCAAGTGCCGTTAATGCGTTCGTTATTGCAACAAGCGCCCCAGCCGATTCTGGACGCATCAGTAAAAACTTCTAATGTGAATGCTTGAGCCTTTATTGAATTGGAAGTTGTGGAAATATTTTTTGACCACCAATTCAGATCATTCAAAATTATATTAGATAATTTAATTTTCGTATCAAAATCATTGTTTATTTTTAAGGCCAAGTATTTTTGTCGCTCTAAAATTTTGGTGTAAATCCATCCATATTTTGCTGCGGGGCAAGCAGCAGTAAGAATCTCAATTAATTGTGCAAATTCTCGTATTGTGCAACGTGGTAAGCGTAAAAATGTATCTATTAAACTAGCTATGTGAACGCGTTTTTCATCTGGTAAGGACATAATTAATCTTTTTGAATCATATATAAAACCTAAATATTTACAAGTTTGTTTTGGTTCTAATGTACTTTTATTTAAATTAATAACGAAACCAAGGGATTCTAATAATTTCAAAGTTTCTGTCAAGTTTTCACGACACTCGGAATAGGTATCACCGATACATAATACGTCGTCGAGGTATTGAACTGATTTATAGCCCCGCTTCCTAAGATGGGACATTACCTCTTTCATAATCTTTGTAAAGGTTCTAGGTGCTATAGATAAGCCATAAGGCATAGCATTAAACTCATACAAAAAGTTTTGTCCTTTATCATCCTCGAAATGAAAACGCAAGTATTTCCGGTGAAATTTAGCAATTGGAGTTAAAAGATATGCTTCTTTCAGATCTATGTTAGCCATGTAACCGTTTTGAGGTATTAACTTAGTAACGGTCCTGTAATCTTCCATTTAAAAATGAAACTTAGAGATAAACTTGTTTAGTGGTTTTAAATTCAAAATAAACCGCTTGTCAAAGTTTGGTTTAGAAGTAAGGAATATCTTTGATATGAATTGATTCTCGATAGGTGAGCATGTTGATATCGCGCCTAAATCAATTAATTTTTTGATGGCCAAGTTCATATCCTCTTTATCTGCCCTTGAAAGACAATTACGAGGTGAAAAGGCTTGTACCGGAGTTTCAGACAATGGTATGGAAAAACCCTTACGAATCCATTCGAGAACGATGTCATTGGAAGTTATGTCAAGCCAGTGAGAATAAAAATGACGTATTCGTCCAGAATGTACCTGTTCTATTGTTGAGGTTGAGCACGCGTTTTGTTCGTGTTCGAGTACCTCGGTTGCGCCACTGTCTGTACCTTGCGTGTTGCAGGGGCTTGTCTCCTCTGGCCTCCGCGCCCCCCCCCTGTTCGACAGGTAACGCGAAGGACCTGGCCAGTTTTCCTGGTAGCGAGGTCGTGCGACTGCCGATTGGACTGTCTGTGGAGGTTTTTGAGGCACAGGTCTTTTTTATTTGCAGGCTCTGTCTTTCAATAGCTTTTGAAGCTTTGATTTTTTCGGATAGTTTTATACCGAATAAAGTGCCATCCCTTTCGTTATCTTTGATAACGTTTAGGAATGATTTTTCCAAGCCGGGTGTCACCAATTTGATACGTGCTTCAGTATCCATATGGTGAAGATGGGTTAAGATGCGACAACTGTCACTTAGCATTTTTATGGCTTGAATTTTTTCTTCGCCAGTAATGAGAAGAGTCATCGCCCTGTTCACGGCTGTGATCCCAGCGCCAAGAAGTTGTTGCGATAACTCCATCTTCTTATCGCGATTTCTTGCCATATCTGTAATAGCTGCCGAAATTTCGGCATTAAGCTTTGGTGCTTGTAAAAGAACATAGTTGGACAAGATATTCTTTTAACAATTTGTCATTGGCTTCCTTGGGAAGTCCTTTTTTTAATATGGGCTGCCATCTTTGCGCCAAATTATCATGTAAGTTTTCCCCAAACTCGGGTGTGTCGTCAGATTGCTCCCCTAATGCTAGCAAAATTTCTGGGTCCAGTTCGTGTGCCATGGAAGATGCTTCGGTTTCTGGTATTCCTGAATAGGGAACCGGTATTTCGGGAATATCGGTAACCTCCAAGGCTGGTGGATTGGCAGGTCCGTTGTTGTCCACTTTATCGGCATCTAATAATAAAATTATTTATTTTATGTGTGGGTACTTTGACAAAAACTACCTTCGTTCTATCTATCGGATAGACCCCAGGCTATGTCTAATTTCGCAAATATGTTAAGCTATCTCATGTAAGATATGCTTATTTTTTGCTTTTATGCCCTCGTGTTGACTCACGGCCAACCCCCAGGCTTGCCACGTTCGATTTCGAATCAAGGCAACAAAGATTTTTGAGTTTAAAGTACCACATTGAAGCACTTATTCACCAAAATTAGTTAATACAAATAGTTACTTACGTTTACCGGTGTCGTTATCAACGCTTGCATCAGAATCCGAAGATTTTAAAACTCGCACCACACGACGACGATTTTGTCGTTCCTGTTCTTCGAGTTTACGAATCTTTTTATTATAACGTTCAATTTTATCTTTAGCACTGCACTTAGGCATTATTTATATCTATTATGTCGACAAAACTAAATGAAAACTTTCTCAAATCGGGGACTGTGATCGCAGAACTCGTGTTATTGTTGCCTCGCACGGAAAAAGAATGAGACTTGATACACTGACCGCAGACAGCAAATAAAAATAAAAAATAAGGGGGTAATTTAAAAAAATTGTGCGAAGTTGCCTTGTAGGTTAGAGGAACTACGTTGTGAATGTTATATCTGAAGAATGAAGCGATGCAATATAATTAGTTTTAACTCAATAACGCCTTTGCATTTATGAATATTGGCATTGTTTAATTATTAGAGTAATTAATTGTGAAGTATTCTAGTATTGTTTGTAAGTTCGAATAAGAATGAACTTACTATGTAATAAATTACTGTACTGGGTGTGTGGCACTTCCGCCCAGACAGAGAATACGCGTAGGTACAACGAGAAGTCGAGTTAGTTAGCTCGCGATTAGAAAACAATTGAAGTATGTAATTGAAAGTGGTTTTTGAAGTGAACAATATTACGTTGTGTAAATGAGAACTGTAACACGAATTGAAAGAGTGTGTAAGGAGTTTCTTAGCCCGTTCTTCTCCTTATGAACAATCATGTTTGCGAACGGGTGGCCCAACTTGTAAATGGTTTAATAGAAATAAACGTTTGAAGTTTGAGTCAAGTATTGTGTGTGATTTAAACTACCCAACTACCTATCTACCAACAAAAGAATCGCGAAGACAATATGGCGGAATGGCGGATGGCGTCGATATTTGGGATTAGCGTTCCTCCTAATCCATTCTCTGTCATAACATATATGTAGAGACATCTGTTTTTACATAAAAAGAACTTTTTCTTTTGACTTTGAACAGGCTAGTCTCCGAAAACATCCATACCATACTTATTATAAATGCAAAAGTAATTCAGTGTGTCTGTGATCCTTTCCCCCTTAAGGGCTGAACGGATTTGAGTTAAATCCGGCACACGGTTAGACCACGACATGGGTTAAGACATAGGACATATTATCCCGGTAGTACCCTTGGGATAATTTGCGACCTAAGTGAAACCGGATAAAAGTAAGTCAACAAGTAAAACATCAAAACACCTAACAGCGCCATCTAGCCGATCACCTCCAAAGTATCTTATCGCGATGGCCTGGCGCTATTGATGTCGGGATTCCGCACGGATCGTGATAGTCTGCTGCCACTCCGGCCCGCCCACCGGCAGAGTTAGCACCGGATCCACCGGCGCGCGGGAGATACCGTCTGCCCTCCAATCATGCGGCAAGAAGGTGCAATAGGCTCATCATTATTATCATCGCCGAAAGCCGTCCTCTGTTACCCAGGCCACAGCGATCACGTCGCCACACCACCCCATAATGTGCTTCTTGTATCCAGCGGATTCCCGCGACCTTCACTAGATCCAAAGCTCATTATTTAAAAGAAAACTCGTTATCATGAGTAGCAAGAATTGCTCTAGCGGTCGCCAACATAACGTTCTGGTTCCATTTTCCAGATCGACAAAAGTGCTTCTAGATTTTCTGTCAAGAATTTTTCATTAGTTGCCCGGAATTTGGATTTGTGACCGGTTAATGGCAATCGGCTTACCTACTACTATTATACATACATTTTTTTTTCTTATAAGTTTGCGTTTGGCCGCAACTCGCCTGATGTGAAGTGATGATGCGGCCTAGGATGGAGCCGTTTACCTAGAAGAATCCGATTCACTCAAACTTTGAATAGATCTAAATTATATTAATGATCAGGGAACAGAGAAGCCGGCAGTGATTTCCACAGACTGGTGGTTCGCACAACAAATGTGGAAGCATAGCGCTTTGTTCAGGGCCGTGGAACTTTAACCATATAATGATGATGCTTCGCCGGATCTCTGCTCGTCCGATGATAGAATGGGGATGGGGGAATTAGAGTATGTAATTCCACACTCCCCGAAATGCAACCGATAAAAACCGATAGGCTATAACTTTGCGGTGATGTTCAAGGGTTTGACAAGGGAGTCGTTGTCAATGAGCCTCTTGGCCCGTCGCTTAATAGCTTCTAACGCTTGAAGCTGGTACTTGGCTGATCCATCCCAAAGATGCGAACAGTACTCCATGCACGATCGAACTTATGCTTGGTATAACGTGAGCAGGTGTTTCGGCGTGATGTACTTTCGTTCCTTTGCGAGAACACCCAGCTTTCTAGCGGCTAATTGGGCCTTTGACCCAAAGTTGGAGGTCGAGGCCAGAGTAACAATAAGAAGCTCGAGATAGTCAGTAATCGGGACGGATATATTTCGGAAAGTACGGGACGGGTCAAAAGGCCTCTACTTGGTGGAAAAAAGACATGCCTGGGTCTTGTCTGCATTGAACTTGACCAGATTCGCTTCGCCCCAGTCGGAGACTGCCTCGAGAGACAAGTTCAAGCCCTTGACCATTGCCTCTCTGAGTGACTGGATTTCGGCCGCACTGGCACGTGCACTGGATATGTAACTCTCTACAACCCTGCGTCTGCTTACCCAAAGCAAAAGGTACCGGACTTTAGTAGTTCGTTAAAATGAAGCAAAAAAGGGGTTGCAGAGAGTACCACACCCTGAGGGACTCTGTTATTTATAGCCATTCGATCAGATGAGCAGCCATTGATAACTCCTCGTATTTACCATTCTCTCAGGAAGTCCGATATGAACTCACAGAAACCAGTGGGCAAGCCATACGATGGAAGCTTTGAAGATTGTTTAAAAGGTCATCCATGCCAAATCTTATTAGAGGCCTTCGAGAAGTCCAGGGAGACCGCAATCGCTTCCCCATATTTCTCAATGGCGTCACTCCAGATGTGAGTAGCGTACTCTAGAAGATCTCTAGTGGACCGATTTTGGCGGAAGCCGTATATTGGACTTAAACGTTACCGGTGAAATGTAAGTGTGTGTACGCCTATGCTTACTCCTTCAGGAAATAAAAGCTTAGTTGTTACGAAAAGTAAATACCGGCAAACCGATTGGCACAGTAGCACTGCCCTGCCATGGATGAAATGAATGTTTGTACAGTCACAGACAGTTGCAACTCTCGGTGTTTCAGAATATGAGCTTTGTGTTTGTAAATGCATCCAAGTGGCTGAGGATTGTGGTTATGCAGTTAGAGAAGTTTTCGTTCAGCAATGGACATTAGAATGTGCATTCTCCTGAACAGTGTGAACAGGTAACAGACAGACCGCCTGATTTAATTTAGCAATCAATAGTATTGATTATACTGGACTAATGTTAAAAGACTTATATTTAAATCGTACTTATTTTTCGTTAATACTTCCACGGTTTAAACGGTCTGTCTGTAAGATCACTTTTTACTCGTTGAAGTTGTCCTTCTGCGTTCCTTATGATGTTGTTCTGCCCTCGATCCGTATCTCTGGTAATGAGAAAGATATTCCACTCGATACGAGTTAATACACTCGTTTTTACTTATGCCGAGATCTGATCGCTGGTTCTTTTCATGCGGTTGGGCTAATCAAACCGTTACTGTTGCACGTTTTATTTAACAACAAGCTTGGATATCGAGTGGGGGGAATCATTCCGTGAAAGGAAATTACTGAATGCGAACAAAACAAAATGTCTGAAGTTTTTTTTACCGAATGTACCGCAACGGGATCTGGATTTAAATCTTGACGTCAAAAAACTTGATATTATAGTGTAAACTGTATTCTCAGGGGTTACTATCCATTCAAAATTGCAGTGGGGCGCGCACATTAGAACTCTTTCGGGTAGGTTAAGCTCAGCTGCATATGCAGTAAGAAAAATAAGGCACTTAACTGATGTGGCTACAGCTAGGCTAGTATACTATGCTTATTTCCACAGTATTATGTCCTATGGCATTCTGCTGTGGGGATCAGCAGCAGACGTTGACTCAATTTTCATTCTACAAAAGAGGGCAGTCCGCGCGATCTAGAAAATGGGTCCTCGCGAGTCCCTCAGAAAAAAATTTAAAGAGGGTCAGAATATCAATCTCTTAGAATATCCTTCACTTTATAATAATAATAATTGACGATGGTGACAGACCGACGGACAGGACAGACACCCCTGTAGAACCGTATAGTCCAAGCACAGTCTCATACACACCTTCTAGGCGATCATCACCATCTCTACCATCGTCTCCAACACTCTCATCATCCCCCATTATTAGTTTAAACACTGTATCACCCACTCCAACCTTGATTGCTGCGCGGGGGGTTTCTACCTTTTTGCCCACGTCCACCAAGGCTGGAAAAGCAAGAGTTCGCATGAAATGGAGCAAAGAAGTTAACACATTTATCATGCGAACTTATCTATACATCACTAAATTAGAGACAGATATGACCACCTACAGACAACAACTGCATGAACTTTTTACACGCCGATATCCAGAAATTACTGTTTCCGAACAAAGGATTTCGGATCAAAGAAGAACTATCATTAGGAATAAACTGTTGTCACTAGAAGAAATAGATAGGTTAAAAGTAGAAGTGCGCTTAAAATTAGAATCAGAAAATAATGAAGATACTAACAATAGCTCAATAACACAAAACACATTCGAAAATACTCAACAAGAACAGCCACAACCAATTGATCAATCAGAACCTTACACTCAATCTCAACCATGCTATCATTCACAAGCATATTCACAAACCACACATACATCCACACAAACCGAAAGTATAACAATAATGTTAGAAAATGATGTTCAGATTCTAGCAGATACTCATCAAATCCAGCCCACAGATACGCGTAGCCGAGAAATTCACGATAAATTTAAAACAGCTCTCACTCAATACTCTGGCATGGACCCGGCAGCTCGACCAAAACTGCCCAAACTCAGGTACACACCAAAACTTTGCCAGCTAGTTAATGTATTCAATCAAAATATCCTAAACCAATATGTTAGTGATGAAACACAACTTACAGATGTGCATACTCTTATATACTGCACAGCATTAGTAATTTCAGAAGAACTTAATTATAAAATCACAGACTACACAGGCACTAGAAGGCCAAAAACTAATAACAAACCAGCATGGCAGCAAAGGCTTGAACAAGACATAGAGAAACTTAGAGCAGACTGCGGTAGACTTACCCAATATATTAATAATAATAGGTCCAACAAAGTAGTTAAAAGAGTGGAAGTCATATTTAAAAACATGACTACACACACCAGACACGAAAGAGATAATAGAAAACCGGAAGAATTTCTGGATACTCTAAAACAGAAATTAGCTGTAAAAGTACACAGATTAAGAAGATACAAAAAAGCGCAAGAGCGTAAAAATGACAACTCATTATTTGCTATGAACGAAAAGAATTTCTACAGAAAATTACAGACTAAACCACAAACTGACACAACATCCGAAAACATTATAGAATTACCAACAGCGGAACAACTTGAATCATTTTGGTCTGGAATATGGGAAGAGCAAGTGCAACATAATGATAAATCTGATTGGGTGACAGACGAAAAAACAAAATGGACTTCATTACAAGAAATGGACTTCGTTGAGTTAACCGAGTCTGACATTACTCGTATCACAGCGAGACTTCACAACTGGAAATCCCCGGGCATTGATAAAATTCACAATTACTGGTATAAAAAATTAGAATCACTGCACAAAGTTTTAGCCAAAAATTTTACAGATATTATATTAGGGAAACAATATATACCCGAATTTTTCGCTACAGGAATAACCTATATGTTGCCAAAAACTCAATACTCTTCGCAGCCTTCTCAATACAGACCAATTACATGCCTACCTACTATATACAAGATTTTAACATCAGCAATCACCACAAAAATCAATAAACACGTAGAACACCACAACATAATTGCAGAGGAACAAAAGGGATGCAGGCGAGGCCACATGGGATGTAAGGAGCAACTAGTAATAGATTCGGTAATACACAAACATGCTGCCACAAAAAATAGAAATTTACACTGTACCTACATAGATTATAAAAAAGCTTTTGATAGCATTCCACATTCCTGGCTAATCCAAATTTTACAAATTTATAAAATTAACCCAAAAATAATTGACTTTTTGCAAAATATTATGTCCCGATGGAAAACTACTCTTCAGTTAAATTACCACGATAACACTGTCACAACTAGGCAGATAGCCATAAAAAAGGGTATTTATCAAGGAGATTCTTTGAGTCCTTTATGGTTCTGTCTCGCTCTAAACCCTCTATCTCACTTACTGCAGCGTTGCAAGGCCGGATATTGTCTTAAACATACTACAGCAGAAACTACTATTTCACATCTTATTTATATGGACGACATTAAATTATACTCAAAAACTGAAAAAGACATGAAAAAATTAATAGAAATCACGACCGAATTTAGCAAAGACATAAACATGCAGTTTGGACTAGACAAATGTAAAACAGTACATATAATACGAGGCAAAATTAAACCTGGTGACTATGAAATTAACACTAATGACACAATTACTGCTATGGAACCCACTGATTTATATAAATATTTAGGATACAGACAGCTCAAAGGATTAGATCACACAACAATTAAACAGACACTGAACACAGAATACAAGAGAAGAGTGGTCGCAGTATGTAAAACCCAGCTCTCCGGAAAACATTTAATAAAGGCATTGAACACCTACGCGATTCCAATATTAACATACTCATTTGGAGTGATCAAATGGTCAAAAACTGACATCCAGCAAATAGAGAGAACCACACGCACGACACTAACTAAACATAATAACCTACACCCTAAATCTGCAATAGAAAGGCTGACCATCAAACGGCAACACGGAGGGAGAGGCCTAATAGATGTCCATCACCTCTGGCAGAAGCAAATAAGTAGATTGAAAACATTCTTTCACAGTAAATCTAACATAAGCAACATACATAAAGCCATAGTAATGAACGATATCAACTACACACCACTTCACCTAAACGAGCAAATAGATACACAACACACTAACAATGAAGACCCACAGAAGAAAAAGATAGAAGATTGGAAAAAGAAAGTGCTGCACGGAAGACATCCCCATGATTTAGAGCAGTCTCACATAGATACGACTGCATCAAATAAATGGCTAATGATAGGTAGTTTATTCCCGGAAACCGAAGGATTTATGATTGCAATACAAGATCAAATTATAAACACTAAAAACTACAGGAAATATATTATTAAGGACCCCACAATAACGAACGATAAGTGCCGCAAATGCCACAGCCAACCGGAGACCATTCAGCACATCACTGGGGCATGCACAACACTCACACAAACAGACTACACCCATAGACACAATCAGGTAGCAAACGTCATTCACCAAAATCTAGCTCTCAAACATAAACTAATACAAGATACTACTCCTTACTACAAATACACACCAGAAAGAGTTCTTGAAAACACTACACACAAACTCTACTACGACCGCGCCATTATGACCGACAGGACCATTCATTATAATAGACCAGACGTAATACTTCAGGATAAAACTAATAAAGTCACTTACCTCATAGACATAGCAGTTCCAAACACACATAACTTGCAAAAAACAATAGGTGAGAAAATTAGTAAATATGCAGAATTAAAAGAAGAGGTGACCAGAATATGGGGACAGGAAAAAGTGTACGTAGTACCCATAGTAGTCTCCACTACGGGTGTTATACCCAATCACCTCCACCATAGCCTCAAATTAATAGACCTCAAGGACTCTATCTACATTACACTCCAAAAAGCCGCAATTTTAAACACCTGCAGGAAGGAAGTTCATGCAAATCGAGGAAAACGAAATTTCTCCCCACGACTCACACATACACACACTACGTTGACTTGGTATAGGCCCGTTAACGTAGCTAAAACTAGCTAAAGAAGCTAAGAAACAAATATGTTTTCCCAAAATAATAAATTATTTATTTGTTAACATAGGTGAAGAATTACAGGTCTTATGTTTGATGGTCAGAGCGCTATGTTATGCCAGGAGGCGTACAAATATTGGCATTACAAATTAAAATTGATTAAAGTCATGCATAGCTATGGTATGGAAATAAATATATATATAAAAAAAATAAAAAAATAATAAAATAATAACAAAATAAATAAAAAAAAAAATATATATATATATATTATATATATATTTATATCTTAGAATGTATTTTATAATATGTCCGCAAAAATCAAGGGCTTTTCAAAAGTAGGAGCGACTTTCATGATATAAATACACGCAGTAAACACGAAATTGTGATACCTAAATTCAGATTATCAAAAACTAGCAAGTCTTTTCTTATAAAGAGTATACGCTTTTATAACAAGTTGCCAAAGTCAGTCATAGAACTGACCGATGGAAAGTTCAAAAACAACATCAAACGAGTCCTTCTTAAATAAACTTATTACAAAAAGAAGGACAACGTAGAAGATAAAGAAGTATGGCCTTAGTTCCTTCTGCGCATGCGGCTTCCCTGGTAGTTCATAAACGGCACAAATATGTGGATGTCTCTTAACTGTTCTCAACCTCATTTTTTCTCTTCTTTCGAATCAGATTTTTACAATAGTTTTCAAATCATTTATAAATCTTTTGCTCAAAATAGTTACAGCACTGAAAACAGTATTTGTGTCACTTGTTTAATTTAGTATTTTACAATATTTCCTTACCTTTGTATAGAGTCTTTTTCGATTGTTTGTGAATGGGTTAACATTGTAGGCTTTGTAGATTCCCAGCTGCTTGTTAACTTTTGTTAACTCTTTATTTCGTCCTACATTTTTTGTGTAGTAAGCAACGACTTATTGTCGGGCCTACGCTGTCCCTCCATACTTAAGTACAAATGCTGTATCCATAATAATATTGTAAAACCAAATGATTTGAAAAGAGTAATCATGGAGTTTCTTGCCGGTTCTTCTCCATAGGAAACGACCAACCCGAACCGTGCACCTTTTTGTCGACGATTTACAAGTGCCCATCGAGGCCCATGTGAAATAAAATATTTTGATTTTTGATTTTGAAACACTTAGAAAATGTTTAGACAGCTGTTTGTAAGAAACACAGAAACATTTCAAACAAAATTATGCTTTTGCAGACCGGCGATGACTTAGCATAAGCGTAATCAGCGTGTAACATGCCCAGCGCTGGGACACAGGCCCCAACTCTGTGAGTTTGCCGTAATTCAACACGAAGGCCTAGAGCGGGTGGGTAGATGTCACATGTTTTCGAATTTTTGATCCTAGGACATGCTGATTTCCTCATTATGATTTCCTCCACCAGTTTCGAGAGCAGTGGTTTTGGAATAATTCCTAAAAAGTTCCTGCTAAGATTCGATTCGAACCCACGATCGTCAACTCGACGTTGTCGAGGCTGTTACTTCTGTGCCCCCACTGCTCTTTAACATTATTTTCACAAAATAGGTTAGTAACTACGAGATGGAGTATCTACATGGGAGTACTGATACCGACGTCACTCGTGTATCATACGTCAACACACGCTGACGTATTGACTTTATCTTTTGACGTCACACGTCACTTTGTTGGCGGCAGCGCTCATGGACACAACATCACGTTCGTATTACCTAGAGGTAAATTACACCAACATTTTGCCCAAAAGTCTCATTTGTTGGATAGTTGCAAGCTTGAATGCTGAGCATGAGGCAGTGGCGGGCCCACAGATCAACATTATGACAAGTTAGGGCATGTAGACTGTCCAAAAACCTTTAAATTATGAAGAAAAGTAAGTTATAATGAACGTAAGCCAAGCTTTTAGGGTATGAAGATACCGCCACTAGCATGAGGTTCTCGGTTCTATTCTCTGATAGCATTTCTGGTTTGATCAGATGAAGACGAATAGTATTACTAGGTTTTGCTAGAGTATTCTTAGTAAAAGTGATCAGTAATTGGGAATAGACTCGTCCCTTGATCAGAACTTATAGATAACAAGCGAAATGTCGGTGTAAGCCATAGAATAACCCGGGCACCTTGCGGGGATAGGGCCGGATCTTGCGGAACACCAGTTTGGTTTCCGCAAGGGGCGCTCGACGGTGGACGCCATCATGCGCGTGAGAGCCCTCACGACGGGGGACGCGGTGTCCCGGGGCGGGGTCGTCTTGGCGATGTCTCTTGACATCGCCAGCGCCTTCAACTCCATGCCCTGGAGTTGCATTAGGGAGGCACTCCGGTATCACCGAGTGCCGACCTACCTGCGTCGTGTGGTCGGGGACTACCTGACGGTTAGAGCCGTCATCTACACCGGTCGGAACGGAGAATGGAGCGTGGTTCTGGGGCTGGCCTTGTGGAACATCGGATACGGCTGGGTGCTGCGCGCCGACCTCCCTAGCGGCGTCAGTGTAGTTTGCTGCGCTGACGACATGCTGGTACTGGCACAAGGGACGTCGCACGAGGCGGCGGCCGAAAATATGACATGCGGGGTTGCGATAGTCGTGGAGAGGATCCGGCAATTGGGTCTCGAGGTGGCACTGCACAAGTCCGAGGCCATGTGTTTTCATGGGCCTCGGAATGCGCCACCGTCGGGATCCCTACTGACGGCAGGAGGGATCTCCATCGGCGTCGGGTCGACGTTGAAGTAGACAGTCGATGGAACTTCGTGGAACATTTCCGACGTTTGGCTCCCAAACTGGAACGGACAGGAGCTGCCTTCAAGCGGCTCTTGCCCAACCTGAGGGGTCCAAAAGCCTCCTGCCGGAGGCTCTACGCGAGGGTCGTGCGGTCCATGGCCCTTTATGGGGCCCCGGTGTGGGCGCGCTCTTTGAGGCGGCAAGCCGCCCACTACCTGAACGTGCCCCAAAAGGTGATAGCCATAAGGCTAATCCGGGGATACCGCACGATCTCCTTGCCGGATTGCCGCCATGGGATCTGGAGGCAATAGTCCTCGCGCGCCTGCACGGATGGCGCGCGGAGGCACTAAGTCGGGGGGAAACTCCGCTGCCGCGGCAAATTGCCGCTCAGCGGACATACCCCCGGCGTGATCTCATGGCGACATGGAGAGAGCGACTGTAGCAAACAACCCCGACCCCGTGCAGGGCACGCCACCATAGTGGGTATAAGTCTCCTCTTCGAGGAGTGGCTAGAGAGGCGCCACGGTGCCCTCACCTACCGCCCGACGCAGGTCACCGGACACGGTTGTTTCGGGAGGTTCCTGCACCGAATCGGGTGGGAAGAAACGCTCGGGTTTTTCCATTGCGAGGATCGTCCAGAGGACACGGTGGAGCACACCGCGGAGGTCTGCCCCGCTTGGGCGGAGCACCGTCGTAACCTCGTAGCGGTGATTGGCGGCGGCGATCTCTCGCGTCCGTCCCTGGTTCAAGCCATGGTCCGGAGCGAGAGGGAATGGGAAGCCGTCACCTCCTTCTGCAAAACAGTCATGCTAGCGAAGGAGGTGGCGGGACGTGAGAGGAAAAGAACCTCATGTCCCAGTCGCCGTGGGAGACGCCCTGGGCGTCGGGGGTCACGTGGTGGCTCCCGGCCACCGTAGGCGCGGGCCTGTGGACGGCGAGCTATGGGCTAGCTCGCCGTCCGGCCGTCTTATGACGACAGGCCGTGTCGACGGCGCGTTCATGTTCCACGCGCGCCTCAAAGAGATGTCAGCAACGATGTAGTCTGCTGGGCCGGTCATTTGACGATTTCCCATCCGGAAAAAAAAAACCTGTAGAAGGTAGACACACTTACCTCCGGTATGTCGGTAGCTCCAGTTCTCTCCTGATTTATTTCATTTGGGGTTTTATCCTTCATGGAAACCTAGGACCTATTACACAAAACTATACTATTTAGAGGACAAGCTAGTTTTTCATCACTTGCATTGCACCGTGTTCTCTGATCCACATAGGGGTGTGATGTCACATGTACAACTTTCACGCAGTGTGCGCATCCATCGTAACATTCTTCGAGTGGAGAGCGCGCGCCCTGCGCCACCGACCGTACATCGCGGAATAGAGGTTGGAGGAAGGTTGTCCTCTCTCAAACAGATTCCGATGCAAACAGCCTGATTATTTTTGAAAGCTAGTGATGTACCTTTATTATTCCTTATTCCCCCTTCGCTTTTGCCCAAGTATGTTGCGATTCATCTTCCCAACTTACCGGATGCAGCTGAATGCCTGTATTTGACATGAATTAACTGTTTTTAATAATAATTTAAATCAGCATTAATTGCCATTTAACAATAACAATAGTCATCAAAATTTTAATTTATTCTTCAGAAAAATGTTACTATTTATTTGCATCGTTTATCTCCTGAACGTCAATCTCATTTCAATTGCCCTGCTCACTATACAGATACAATCCAGTACGCCATTTAGCCGAAACTCCCAACAAAAGCATTGATTTCCATCTCTATCACACTACTGTGATTCACGCAAAACAACAGAAGCGCAGCACATACACAATTACCGACCGGGGGCCGGGGCATACAATACAGCGATCACTGATCACTGCTATCAACGCCGACAAATCGCCGACGACACGCCGACAAATCGCCGACAATTAAACGATAGATGTCACTGTGTCTGCTGGCCATTTCGAGAACATGTGGAGTTGTATCGATATCGATGCTGGGACTACTCTATCGTGAGCGAATGTCGGTCATCAGTCGATAAACATGGCCACAGTATAAATATATATGTTACCGTAAGTATGATAAATTGAAAATTATTAATAATTATCCATCATTATTAATAAATCTAAATTCTGAAAGAAATGTAGGATTTTAGAACGTAAAAAAACTTTCAACGAAAATTGATTTGAATAAGATTTTGATGTTTCGTTTTTGAGATATGGGACTTTTTCATGAAACTGCAGTAGTAACTTAGGTTTTCATTAAAATACTATGAAAAACTTTAATTTTGCTGTTGAATGTAATACATACAACACATGAATGAACCTTCAAAATATTTTTATTATATTGGTTGGTGCTACGGAACCCTGTGTGCGTATGAGTACGACTCGCACTTGGCCGGTTTTTATTCATTAGTACCATTTTGGTTCAATAGATGTCGCTGCATGTATCTTACATATTGATGATAAGTTCTACTTGAAAAGTCAGTTTTACTGCTATATAAATACCCTTGATGACAAAACTATTTATTTGGATAAGAATGAATAATACGATACGAATGTAACCAACTTTTGTTTCTACCGGCGATCAAATTAAATTTTAGAACACAAAAGCTGCTATTGTGACTTAACTACGATAGTTAGATAAATTCCCTCCCGCACTTTTTTGTAGGTAATAATAAGTACTTTAATCATGGTACATAATTTTTAAGTATCATCAATCTAAGCGCACGATAGTGCGCAGGTCAAGTTCCAGCAACAGGCCGCGCGCATGCCGTGCACTATTTACACGAACCGTTTCGAGCCACTTTTGACCCCCCTGTAGCTCAGTGCCTATTGCAAGTACAGAGATTAAATTGTACCTAAGTAATTATATACTAGTACGCAATAAGCAGTATGCCAAATTTCATAGATATAGCTTCAGTAGATCCTGAAATATTACCCTTTGAATATAGCTAATTTTGGCACTGACTGACTCACTCACTGACCGGTAATCAAAACCTTTAGGCCACTTCCAATTGTCCTAGCGTCATGAAATTTGGCACACAGGTCGTGTGTTATATGTAGATTAACAAAAAATTAAGAAATTTAAGAAATCGGTCAAGCGTGAGTTGGCTCAATCTAATATCGAATTTAAAAAAAATATTTATGAACCAGTGATATGAGAATACGAAGAGGAGGGGGGAGGATAGGGGGAGCGGGTATAAAATATGTCATAAGAAATCGGTCAAGCGTGAGTTGGCTTAATCGAATATCGAATTTTTAATAAAATATTTATGAACCAGTGATACAATGAGAATACGATGAAGAGGGGGGGGTGTATAAAATATTGTCTGTATAAAAAGAAAAAAATAGGTACGATTTCTTGAAAAAAAGTATTAAAATTCCACCAAAAACATACCTGTTAAAAAGGGGCCAAGTTCCTATCGGGTAATTGTTCGCCTTCTACTTAAAATATGGTATAGTTGTGAAAAGACGTAGGTACTTGGTTAAAAATAATTAAAATTATAATACTTCTAAATTTGAACATGGCAGGTTAATTTAATTATATAAATAATAAATTTAATTATACAATTAATCAAGTGTTACATACAGCACGAAAACCAGCCAAGTTCAAATTTAGAAGTATTATAATTTTAATTATTTTTAACCAAGTACCTACGTCTTGGGTGTGGTGGCGAGTCTTGGAAATGGCAAATGTTTACCAGTGGATCAGGCTATTGATGATTGTTTGCTTGTATCTTGTATCTTGTATGATTATGATCGATTTTATAGTGCATCTAAACTTGGCATTGGATTGGATTTCAACCCTTTTTTAGGCGAACAATTAGCCGATAGGAACTTGGCCCCTTTTTAACAGGTATGTTTTTGGTGGGATAGTTTTCTCAGCGCACGTCAAATAATGAATTTTATAGGCAAAATTTTGCTACTTTGGGTTACAGTATTGCAATTTTCTTAACGATCCCTATTTTTTAAATATAAATTATAGCCTATGTTACTTCCTGATAATTTAGATTTCTATTGGTGAAAAAATGCTTAAAATCGGTCTAGTAGTTTCGGAGCCTATTCGGTACAAACAAACAAACAAAAAATCTTTCCTCTTTATAATAATATTAAGTAAAGAGTATTGTGACTTGGCCCTGTCCTTGAAATAATTACCTACAGCCGGGTGGGAGTCCATATTGGCTCACCTAAAGCTCTTTACCCGAAATTGTTCTTCCTAATGATTTGTAATCCGAATGATAACTCTTCCTAAAATTTTTCATCCTAAAGTTTTCATTCATACTATTTGTAGTGCTACCGGCGATGTTCATAACACTCATGTTTCCGAAAATTGTAATAAATAATATGATTAATGTAAATAATTATATTTAAACTCCTACTGTTTTTTATCATAACGCTTTTATCCCTTAACATAATTACCATAATATTTTCACTCATACTGAGATAATTATGTCTAAAAAACCAACTGTTTAGAACGATTAAAGGTCACTGATTTTTGTCTTAAATGAATAAAATTCAGGTCAGAGTGTCGTCTTGAGTGCCCCCAAGACGACACTCTGACCTGAATTGAAAGCTATAAAAAAATACTTAGAAAAATTTCGCGACCAATTTCGAGGTAGCGCTCGCCGGCCGCTGCTGCGGCACCGCTCGCTTCGCTCGCTCGGCTCGCGCGTATTTGGTCACAGTTCTAACCTAACCTATGGATCCCTTCCACATCGTTTTTACGACAAACAGTTCGTCGGAGACAAAAAACACCAAGACACTTTTAGCCTTATATTTAGGTGTTTTATACTATGGAATCGAGAAAATAAACGATTTGCATAAATAACACTACTACTAATTTAATTGAAATGTGTATATGAAAATTGTATTTAACTACTTGTACCATGGTACTATTATTCTTATATGTTATACATATTATCTGAAAATAAAGTTACGCATAATTAATGCACATAATACTGATTATTATGAATAAAAAGAAATCTAAACAAAAAAGGTATGACTTTGAATAATAGTGTAAAAGATGGTTATGTTGAGAAAAATAGGAAAACAAACAAAACTATAATAGATGTTTATTGCTACTGACATTATGAAGTTGAATGCTTCGGAATTATGAACATTAGAGACTGAGTTGTTAGGAATTGTGATTGTTTGGGTGAAAAATGTTAGGAAGAACATTTTGGATTTCCAATTATCGGAGTTGAAAATTTAGGTGAACTTTGGCGCACCCGCCGGGCGGTACGTTCGCAAGCGATAGGGCTGCCGCGCCTACAGTATTTTAATTTGGGTGCTAATTAAACAGGCTTCTTTTTAATGGCATTATTCGCCTCCAAAAATTTAAGTTGACTTCTAAATTCCTAAGTCAGCCACAATTAATGAGCATCTAAATAATACTATCCTAGCCACTAGTTATCGTCTATGTAAACCACTCTAAATACATGATGGTTATTTTTTAGCATCTAAATTTGTAACATGCATTCTAACAGTAAACTTCTAAAATACTATTAAATGACATCAAAAAAAATATTTATTTAGCTTCTAATTTTTTAACTCAGTACGTTTAAAATGTAACTCATCCCCTATTAATTGATCGTCAAAATTTTGCTAAAAATGTCATCAAATAGTATATTGGCCGGTTCACTAATGTATTACCTAAACTCCTTTCACAAATTTTTAGTTTACAACCAACGTTTCATATACTATTTATTTCACAAACAACGTATTCCGCAGATGTTTCATTTTTTAAACAATCACTTACCACGCATTCCTTTGGCAAACGCTTCGCTTTACAAATGTTGATAATTTAATAATTTAAAATTTTTTCGTTTAATACATTATTTTGATTCTTTTGGCAAAATCACGTTTTACCTAAATACCACTTTATAATAAACTAGCTTGTGCCCGCGGCTTCGCCCGCGTGGAGTTAGGGAATTTCCCACGGGATCTTACTTCTGGGATAATAAGTAATCTATGTATCTATCTATAATACATACAAAGATTTACATGTACTTGCTTATAACTTGCAATTATTAGTTTAAAGTTCTATCAATTAAATTAGATACGTGAAATATTGATACCTCGGTTTGTAATTGGACAGCGGATTTACTGGAGTTTACCTAAAGAGTATGTACACAAATTTTCAAGTCAATCGACCCCGAGAGTAAAAAGTTTCACAGAAAATTCAACACCCCATTTCACCCTCTAAGGGATAGGAATTTCGAAAAACTGATACTTGTTCTTCACAAAGAATACACCCTCCAATTTTTATATCTCTGGGACCAGCGGTTTGGGCTGTGCGTTGGTATATCAGTCAGCCAGTCAGGACATGGAATTTTAAATTGGGGGATGATTTTGGAAAAACTATGATACACGTATCTCATCATTTTAACTGAAGTATATGTAGACACATTTTCAAGTCAATCGACTCCGAGAATAAAAAGTTTCACATAAAATTCAAAACCCTATTTCACCCTATTAGGGGTATAATTTCAAAAAACCCTTTCTTAGTGGATACTTACTCTTCACAAAGAGTACACTGTTCAAATTTCATGTCTCTAGGACCAGTGGTTTGGGCTGTGCGTTGATGTATAAGTCAGCCAGTCAGGACATGAAATTTTAAATTGGGGGATGATTTTGGAAAAACTGTGATACACGTATCTCATCATTTTAACTGAAGTATATGTAGACACATTTTCAAGTCAATCGACCCAGGGAATAAAAAGTTTCATAGAAAATTCAACACCCCATTTCACCCTCTTAGGGGTGGTATTTCGAAAAACCCTTTCTTAGTGGATACCTACTCTTTACAAAGAGTACACTGTCCAAATTTCATGTCTCTAGGACCAGTGGATTGGGCTGTGCGTTGATATATAAGTCAGTCAGTCAGGACTTTGAATTTTATATGTATAGATATTCTAAACCAGTCACAAAGAATTAAGCTATTTTTTTGGATAGTCTCGTAAGTTTTTAGTGCAGAAATTCACCTAAAGTCCAAGGTAAATAATATCAATATTTTGTAATAGGCGTAGTCGTCTGTTTGGAGGGTTTAAAGTAACCTAACCTAACCTAAAGTCGGGGTGCCCCAAGTCCCGAACTCGCTTCGCTCGCTCTTGATTCCTAAGTATTTGTTGTTCCGTTAATTAAAATTACCGTTGTGCCTATTTAATGAGTTGAATTTTTATGTGTTCTGTCGTTTCGCGTTCTCACGCCAAATCATGCAGTGGCTATTTTCACGATAAAAGATTATGATGTATTATTTGACAAGCTAACTTATAATAAATGATGCTTTCTGTGGAAGCTTGAATTATATTTTTTTGAGGACGTTGTGTTGAAGCTGTAAAACGTAAAATGGTGACGAGATGTAAAATCCGTGGCCGAGTTAGTAAATTAGGTGGCAATGTATAAATAAGAAGGACAAGTCACAATAATTGATGATCTTTACTTGACGCTTTCTATAGAATATTTAGATGGCGTTGTAAAAAAGACGAATTAGTTTATTAGGGGCTATGTCATTTTCCCGTTGCTTAGGTATAAAATTAGAAGTTTAATCACGTGGCCAATAAATAATTTTGTGGCGAGACTTATAATTTCCCTTTTAATTTCATCTACTTAGTTGAGTTTCTTTTTACCCGACTGCGGCGAAGCCCAAAAGGAGGGCTTTTAGTTTCGTGATTAAATATTATATTTTAATTAAAAAAAATTAAACTAATTGTGAATTAAATAGGAAGTTTTCAATAAAAATACAAGTTGTGTCTTTTGATTAGAAGATATTATAAAAAATACTAATTATAGACTGTTTTTGAACGCGAGTATGGGTACCTAAATCACTCGTGTGTCACTTTTTTCACCCTATCCACATATTTATTAATTAATCCAGGTATTTTACTCGGTGGAAAAAGCGAAATACCTACCTATTAAAAATAAAATAATTACGTATCTACTAGGAGGTATAACTATACATACATTATTTTATAGTCTTACCTTTCGGAGTTTCCGGGTAATTTAAAAAATGTTATATCTGTATGCGTTGTTGAAGAATTCAAGCAACCAAAGACAAACCACAGACGTAACAATATTAGGGACGTCCTGGGTTACTAAACAACATGAATTAGCGGTTTGTACTAGTGACGCGCGCGGTCGGCAGATCCGAACGTTAGAGTGAGAACCGATATCTGCGCGTGCCGCGTGCCGCGTGCTATTCACTCACAGTGACTAGTAGATTCGAAATCCTGAACCGGGCGAAGACGCACGTTCACTTGAGGCACTATTATAACGACCTGCAGCAGGTAACAGTTTGTATTGACTCCTATTAGTCAATTCTATTGTTTTCATAACCCCCATATTGAGGTCCAAAGCTCCGGCCTATCATCCCGAACTTAATCCGGGGATATTGGCGGTATCCGTGACCGGAGGTCAGGGCCGCATCTTCCGGCATATCCGGATACCCTCGAGCTCCACGCCGGGTACCTCATTTACCCGCGTGGCCGCGTCGTGACGCTTCGGGTCAGGCAAGAACATCTGCCGACCGTCACCCCTCCAGTTCTGCAGTTTGGCACACTGTTGCGGTCGTCGTCACACCAGGCTGAGCCAGAAGGAACTGCGCTACTCCCAAGTGATTGTAACGAAAAAGATTTGTGATCATAAATCTACCTTCCCCCTATCTCTCTTTTTTATAAATATATTTTTATGTTGACAAGCTTTTTGGTCTTATCTAACTTTCCACCACGTAAACCCTATCCGTGACACGGTTTTGGTACAGTTCGAGAGCGAATGATTCCAAAGAGGCCTACTTCGAGCTACGTTCATTTGAGTACGTAACTGATTACATACATCATCATCGTCATAATTTCAGCCGAAAGACGTCCACTGCTAGACATAGGCCTCCCCCAAGTGTCACCACATTTAACGGTCCCATGCATCTAACATAAATACTTATTTCGAATTGGTCGGTAGGGCAAAAAGTGTTATTGGGTTTTTCCATTAGGAATTCTCAGTAGCAGGTTGGAGTTTAGAAAATGGTGGTATGATACCCGGAAAGCACGTTAAACCGTCGGTCCTGCGCCCAATCTGCAACTCATCGTACTGTGAGAGTAAAGAGACAAAGAGTGCACCTGTGTACCAGTTCACCTATAACGAATCATGCTTTATTCTTCTCCTCTAATCAAAGAAACACTTAACATCTTCACAGCTTAAACTTTTCAATAATAGAAAATAAACTCTCCATGACGCGCCTTCATTCCAGTCGCGTCTGAAACTCGACTCACTGCAATGTTTTATGTATGTTTGCTCGTTTTGTCTCAATGTCACACACGACACCTGTTTTAATTTATTCCGATGCTAAGATTTATATGAGAATGCAAAAAGAGCCTCTTGGAATACTCTTGAATATGTATCAGATACATTGAATAATTCACATGGTTGAGGATTAAATTGAGTTGGTTTCGTGCGTAGTCGGGTGACGTAGGACAATTTCGGCAGAGGTCGGCAAAGGTCGGGTGGTTTTAGATGAGCGGTGACGTTTAGACATTTAACAGGTGAGGTGGAATACACATGACGTGGTGGTGGATCTGGGGAAATTCTTGATAATTAAATCAAGACTCTATTATAACACCAACACGCTCACACAACTCAAACCTTATCCCAGCATGAGCTTTTTTTGTCATTGATTTAGGTAAAATGTAAATCGTTTTTATGGTTCCGTTGCCAAATGGCACAAAACGGAACCCTTAAGGACTCGCTCTGTCTGTCTGCCTGTCAGTACTTCACAATTTATAGGTCCCGACTTCCCGAGTTAGAACCCAAGACATGCACACGTATTGTATAATTATCACTTGCTTCGGTGAAGGAAAACATCGTGAGGAAAACAGCAAGCCTGAGAGAACTTTGACATGTAAAGCCAAGTCAAAGGCCCATTGGTGGCATAAAAACTCTGACAGCAGGTTAGGCACTAACCTCACGATAAAGAAGAAGAGGATATCAGAGCTATTGTTCTCCGAGACTGTTGGCAGTTAGCACCACACGGTTGAAGTTTAGAGAGTGTTCTATGAACCGCTACTCAAAAGTAATGTGAAATTATGAAAAATAAAACAAGGGGTTTTCAATTTTCAGTTAAGTACATAAAATTCTACGTATAAAACTATATAGGGTGTCTATCGATAGCTTCTTTTTTTCTTAACTTAATAGTTGATGAGATATTTGCTTCTAAAGCCGTCAAAATGGTGTGAACTGTCCCCCGTCTAATTTTTAACCGACTTCCAAAAGGAGAAGGTTATCAAATCGTCTGTTTTTTTGTGTGTATGTTCAGCGATATCTTCGCCAATTGTGAATTCTGATTCTTTTTTTGTTTGGAAGAACATTATTCTTCTGTTGTCTGATGAAAATCTGATGCTGATCTTCGGAGACACACAATGAAACTCATTAATAATATACAGCAAATCTGTCATGATTGCTGCTATCGTTTGAATATTTATTGTTTACACAACATCATAACATAACATCACGCCTGTATGCTGTGAGGGGGAACGCAGATGTGTACACTACGCCCAGATTTCGACAGTTTATTAGGTATATTAATTTCCATTTTATTGGGGTTAAGCCTATTACCATGACAAGTATTGCTATCAATGTAAAATAAATGCATAGCAAATATTTTATAGGAAATTTATTTAAAGTAAGAGGAGGAAAATTTTGAAAAAATGTGGTTTTGTCGAACGGACATTTTCGTGAAACTGCAGCAGTAACTTTGGTTTTCACTAACATGAGTACTATAAAAAACAAATTTAGTTTTGCTGTTGAATATAAACTAGCCCATGAATGAGTATTTAAATTATTGTTATTAATTTGTTTAGTGCTAACCGGCGGAACCCTTTGTGAGCGAGTCCAATTCACACTTGGCCGGTTTTTTATTTTTTGGTGTCGTTTCATACAGGTTTAATAAATTTGATGATAGTTAGTAACAAACATTTTTTACTCCATTTAATTTTGTCAAACACACAATTTATGATTTCTTTAAATAGACCATTAATTTCTATGCCTTATCTTAATTGCAGTGAGGTAACACTTATACTCACTATTCGGTACGGTTCCAATGCCTTCGAAGAGTGGTTAAATTGGCGTGGTAAACTTGTAACTTTCAGATAAATAGCAGCTTTCATTACTCTGACACAAATGTTACAGTTATTGAATTTCCGCTTTAGATTGAGACGCGGCTATATATTTTTGAAGGTTCGCCTCAGATTCTTTTAAGACTTTGTCCGCGTCCAGGATGCATACGCATTGTCGATCTCCATTATCTAGGTTCAAACAGTGGCAGGTGCCACCAAACCCCAGACAGGCCGGGGTCGCATCGCAATCTGTAACAATGAACATAAATGATAACACTATCAGCCTCTAACATTCCCACTGCTGAGACACAGGCCTTCACCATTTTGAGAGCAGTGATGATGAAATAAATTACACTGAGTAACTCGCCAGCCTGGGTTCGAACCCACGAGCTACAACTCGTAAGTCGGGACCGCTACCACTGCGCCACCACCGCTCCGGTGCTGGAACCACGTAGAAATTAAAAGGAAAAAAAAAATGTATTTTAATATTGTAGTTTCAATTATGACTAATATCCAAGACGTATCCCAGCCGTGGGACCGTTACAGACTCAGTATACACTACCTTATTAAATCTTTATCATTCTTAAATTAATGTTTTAATTATTTACTAAAATTAATAAAATACGTTGGAATTTGTTATATAAAATGGTAAACTGACTGACTGACTGACTGGGTGATATATCAACACACAGCCCAAACCGCTGGTCCTAGAGACATGAAACTTGGAGGGTGTGTTCTTTGTGAAGAGTAAATATCCACTAAGAAAGGATTTTTGGGAATTGCACCCCTAAAGGGGTAAAATAGGGGATGGAAGTTTATATGAAGGCCGTCAGTTTTGAAGTTAGGATCTTCAAATTTTGTGTTTAGGCTGACAATTGAAAATTAATTTATAGGTGTCTCAACGTTTTTGAAAATTCTACCCCCGAAGGGTTAAAAGGGGGGATGAAGGTAAGAACTATTTTTGTTCGGGTGGGATATTTTTCGACATCCACGCGGGCGAAGCCGCGGGCAGAAGCTAGTAGGTACAAATATATTTTGATTGGCTTCGTATGGTTGGGTGTACGAGTAGAGGAAGACCAAAGAAATAAAAAAAAACCAAAAAAAAAAAAAAAAAGATAAGAGCAGGAGCATGATGATGAGGACAGTGGAATACGAACTTTCAGTCTGATTCTGTGGAGACTCTGGAGTTGATCCAACAAGCGACGCGCTGATCGCGATGAGGGAGATGAACAATATAACACGCGGGAGCTTCATGGTCACTGTAATTGGCCGACGGAGACCAATCTCCTATATTTATAGTATTCATGTAGACAGTCAACTACACGTGAAATACGAAAACCACCATTATTGCTAAGACGAAAACGCGCCGCCAATGTTATCAAAGGTATCCAGTGGATTGTACTTACCGTATAATCGATAAAACATATCTTCAACCAGTTGGTTCCGTAAATCAAATTATTGTAATTTTTCCGGTTTAATATCAATTATGGTTTTCAATTACATCAATATGTTAGAGTGATGCCGTTCGGTTTTGTATAGCGATGTACGATCCGATCTGACATTTTGTATCGATACCAACGATTACGGCGCGGCGCAATGCTTGGATTTATACGTAGTACCACTTCAATTTTAGGCAGAAAGAAAAAGGTTAATAAGGACATTTCACGTCGTGTTTCCAAAGTTGGTAAATATTCCGCTGAGCAGATCAACTCCGTTCTCGGAGTCCCGACGGGTTGAATCGCTGAACCGTTAGATGAAAAGTTCTCCGAAGCAAATCTCTTCAAAATGTATAGGGTAAACGGAGAAGGTCAAAAATCCGACCTTAACTCATTGGTTTGATACCTACGACAAATTAAAAATTTGGTTAGATAAACCAGTTTTTTAAGGACAGAAATTTCAGTGTAATTTATCGAAAGATAGTCTATTTGTATCAAAATCAAAGCACCAATTGAAGAAAAAACTGCGATCCCACAATGTGTCATAAATATTTAATTTTGAATAAAGAGTTGACAATTTAAAAGAAAAGATATTTGGCGTTGAGGTTTAACCAAAAAGGCTAAAATGCAGAGGTAACTCTGCACTACCTACAGTTATAATTAATTTAGAATAATAAATCCAAAGTATCGATACAAATGCAAGTATCGAGCATCACTAGTTTGGTAGTTGGGTAAGTAGGTAGGTAAATAATGGTATGTGTAAAGATAAATAAAATATTGTTAATTATACAAGGTTAAAATCAATTAAAAGTTAAAATCTGTAATCGCGTGCAATCTCCTTGCATACTTGCGGATATTTGAATGCTTTTACGCAGAAAGCAAAAAATATAAGAAGAACGGGTCACCTGACGACCTAACATCCTCGGAAATGACCATCGTAGTTTTCAGAGAAATGGGTCAACACCTCAAAGACCTCTCGAATGTTGTGTTCTTTGACCTTCGAACAAAATGGCGTATTCTTCCCAAGAACCGCAATAGTGCAACGTGGTTTTTTTATGAGTCATAGGCCTTATGCTAGTGACAAGTCGCACTTTTGAGTTTTTAGGGAGAAAAAAAATAAAAACGAAAATCTGAAAAAAAAATATTACTCGGTATCCGGAGGTGATTTTCCAAAAATAAAAACTGGAAAATATGCGCCCAAAGATGCTTTATCAGACTTTATTTATATAAAATAAATATCTTGGACAGTTTCGTTTTCAGAATTTATTTTAATTTTTTTCATGAAAAAGTTCATCATTAAAAAAAAAAAGTATTTGAAATCGTGCATTTTAATGCATTCCTTGATCGATAAATACAATAAACAGCAGAGGGATTTTTTTTTTGATCAAACGGAACACTGTGCGGCGGGACCAACTTCTTCTTCACGATTCTGTTCTCCTAGTACTTTCCGTTCAAATTCTAAATTGAGTTCTCTCGTGACAAACCTTAGTGTGCCAGAGAGAGACAATAAACAGCAACATCAACAAGAGGTTTCCTTAGAACTTTGGGAACTGCTGTAGTGTATAAAAAACCGTTGAAGTTTATGGTTGACGAAACGGGAATCAATGTATGAAGATTAAAATAGTTACGAAAGGGGACTTTTTTCACTTGTATTGCACGTCTTTTAGTAGTCGAAACGGGAAAGTTACCAAACGGGATGTACCCTTTTTATGTATTCACCGATTTCTCCGCCAATTGTGGACCGATTTTCAAAATTATTTTTTAATTTTAAAGCCAATACTCCTGAGGTGGTCCCATGGTCATCAGGTCAGGATCTGATGTTGGGATCTTGGAATAATCAAGGGAATTCTCCAAATTGCAAGGGCACACAGTCATACTCGTAGGCATTGTGCCTGGTAATCATCATTGTGTGTACGTTCAGCGATATTTTCGCCAATTGAGAACCGATTTCAATGATTCTTTCTTTATTTGGAAGAATATTATTCAGCGCTGGTCCCGTTTAAATTTGGTGAAGATCTGATGCTGATTTTCAGAGATATACAATGGAACTCTTCAATAATAGACAGCAAATATGCCGTGATTGCTGCAATCGTTTAGATGTTAATTAAATTGTTTACACAATATCGTCACATAACTTCTGTATGCTCTGACGCAGATGTGTACCGTACAACCAGATTTGTTTCTTTTTGGTGACAATGTAAAATAAATGCATAGCAAATATTAATTGTATAGGATATAACAACTAAAAATGGAAAAAAAAGTGAAAAATAACTTTAGCTTCAGAAGCTGGTGACGAAAAACCTGAATCGAACAAACAAAAGTCACCGGCTTCTGAAGCTAAAGTTATTTTTCACTTTTTCGTGTTTTTGAAGTCGGTTTGGGAAGACCAAATAGGTTAGGTTAGGGCAGAACTGTGACCTACTACGCGCGATCCGAGCGAGTGAAGCGAGCGGTGCCGCGGCAGCGCGGCAGCGGCCGGCGAGCGCTACATCGAAATTGGTCGCAGTAATAAAACACTCGCACGCACGCACGCGCGTCGCACTACAACATTTATGAACCGCAAAATAAACACAGTACGTACGTGTATATTAAGTTACTATGGGTACGTATTGCAATGTCTAAAATTAAACGAACTAACGTAAAATCATGGACTTAGTATAACAAACAGGACTGAGTTCTGCCTAATTCGTAACACACAAAAATTAACCTTAATTGTAACACCGTAGGTTTACTTTTGTTAAGCTATCGTAACCGAGGCGAGAGAGATAGCCTTTTATTCCTTTCACTCAATTGCCAACAGATAAAAATGTTAAAGATAGTAGAAAATATTACACCGGCAGTCACCTCACACTACAAGAAAAATAAGTTACGTATGTATGTTTTTAGCTTTTTTTTTTTTTTTTTTTTTTTTTTTTATCGTGGTAAAATCATCAAATGAGTCCTCCCACCCAGGGCAGAGTGGGAGGAACTGTCAGACTTGTACTGACTAAAATCCACGGTGTCCTTCAATAGCCCTTTATGATCCAGGGTCACGGTAATTCTATAAGTCCCGCGACCCCGGCAGGCTTTCGCCCTCTAGAGGGGGGCCCCGTCATAATGCTGACACTCTTTGAGGCGCGCGTGGAACACAACGCGCCGTCGACCCGGGCATGGTCCATGGTCGGACAGCGAGTCGCCCATTACTCGCTGCCCGCAAGCCCGCGCCTACGGTGGCCGGAGATCGTCTGCCGACGTCCGGCGCCGTGGGCGTCTACCACTGCGGCTGGGGTGGAGGGAGGACGCTGTCCTCTCCCTCACGCGGCCCGCCTCCTCCTTCGCGAGCATGACTGCTTCGCAGAAGGAGGCGACCGCTTCCCACTCCGTCTCGCCTCGCAGCATGGCCTCGACCAATGCCGGGCGCGAGAGGTCTCCGCCTATTATGTTTTTAGCTTTAAGATTAATTTTAATTATTTTCTTTTAAAGGTTAACAGTCTATACGTAATACTAATTTATTTATTTTAAGTCAAATTAAATATTCGTATGATTGTTTGGAATCTATTATATATTCATTATGGTAACACTGAAATCTGTCATCAATGGTGTTAATTTGACTTATGTTGTTTTGAGAAAATAATAAGATTTATCTACGGTTCTTATTTATTTTAACTGTGAAAATGGTTAAAAGTATTGTATCACGACATGTAAAAGTGATTCATAAGGTGGTTGTGGCATATCATTTCACAGGTAAGGAATATTATAGATTTTGTTTACTAACAATGATTAGTGTAACCATGCCTTAGACGTTTTGCGGACGAAAGACTTATGCTTTCGTGTATTTTTCATTAAAACAGTTAATATTATGCGTATGATAATTATAATTAGTACCTATGTATCGCGTTATTGAAATAGCATTATTTTTGTTTGCTTTCCATTGAAAGAGGAAATTAGGCAACAATGTTGATTCCCGAATTTCAAACCATAACCAAAAATTCCGTTGTGTGCAGCCTTCATTTTAAGCCAGAGGATTTTCATACTACAAAATTACAACGAGCGTTAAATGTTTATGCAGTACCATCATTTTTTACAGTTGTAAGGATATTGGTTTTATCATCAGTACAACTGATGAACGCGGAAAGAAGGCAGGTTGAGTGTGCTTAATAGATGTTCTCCTACATGAAGCTCTTTTCAGTCGGCACTGGCGGACGCCTTGCATCTACAGCCTTACTAGAAAGAGACAAAGGGCTCTGTTATAAATATCTCTCTGGTCACGTTTTTCTGGTAGAGTACTCAGTCCAGTTTATTATACTAAGTCCATGCGTAAAATAACCTACGTTTTGGTCAATTAACGGTGAGGTGAACCAATTTAAGGTACTTACATAGGAATTTCAAGTTTTAGCTTTATGAACTTCAGTAACATATCCATTTGACATTTTAAAAAGCTTTCGGTATTTTGAATGTAAGTAAAACAATCATTAGGTATTTAGATTTTGGGGATTTTGAACGTAGGTTATTTCACGTTGGTTCTTTTAATTTTATATATACGTACCCCAACATCATGGATCCATCTTGGAACAAATTCGTTTTTTCTCATAAATATCATGTTACCTCTTGCCACACAAGAGCTACACGCTCAGTCGACATGAGTGCTGCGACAAATCGCGTCTTAAGTCGCATTTTCGGGAGCCATGAACGAGGCCTTTTTTTCGGGTGGGAAATCATCAAATGACCCCGTCCCGCTCTGGGCGGAGTGGAAGGTAGTGTCAGACTTGCACTGCCTAAAACCCATCCATGTTCCTTCTGCCCTATGTGTTTCAAGGCCGCAGTATCTCTTTCGAACAGTCCCGCAGCCCCGGCAGGCATCGGCCCTTGCGGACCCCTTCCTGTGTGCTGACATCTCTTTGAGGCGTGCGTGGAACACGAATGCGCCATCGACACGGCCTGTTATCATAAGACGGACGGACGGAGAGCTAGCCCATTACTCATCGTCCACAGGCCCGTGCCTACAGTGGCCGGGAGGCCCCACGTGGACCCCGACGTCCGGGGCGTCTCTCGCGGCGGCTGGGACGTGAGGTTCTTTCCTTCTCACGTCCCGCCAACTCCTTCGCTAGCATGAATGAACGACGCCTTACAACAAATTCGTTCTTTCTCATAAATATCATGTTAGGTGCATGATACGACGCCCCAAACAATTCGTTTTTACAAGACAAATGACGCTCTCTATTGCCAAAGATATAGATGCCCGGTACTAAAGATGTCTTTTATCGATATGTCGATATTTGTGACAACTAATGTTTGTATACAGGGCGAAATGTGTACGTAAGGGTTGGATGAATTTATTGGTTGTGTTGGGGTATGTAGCCTATAATGTTCCCACTGCTGGGACGCAGGCCTCCTCTCTATGAGAGGGAAAGGGCTATTATCCACCATGCGGACTCAGTGCGGGTTGGTACATGTCACATGTCTTCGAATTTGTAGTTCCAGTAGGAGCCAGTTTCCTCACGATGTTTTCGTTCACCGTTTTGAGAGCAGTGGTGATGAAATAAATTACGCAAAGCGCCTTGCGCCTGCCTGGATTCGAACTCACGACTTACTGCTCGTAAGTCGGAGCCGCCACCTCTGGGCCACCGCTGCTCCGTTGGGGAATGTTACTTTTTAAATTATTATGAAGATAGCTCGTTAATAAAAGAGAAAAAGAGGGAGTAAAATAGTACCTAATAGGTTTTAGCTCAGCAGTAGGACAATCAGGACTAATGAAAAAAAAAACGCATAAGCAATATTTTGCGTCTTCGTTAAACACGAAAAAGCGTTTAAAAGAAACAATAATTCCCATTCCCTCTTTCGAGAAATGAATATCTTTCAGAAGTCGCATGTTTGTATTTGTCTCCACGACTCATCAACTGCCGTCAAACATATTGACTTGAAGCGATATTAAAGTGAATATCTCTTATTTGACTAAGAGAGAGAGGAGCTGAATCCATAAAAAAATGTTCTATACATTTAGGTACATACCGTGTAGGTATTGCACTTAAGATAAAACATGTGCTGAATTCACTGCAACCGTTTCCACGTCGGCTTCCTGTACACCGACTCCGCGTACGGTTAGTTTTAAACTCGACCCAAATAGATTCGTATCCTCTCTGTACAATAGTAACGTCTATTAAAATAATATTCAATGTGAAAAACACTCCGGGATAAATTCTCGGTATTCAATGGGCACATTCTTTTGACGAGCGTACCGGCCACGTTGACGGTACCGGTACCACGATACCGTACGTGGACCATTCAGTTAAGGGCAAAAATAAATGAATACTTCATGAAATGCATCAACAACTTTATTTTTTTCGTGGTTATATTGGTATAATGCACAATGATAGGTGTGTTATAGCGTCTTCGATCGTATTGGTAATATTCAAACTCAAACTCAACGCATCTATTCTAAACTAGCTGTGCCCGGAACTTCGTCCGCGTGGGCTTAGATCTACCTACAGTCCAGCCATTTGCCAGTTGGCCATTGCAAAGCGTAGATCTCATGGAGAAGAATGGACAAAAAACTGCATGGTCACTATTTTCAAACAAAGGTAGATTTAACCAACTTCAAGACAAAACAACCGTGAAAATCCTGCTTGCCTGGACTGTAAAAGGACTGTACTATACTAATGTATCATATAAAAAAAACGACACTCTTTACCAAACTATGTACCATAAATAGCACAGAACGCTGTTTAGTTTTGCTAATTGAATATTCATACTTTCCCTTCGGCCAACTATTCGATGAACCAGAACTGGCATCGTTAGCACTTCGTGTTAACTGACTTGTTAACTTGTTTTGTCTTGTAACAAACAGGTGTTAAAGTGTTGTGAATGAGGGTGGGGAATTATTTTGATTTTGACTGAAAAACTACATAAGGCAACGTGGCGAGATTACCTGGACGCGCATCACGAACGCTGGTTCGAAGTGGCGCACGAGAAGGGTACGCGAAAGGAACCCGAAAGGTCAATGCCCAGCAGTGGGACATGCAAGGCAACTAATAACCTTATTATGATTAACTAAATAGATATTTACAAATAGGCATCTGGGCTATTGCTGTTTCAAATAAATAAACGAAACATTAACATTAACATTTCACTCAACAACGAAGTCTGATCATTTGATCAATTTCTCGGTTATTGTATCAAAACAAAACTTTTCCTTTGTAAACTTTTTAACGTTAAGAATAGGAAGTGTATTTAATGAAAAGAAGCGTTTTCTGATAAACAATAAACGAATATGGGAAAGAACTACGTTTTATCTTATAATAAATTCAAGATTATTTATTGTCATAAAAACATTGTACACGGTTTGTGGGATTCTCTGACTCCTGCTATATTTGAAACTGTGTTGCAAGAGCCAGTTAGCATTGTACCTTAGGAACAATAATTTGGATTTTAATTTATTCCGTTACAAAAGTGTTTAGTTTTCATTAAAAAAAACAGTTAGACTTGTATAATATAGAAAATGGAGTCATTAATTAATAAACAAGAAGATGTTTACAGTAGAATAGAGAAAGCTTATGTCAACTTCAAAAAATCGCCTAAGGATCGTATAACACGTCCTTATTGTAAAGTAAGATTAGAAAATTTGCATATTTAAGCTTTGGCAATAATAGAAGCTGTCAAGAAATTTCGTCATTACCTGTATGGCATACATTTTAAGATTGTTACAGATTGTCAAGCATTTGCACTAACTCTGAAGAAAAAAGACTTGTCAGCTAAGATTGCAAGATGGGTGTTGTTTCTAGATCAATATGACTTTAAAGTTGAGCATAGAAAAGGTTCAAAGATGAGGCATGTAGATGCATTGAGCCGACACTCTTATATTTCAGCCGTGGTAGTAAGCCTTCATGAGCAAGTCAAGGCAGTTCAGATCCAGGATGAAGGACTGAAAGCCATAATTGAAATTGTAAAAAAAAAGTCTTTTTTAGACTATTGGTTAGAAAACGATATTCTATACAAGGGTGACCAGAACCAGCTAGTTATTCCTAGAAGCATGGAAAGAGAAGTCATAAGAAGAGTGCATGCTAATGGCCATTTTGGTAAGAGAAAAACGAAGGAACTTCTTGCTAAAGATTTCTACATCAAAGATATAGACAAGAAAATTGATGACTTTATTGTAAGCTGTATACCATGCTTACTAGCAACAAAGAAGCAGGCAAAGCAGGAAAGTTTTCTTAACCCTATTCAGAAGGAGAGAAGCCCTCTGCATACCCTTCACATGGATCACATTGGACCAATGACTGAGACCAGAAAGAAGTATAATCACATTCTTACAATAGTTGATGCCTTTACCAAGTTCGTGTGGCTTTTTCCCACAAAGAGTACTACCAGTAGTGAAACTTTGGACAAGCTTAAAATTCACCAACAGACGTTTGGGAACCCAGAAAGGGTTGTAACTGATCGAGGTACTGCTTTTACGAGTCATGACTTTAAGGAATATTGTGAGAGTGAGAATATAGAACACATCAAAATAACAACAGGAGTGCCGAGAGGAAACGGACAGGTGGAAAGGATACATGGAATCATTAAACCAACTCTAACAAAGTTATGTGCAGAAGATCCATCAGTGTGGTACAAACATGTAAGTCAATTGCAACGGGCAATAAATAGCACATTCATTTAAATTAATTTCGTATTGATTCGATGATTTTAATTGATTCGAATCGATTGTTAATCAATATTTGGCAACACAGCTGTCACTTATGTCAAATACAAAAAAATATATTTACGTCAGGATTTTTTTTTGTGTTTTATGATTTGATTTGATTTGTGATATGTGTAATGTTTTCTGCATCTATAAATGAAGTGTGAACTCTTATTTTGAGCCTCCACGTTGCTAAACATTATGAAAAGACAACTATAATATTGGCCACAGTTTTTATGACTACTATTTTCTGAACAAACATTGTTTTTAGATCAACACTTCTGATTATGTATGCAATTCTTGCTGGGCGATAGGAATGCATCAGCTGCAACATACCTGTATTTTTTGTGGTACTTCAGTGATTGAGACTGAGAGTCATATCAATCATGCATCAGAGGAGGAAACCCAGATAGTTGCAATAATTGACCAGAGGATACAGCCATGTCAGGTATGTATGACATATTTTTGCTTTCTATGTTTTTTCTCTATTATTTTCTGGAAGAATGACACACTCAAAGAAAAAGAGTTAAGATAGGCAGGATGCTGATTGCTGGTGTTGAATAACTTCACCTAGATGGACCTGTCTATTTTTTATTATTGTTATTAATGGTGATAGTCGGAAAAGAGTCTATACTTACTGGGGCGGGCCATAATTAGAAGTATATTAGCAGGATTATAGTGGAATCCGATTTCAAGGCAATAAAAAGTTTATATGCCTCAAAATAAAGTATTGAATTGTTTTAACAGGTTATGAACCAATTTGCGTAACTTGTTGGGAACAACCACAACAAGAACTTCTGTGAATACACGAAAACCAACTTCGAGCTCAGACAATCACTCTGCCCAACTTAAGAAGAGTACCAGAAGCACCCAGGCACTGCTTATTTAGTGGATGTCGCAACTCCGAAGTGCAGGCCACACCGCCAGCTGGCGGGCGGGCGGAGCGGGCGAACGAGGCATCGTTTCACTTGTTTTCATACTTTGGTTCACACCGCGAACTATCGAAAGAGCCGAACGAAGTATGAAAAGGGCGTCGTTCGCCCGCTCCGCCCGCCCGCCAGCTGGCGGTGTGGCCTGCGCTTGAACGTTTTCATGTCCCTGACAACATACGTCGACGCGTGGTGATTGAAAATAACTTTATAATATTGTTATCATTGGAATAAAAAGTTATTATAAATACTATGGTTTTATTTTTTTACCTATTCTATTTTAAATTATTCATTATCTTTTATCCTATTGACAACCATCTTATGGATGGACCATTGACCATCTAGGATGCGGATTCGAATCCCGCAAACGGTACGTTATTACTATTGTAAGTGACGTCATAGCAATTGGATGGCCTAAAATAATTCAAAATCTTCTTATCTATAATTGCCGTTTTCTTATCTCAACTTAGAACACCCTACTTTAAAATCTTACTAGTGCTTCAACACAAAAATCCTTCTATAGTTAATAAAGTACAATCTATCCACTTTATCTGATTGAAATGTATGATCTAAATGGGTCTGCCTTGGTTTACATTAAGTAGGTAGGTACTTCTAAGTATTATTTTTGGTGGTCCATTTTGAGGTTATGTATAAATCAATTTAATATCCCCAACTCTAATGTATATCTTACCATTACATATTTTGTTATACTCTATTGTAGCATTCAAATCCATATAATCATTCTATGAAACGGTGAGCCCGTATGTGATACTGAAAATACATGGGTTCATGCCAATCTCCTTTAGAATTCAAACATTACGAACTTACGGAGCATCTTGTTCTTTTGTCAACATGAAGGTGATTATAGTTATGAATAAGCACGCAGTTGGCGGGAAGATCAAATTTATTTTCCAAAAGTCTGACATTGATACAGACGTACCCGCCTACCGGAAGCTACCTAGATTGTATTGAGAATCAATTCCAATGTGCAGATATTGGCTCTCAATCCCGGGATAGTATCACTTGTGCAAGCACTTCTGATTGTATCAGATATGTTTATTTGTTCTATAGCATACAATGTGACGCTACGGAGTCTGGATTTGTGCCCGGTTGGCAATAGGCTCGCCCCCTTTACATGAGACTTAAACATAACTGGTGAAATGTGGGTGTACTATTAGGTTCACCTCTGCTTAACCCTTCAGGAATGACAGGTGTGATGTTATGTTATGTTTAGCCGAGTGCCCGACGAAATTACCACGACCATCCATAAAAACTTTCATCACCTAATCGTAGGGGATCAATTTTCAAAACACCCTCCCAAATGCTAAGTTTTGTTATATTTAAGTCTTGTGCCAAAATATGTTATGCTTCTAGACCCAGCAGTTATGCTTGCACGTTGTCCCCCAGTGAAAGAATGAACGAATTTATTAAAATATATTTAATTTATTAATTTTAAGAAAACTTACAGCTACAGCTTACAGCATTCGAGTAGTCGAAGTAATATATAGAAGAAGACCAATTACAAACTCAAAGCATTTATTTCAATTAGACCATCACAGGCACTCTTGAATGTCAAAAAAACAAAAAAAAGCGAAGCTACAGTCACAGTCACAACACAAAATAATAACTTGAGAAAGTACTGTAGTTGTACATTCCAAAGCGTAGATCTCTATGGAGAAGAATGGGCAAGAAACTCCATTGACACTCTTTTAAATTAAAATATTGTTACTAAGTTTTGGTTACATCATTCATGTTGAGATTATACATATATGTGAGAACGATGTAGAAAGACGTGCACATTAAGAGCGTCCAGAGAAAAAGATTTAATCAATCATGAAAAAATAAAGTAATTAAATAAAAAATGGCAGCTAAGACATGACCAGTCCCAACTGACAGCGCCCGTTCACGAATATGACATGTAAATTGTAGCCTTACAGTACAAAGTACTCACACATGTGATATGCAATTATATAATACTAACCTATGGAATCTATACAAAGCAAGGATATTTTACAATCTTCTGCAGCTTCCACAATAATGTAACATGCTAATCAATTAGTTTGCCCCTAAAATAGACTAGTCTCGTGGTATCCACGTCTGTTATTTGCCGGATTTTACGGACAGCGTAAGCGGCTGAACTTAGCCGCCCTGCAAGTGCTGTTAAGTGAGGACTCCATTGCAATTTCGAGTCAAGCGTAATCCCCAGGAAAACCATCTGTTCGACGAATTCTAGTATCTCCCCGTTCAATACAATGTTGCATTCGCTACTTCTTACATTCGGTAACGCGAATCTTTTGCATTTAGTTTTCTTCTCATTTAACACCAAATTGTTTACAGTGAACCAGTTATGAATCTTAAGTATAGCGTTATTTACGTCGTCAAACTCTTGTGCACGTCTGTTAACCTTAAAAATCACACAAGTTTCCACTTAAATAAAGGAGATTGGCATGAACCCATGTATTTTCAGTATCACATACGGGCTTACCGTTTCATAGAATGATTATATGGATTTGAATGCTACAATAGAGTATAACAAAATATGTAATGGTAAGATATACATTAGAGTTGGGGATATTAAATTGATTTATACATAACCTCAAAATGGACCACCAAAAATAATACTTAGAAGTACCTACCTACTTAATGTAAACCAAGGCAGACCCTTTTAGATCATACATTTCAATCAGATAAAGTGGATAGATTGTACTTTATTAACTATAGAAGGATTTTTGTGTTGAAGCACTAGTAAGATTTTAAAGTAGGGTGTTCTAAGTTGAGATAAGAAAACGGCAATTATAGATAAGAAGATTTTGAATTATTTTAGGCCATCCAATTGCTATGACGTCACTTACAATAGTAATAACGTACCGTTTGCGGGATTCGAATCCACATCCTAGATGGTCCATGGTCCATCCACAAGATGGTTGTAAATAGGATAAAAGATAATGAATAACTTAAAATAGAATAGGTAAAAAATAAAACCATAGTATTTATAATAACTTTTTATTCTAATGATAACAATATTAAAAAGTTATTTTCAATCACCAAGTGTCGACATATGTTGTCAGGGACATGAAAACGTTCAGAGTTGCGACATCCACTAAATAAGCAGTGCCTGGGTGCTTCTGGTACTCTTCTTAAGTTGGGCAGAGTGATTGTCTGAGCTCGAAGTTGGTTTTCGTGTCTTCACAGAAGTTCTTGTTGTGGTTGTTCCCAACAAGTTACGCAAATTGGTTCATTTAATGTAACCTGTTAAAACAATTCAATACTTTATTTTGACGCATATGAACTTTTTATTGCCTTGAAATCGGATTCCACTATAACCCTGCTAATATACTTCTAATTATGGCCCGCCCCAGTAAGTATAGACTCTTTTCCGACTATCACCATTAATAACAATAATAAAAAATAGACAGGTCCATCTAGGTTTCCTCCTCTGATGCATGATTGATATGACTCTCAGTCTCAATCACTGAAGTACCACAAACAATACAGGTATGTTGCAGCTGATGCATTCCTATCGCCCAGCAAGAATTGCATACATAATCAGAAGTGTTGATCTAAAAACAATGTTTGTTCAGAAAATAGTAGTCATAAAAACTGTGGCCAATATTATAGTTGTCTTTTTTTAATGTTATAGCAACGTGGTGGCTCAAAATATGAGTTCACACTTCATTTATAGATGCAGAAAACATTACACATATCACAAAGAACGAATTATGCAGGGATTAAACGTAAAACACAAAAAAAAATCCTGACGTAAATATTTTTTTTTGTATTTGACATAAGTGACAGCTGTGTTGCCAAATATTGATTAACAATCGATTCGAATCGATTAAAATCATCGAATCAATACGAAATTAATTTAGTGAAAGCAATGCTATTTAAATTATAATTATGTTGTTTAAAGTGAGCATATATTCTCGAATTAAATCAATCTACTTTATTTTTATTAGCGAACAATATTTGGACGAAAGATACTTTCCAAAACATACATAATACTTGTGGAATTGCTTTGGCCGTCTATTCGTCTATTTAAATCAATTTTTATGAATAAACGATTTTTTTCTTCTTCACTAAAGTGATCATCGATTTGGGTTTATTATATGGCAACACTGACGACGTCATACATTTAATTGGTTCTATTTTATGCGTTTTGTTTTGCATTAATGCGTTTTGTTTTTGCACCCTAAAATCATGGTTTTCTAATTACTCCCAACAACTAAAAAAACATTTTAGCTTGAAAAATAACTACAGCTATAAGACCTTTAATTTGCATATAACTAGATTTTGAAACGTTTGAATTTGATGAGATACCCAACTAACCAATCTCCTTTATGTATAAAATTGACAAAACTACATAAACAGCGCGAGAGTTAAACCTAAAAATATCTGAATAGAATAAACAAAACTAAAATACATTTAACAATAAAGTTACACTGTTACAAGGAAAAGTTACTTAACATTTTTTAAATTCATGGACACTATTTGTAAATAAATCATATTAAACATTCCACATGTTCTTAAAATATATGAATTTTGCCTGTAGATAGTTTTCATAATAGGTACATGAAGGAGATGAGGTCTCCGTAGAAACACAGACGGTACACGAAGTCCGATCTTGGCCACCAGCTCAGGGATATCTAGGAGATCCGTTCATTACACTAAATAGGAGAAGAAAGATCTGCAATTTTTCTTCATTCGTGTAAAGGAAGAATATGAAATTTCTTACACCAACTAGTATAGTTAGGAAGATAATAATTTGAACGATATTGAGTGTACCTTAAAAACCACATTTGTGTGCTTTCAAGGCGATTAATATAAACATTATAATTTGAATAAAAGCATAATTATTCGAGATGGCTACGGACAAAAGCACAGTAAAGAATTTTCATGGTTTTGACATTCTTAAACTCAGAGGAGATCCTAAGCCTTGTTGACTGCATAGTCAATTTGCGCATCAAACAAAAGCTTTGACTCAAAAATTACTCAAAGATCCTTGATGACGTTGACTCTGCCAATTGAGGTATTGGATAATTTGTAATTATACCTGATAGGGTTTGGCCTACGACTAAAAGTACATTCATAACATTTGGAAATATTTAAATCGAACCTTTTTCTATCACACTAATTATGGAACCGGTCCCGAATAGTCCCGATCCTTCTGTATTAGGTGTGCATCTTCAATGGTTGACACTTTACTTGCTAAAGCTTTTATTTCCTGACCGTAGGACTCACAGGGTTACTGAAGAAGTAGTTTCCCTCCACCTGACTTCACTTAGGTACGCCAGCAGCAGTATCATGCTATTACTGCTGCTGGCGACTGTTTTTAGAAACAGTGTCTGTAGTCAGTCGTTCGAACGGGGATTGTGTGTTAATAATAATATTTAGGGCTGCTGGGTCGATTGAAAGTTAAGCTATGCTTGCTTCGGTGACGTCCGAGGATAGGTGACATTACAATACGAAACTCTTCCGCCCCTCGGCAACTAAGTTAAGCCGTTGATCCAGGCTAACATTTGTAGATCTTTGACAGTCGTTACGCTTAATCAGAAGCTCAAGATTCTGACAATCAGTCTTACCACGGGGTATCTTATTATCAAGTAACTGGGATGTGGGGGTAAGGGAGACAATTTCTTCCTGTTAAAACCAGGTATTGCTGCAGTTTGTTCGATTGGAAACCGACGGCCACAAGGAAAAGCAGTTGATGAAGATTTTTAAAAAGTGAAATTACGTTTCTTCGCTTTTTTCTTCGGATATCAAGAGTCGCAATGTTAGTTGTGTCCTGGCCCTAACACGATAGTTAACGACGCTGGCGTGTGTTTAGACAGATTCATGCGATGTCCCGCGCGATGTATGTGATGTGGTGGGAGAGGTTTTATCTAAACGGCCCATTTGTCGCGGCATCAGCGCGGGAGACCGACTGCCATAGTTTATACGTTTCTCCACGTACATTTGGGTAGTCACGAACATAACTATGTGTCACACGTATTTTTTTCTCCAAGAACATTGATTAAAATTTGAACCTTGATATCAGATACCGAGCCCCAAGATACAGACTAACTGTCTAGTCCGGCACTAGCAACAACACTCTGTGTTAACTAGTACATCTCTTGTGTATACTTGCACCTGCTTCTGTATTACCTGGATCATAAACCATTTTCCATTTTGTTTTCTATATCTAATTGTTATTTCACGAGAGAAGAAACCTTCACAGGAATAAATAAGTTAGGAATCTACATGACGTTTTATTACGATCTATTATGATTTTAAATATGATTAATCTTTAGTATTTCCAAGGGAAATTATTGTATTAAGTACCTAGTACTAACTGGGTTGTGGAGGTCAGTTAGGCAGTCGCTCCATGTAAAATACTGGTGGTATTCCGCTGCTTCCGGTTAGACTGGAAGTCAAGCCCAACATAGTTGGGAAAAGGCTAGGTAGATAATAATGAATCGCATTTACATTCATAAATATCAAGACCAGCCATGCTACTCCGGAGTAAGTATTCGTTACACTCTTGCAATGCCAATACAATTAATTTTGACGATTCGAAAATGTTCATTTCGTTTTCAACCAGAACAATTTTTTTTAAACTCATGATCCATGAATTTTGGAATTTCCTTCAAAATTTCAGATAATTTTCTGCAACATAAATCAAATCAAATCAAATCATTATTTATTTGTCAGAACATGGTCTATTGGTCGGTATGTATATTACATGGACTTGAGTTTATGTAGATTGTCTCATCACATTCTACCACATGGGCGTAAAAATGTTAATTTTTAGTTTAAATTAAAAAAAGAATGTCACAAATGAAATAATATTAATGATAATTGAATTAAATTACAATGTCAGTGTCATTTAAGTAGTCATTCAAATTATAATAGCACTAGCTGTTAAATTTATTTTAGCCTATAACCTACCTCGATAAATGGGCTATCCAACACTAAATGAATTTCAATGAATTTCATTTATCAAATCGAACCAGTAGTTCCTGAGATTAGCGCGTTCAACCAAATAAACAAACTAATGAAAATTCTTTAAATCATAAATCATATTTATTTCTGTAAATTGGTTTACTAAACTCTTTTACAAGTCACCATGTTTTTTTTAAAACTAGATGGGGCCGGTGTTTCGTACCTGACTACTCTGAGAAGAAACATCCGAAACAAACTCAGAGGTCACCGTCTCTTTTAAAGTCCAGACATTGCTCAAGTCATATGAGGACCATGTAGATTAATGTCTGAGATGGTCTTTTGAAGAAATAACCACACAGATTTGAGTGGACCTGTCCGGACAGTGCAAGCATTTGCCAGTGATCGTGTAGCTCGACTCATAATCCAAGGAGTTCAACGACACGACGAACAATACCAAAGAAAGGACATTTGAGAAGGCCGCATAAAGTACTCAAACTGCCAGACAATCGTGAAACTAATTAAACTAAAAAATAAAATAATAATAATAGTATCACCCACGTAGTTCTCACATTTACAGTAATAACCAAATAAATATAAAACGACACTTGAAAAAGTAAATAAAGTCAACTAAATCGAACAATAGTTAATAAAAAAAAAAAAAAAAATGTCAAACTGTAATAAAAAAAAATAAAAAAATGTCAAACTGTACTAAAAATAAAATAAAAGGGTACAAATTCTTAGTTCTTGAATGTGGCCTGGTAGTTTATTATAAAAGCGTGTACATTGGCATCTAAATGATCCACCTATTTTCTTGAGCCTTTTTGTGGGTACAATAAATTTATCTTTATTCCTTGTGTTTATGTTGTGAATATCACAATATTTCTTATACAGCTTTATATTTATGTGAGCATACAAAAGGTTTTCATAAATATATTGAGAGGGAACAGTCATTACATTAATCTTCTTAAACTTTTCTCTGAGAGACTGTCTCGGACTCAACTTATAAATTGATCGAACGGCCCTTTTCTGCAACACAAGGATGGTCTGAATATCGGCGGCATTCCCCCACAACAGAATACCGTACGACATTACGCTATGAAAATAGCTGAAGTAAACTAATCGAGCTGTCTCTACATCCGTTAAATTACGAATTTTCCTAGCTGCGTATGCTGCGGAGCTCAGTTTCTTCGACAATTTATCTATATGTGAGCCCCACTGCAGCTTAGCGTCTAAAGTTAAGCCCTAGAACACCGTGCTATCTTCAGGATTCAACTCTTCGTCCTTCACCAACACACTAGTTTTCACCTGCCTAACGTGAGGTAGTGCAAACTTAATGCATTTGGTTTTTTTTTCATTAAGAAGTAAGTTATTAGCGTTAAACCAATGCACTACTTTGGAAATCGCGCTATTTACATCGTCAGCAGCTAGTTACTGACGACACTTCAGTGTCATCTGCAAACAACACTATATCGTGGTTATCCTTTATGAGGAAAGGTAAGTCATTAATATAAATAAGAAATAAAAAAGGACCAAGAATTGAGCCCTGCGGGACTCCCATTGTTACTATAGAACCGGGAGATATTTTTCCGTTGACGTCAACTCTCTGGATCCTATCACTCAGGTATGAGGTAAGAAGATCCAAAGCGCTGTTCCGGATTCCGTAGTGGCGGAGTTTCCTGATTAACGTTTCATGAAGAACGCAATCAAATGCCTTAGGCAAATCGCAAAAAATGCCCAAAGCATCGCATTTATCTTCCCATGCACTATAAATATGTCCTAAAAGTTCAACACATCAGTAGTTGAACGACCCCTCGTAAAATCGAACTGTTTGCTATGTAATAATTTATGTTTATTAAAAAATCTTTGCAATTGTTCTAGAATTAATTTCTCAAAAATTTTACTAAAAGTAGGTAGTACTGAAATAGGTCTATAATTTGTGGGGTCTGATGTACTACCCATTTTGAATAAAGGAATTATTTTACTATTCTTCATAAGGTCAGGAAACTCCCCACAATCAATACAATTATTAAAGATAAGAACTAAGGTAGGTGCTACAATGTCTATAATAGACTTGGCAACTTCTACAGAATTACCCCACAGATCCGCAGTCTTCTTAACATTTAAGGAGTGAAAAGTTTTATTAATCTCTACACGTGATATGTTCAAAATGAAATTCAGAGTCGCAAACGTTAACATTTTCCTTAAGCAGAGATTCGGCAACAGTAGGTGATGAGTTTAGGGATTTCGTAGTTGAAACGGGAATATCAGAAAAGAAACTCTCGAAAGCCGCGGCGACGTGTGAATCTGATTTGATTACTCTATCATTAATGGTTAAGCTATAATCACTATTTCGGTTACTAGACCTTCCCGTTTCATTATTAATAATATTCCACGCCGTTTTAATTATATTATTGTTGCTATTCTTAATTTTCGAGCTCAAATACTGTGACTTAGCCATACAACACACTTTTTTAAATAGTTTTGAGTAATTTCTCACATATAAATTAAATTCGGCAGTATTTACAAGCATTCTTTCGTTGTACAGATCATAAAGCCGTGTTCTACTTTTGTGAATACCAATGGTAGCCCAGTCACTGAAAGATGCGTTACAATTTACTGCGATAGTCTTGGGAATGAAGGTGGAATTAAATAGCTTACAATACATAATTAAAAAAATCATCATGTTGACGATGAGGATTGTCACTAGACAAAAATGGTAAGTTATTCACGAGTTTACTTTTAGATGATTCTAAACGCCTTGCAGTTTTAGGGTTAACAGTGATATCATTTTTTCCCACTTTGATGTTTTGGATTTCGATGGTAATCATTTGTCCGCAATGATCAGAGTCTAAAACATTTATGATTTCCTTATGATTGGGAATAACATCAGTATAAATATTGTCTAGACATGTGGCACTAGTAGGCGTTATTCTTGTGGGCTCTATAAATAGGTTAACGAGATTGTAGGACTGAAACAGACTTATAATTTTATTACATGTACCAGAGTTTTCTAATAAATTTACATTAAAATCACCACAAGTGATAATTGACTTGTTTGTGTTGCAAATCTTGTGTAAAACTTCATCCATAACCTTCTCAAAGCAGTCATACAATCCCGAGGGTGGCCTGTACACACTTAATATAATAAACTGCTCCAGTTCTATACATGCTATTTCAATGATGCGTTCAACAGAGAGACTCACAATGTCCTTTCGGTCTTTAAAAATCTGTTTTTTTATTAAAATTAGTGAGCCACCATGTATAGCATTTACTCTGTTGAATGAACTACCAACCTGGTGATTACTGAAACTGATCATGAACTGAGGGCTTTGAAGCCAATGTTCTGTAATATAAAGGATATCAATATTATTAAAATTCAAAATAATTCTACTTCTAAGTCTTTGTTCTTAAGTCCTTGAATATTCTGATGCACCAGGTTGATAATAGGCTTTAAATTGCTTCTTAAATCCAGCCAAATCTAACTCTGTAATTGATTTTATGATGTTGATGTACGTGTCTGAGGGTGTGCGTTAATTACGTTACATGTTGTATATGTAGATATACAACATGTAACGTAATTAACGCACACCCTCAGAACCGAGAACCAGGAGAACAGGGAACCAGCCTGGTGAAAATGTCCTAGAATCTTTAAATAAATTATGTGGTGTCCACCACCCCGCTCTTGTCCCGCGTGATTGATTAGTAGATTACCGCCCAACAGTAGCGAAGGGTCAATTTTTGTAAGCGGTAAGCCGGATTACATATCTTTAATGTGATTTTATTATTTGTCTATAAAATACTGACTGTGCCAGTTTTCAAAGGGAAGCCGGTAGGAATCGAGTTGTATGGAACCTTCGCCACTGCCGCCCAATCCCTTTCACAGAGAGGAGGCCTGTGTCTCAAAAGTGGGAATATTATTGGCTGATTATGTAACATAATGGCTAATACAGGTTTAAGAATTAGATATTGATTGATTCAGGAATTTTTAGGCTAAATCTAAATAGTGTTCTTCTCAGATCCTTGAGCGAAGCACTGCTGTCATCTAGTATTGGCACACCAGACACCAGATATTTTAATGTCCTACTTCTGCGGGCTTTGCACCTCCAGCCCCCGTAGCATGACCACCGTAGACAAGGAATCGATAAAATGACAGTTTGTGTCGACACAATGACAGATTTCTTTGCACTATCTGTCATTTTGTCGATTCTTCCGTCAAAGAAATCCTTGTCTACGGTGGTCATGCTACGGGGGCAAGGCTACAAAATGTTAACGAATGGGACAAGATTGCCCGAATTACATTATCAGTCTACACATAGTAGGTACACATTAACTTATGATCATAGCATGATTAGCATGGTGTGGTGTGTTCATTTTCTATTGTTTTTTTAAACAGGAGCTCCTTAGCGCCATCTACAATCAAGACAATGCAACTAACCTGTCAATAAACAACGCTGTCTATCGGATTCTTAAGGTATCAAGAAGACGATCAATAAAGTTGTAGCCCTCGCACTTGCTAGTACCCTTTCCGACCACCAGAGGCGCTGCGCTCTCGTAAAATAATTGCATTACGGTTAACATCGTTCATCTCTTTCATTCATTCAATGACGTTTTACGTCAGAAAGGGATAGCTAGAATCGTGTCAATGGAACGTAACGTAAACACAAGTTGTCAGTTGTCAAATAGGGGATGGAAGTTTATATGAAAGTCCGTCAGTTTTGAAGTTAGGATCTTCAAATTTTGTGTTTAGGCTGACGATTGAAAATTAATTTATACGTGTCTCAGCGTTTTTGATAATTCTACCCCCGAAGGGTTAAAAAGGGGGATGAAGGTAAGTAACTATGTTTGTTCGGGTGGCGTGCAACTCAATTTTGTACAACCGTTTGAGTTGAAATTTTGCACACACCTTTGGTTCTCGTTACAACACATTTTTATGACAGACATTCCTTAATCCTGCAGCCAGGATCGTCTCCTCAAGAGAGAACTCTTCAACGGTTAGTAGCACGGACACGGAACTTTGTTTACGCGTTCAAGTTTGATAGATAAAGATGTTTTTATCATGACCTCATCCTGCAGCCAGGATCGTCTTCTCACGAAGGAACTCCTCAATGTTTACTAGCGTTTTTAAAAAAGTATTTTTAAGTTAAATTGGGCTTATGGTTGGAACCTAACACAACGTTAATCGTTGTTTTTTTTAATTTTAACCCACAAGCCCAAACTTCATACCCCTTTTCACCCCGAAAAGGAGGATGAAGTTTTGTATTGAAGTTGTTCGTTCATGAATAAAAATATTAAAGACAAACCGATGGAGTGGTTTTGCGAGAGAGCCATTTTGACTCCCAAAAACGACCAAGCCGCTGCGATCAACGAAATGTTGATAGATACATGCGAAGGTGAAGAAATGATTTATAGTTCTTTTGATACCATAGGTCCATTAGGTCGATATGGACGAGTCGGTTAATTATCCTGTAGAATTTTTAAACTCTCTTAATCCGCCGGGGTCTTCCGTGTCACAGACTTATGTTGCGTGTAGGTGCTCCTGTGATGTTGCTTCGAAATATACGGCCTCCAAAATTGTGCAATGGAACTAGACTCCAAGTAACTGCTCTCCGCCGCAATTTTATTGAGGCCAAAATACTAATTGGATCTGCCAGAGGAGAAACATTCTTCGTGCGACCTATGCCATTGATACCAAATGACCTTCAGTTTCAATTTAAAAGATAGTAGTTCCCTATCAAGGTTTGTTTCGCGATGACTATTAATAAGTCACAGGGACAAACTCTGAAATTTCTGAAAGTTGTTTTGCTGCAAGACTGTTTCTCCCTCGGCCAGTTTTATGTGGCTTGCTCACGTGAAAGCGCTCCAACTGGCCTGGTTATTTTAGTGCTTCCGAATTAGTGATATATATAAATATATATATTGTCTATAAAGAAATACTGTGTAGGTCGGTATTTAGGTAGATACCGCTCATACCGGTCCTTTACAGTGGGTATTTCTTTACAGTATTCCTCAAATATCACACGCAGTGGAGGTCAATTAGCCATGAACAAAGCTCAATATTGTTCATTAATTAAAAATCTTAAAAAAAAAAATTAGACTACGCGGACGAAGTAAAATAAATAGTAAACTACAGAAGTACCACAGTAGAACCCGGTAGTACCTTACATTGAATATTCGAGTTTGATGCCAAAATTATAGTTTTTTAAAGTTTTGGTCAGTTTGTTTGGATGTATGTTCCGGTTTGCACAAACACGGCTGAACGGATTTGGATAATATTTGGCACACAGCTCGTTTATAGCCTGGATTAACCTATAGGTTACTTTTTAATCCCGGTAGTACGTTCCCGTCGGATATTTTTCGACATCCACGCGGGCGAAGCCGCGGGCAAAAGCTAGTTTTATTATAAATTTGAGGGGCTCTACAGACATAACATAACTCATGACCCATTCGTATCCTCAAAATAAAAACCTGATTTATGTGCAAGATGTATTCTGCACCTATTGGTACAAGTGACCGCTTATGTCGTCCGTACTATAAATACAGCCTATCTCAAAACGTTGTGATCTCTAAACAGGGCAGAAGGCTCATCATTCGTATCAGACGAGAACGATGTTTTACGACGGTTCGCGCTTAACTGCTGCGGATTGAAAGGGTTATGCTTTTGATTTACGTTTTATTGAGGTATTTCTTAAAAATAAAACATAGGTTATGTGTAAGATAACGGCTGTATTCCACAAAAGGTAAAAGCAGAAGTGTACCTAACAACCAAACTGTAAAATGCCAATGAAAAGTTAACTAAATTTTAATTTAAAAAGTCCGGTAAATGGCACTCGAAGGCACTTTGAACCTACAGATACCATATCTGCGCGTGTTATTAAATTTATTTGCAAAAATGTTAACTGCATGTGAAAAATTATCTTTAATTCCCACACATCAAGTTCAGTTAGCCCTGCAACTTAGGCTTTTTTTAAATATTTATTTATTTACTTATTTAACACTTCAAGCACAAAAGTACAGAGGCGGACTTAATGCCATAGGCATTTTCTTCCAGTCAACCTTTGGGTGATGCAGAGACAAGCAGTGGAAGGTGTATCTGAAAATAATTTTAATTAATACTACAAGGATATATAAAATACTATAAATAAATATCAAATACTATAAATATATATCAAAACTTAGATGAATATACTAAAATAAAAACACAAACAATGGGGAAAACATTATCGTTGTGACGAAACTGCCAGCTTCTTCCGAATGTACTCGCGAACTTTAATTTTAAAGATAAGCGATTGGTTTCCGTCCTGATTTCCTGGGGAAGCACATTCCTTCTTCTTCCGCATTCAGAGAAATAGACTGGACAAAGAATGATCGGTGAATGAAGTCAGTGCAGTGAGAAATATTTTTAATGGTCTTAATTCAAACTATATTACCTGTTAAAGCGACTTCAACAATTAGACTTCCACCATTCGACATCAATTTAGAAATGGATCACGGATATTATTTCTTGCAAAATGGCCCACATTTTGTAATATTCTTAATACTAATTACGTGGGAATATTCTTAATACTTGCACAAGTGTAATTACACCTCTACATACCTATCTAATCATAATTTAGATACTACTAAAACGTTTCTGTATCCTTTCGTCCACGGTCGCATATGGCGCCACCTATCGGCGCTGGTCCCGAACTGCGCTAACTGAAGTTCGTCCAACATGGTGAGACTAACTTTACAGCAGACTACACGAAACTGCGTCGGAACTAAATCGTTATGATTTCTAAACTTACACGCAAAAACAATCCGACGGCGACCGGGATTAAATAAGTTTCGTGTAGTTTACTGTGGATAGGTTTTGTCATGCCTTTGGGTGGAAATTATTATTATTTACTTTCAAATCTTGAAGTTTGGATAATCTTACAAATTCAAGAACCCTTCGGATTGTTACTGAAGCTGTGCCACGCCATCAGGGTGCAGTGACAGTCTGCTGACTATCTGTTTTCTAACCAAAAACATAAAAAATTGTGACAGGGACTTATAGCAAATCACAAAACTTAATTCAAAATTCAGACCGACAGGTTTTTTAGAAATTCCTGAAAGAAAAAAATTACAACATTTTTCGTGATCTCAAACTTTAATCTAGAATCTTTTAACTCGCAGCTGTCAGCTAAGCCAGACATTTTCCAATCTGGTTTCTCTTCAGAAACTAAATATTTTTCTCTTGATAACCACTCTTGCTTGCATTTAACTAAATCATAAATATAATCCACTTAAGAAAGAAAATACACGTAAACGTATTTTATTTCCTTCATTTGCGCTATTACTTTCACGAGGTCGTCTCTTGGATGGGTGACCATCTTTACATACTGTTGATTGGTATAAGGTTCACTATGCTTTATATAGGATTTTAATAAGAAAAGACGTGTGTTCTACTACTTAAATACATCTATAATTATGACATATTCTCGTACATATCTTGTTACTAGATACGTTTAGCATTGATGGCATTATGTCACAACATACCTCCCACCAAAAGGCCTGTAGGTCTTTTAAGAAACAATTATTTAAAAACGTTTCATAATTATGAGATAACCACTAAACAACGTTACTGTAATATTAATATTTAACACGTATCAAACATTAATACTGCATTTCTGAAGAGTAAATTTTAAGCAGTATGGATCAACAAACAATAACGTAACTAAAACATTAAATACTGATACGTGTCAAGAAATACTTCCGTTTATTAAGAAGTTATAAAATAAATAAAATACATTATTGTAGGTGTGTGAAGAGTGTTAGTTCGCTAAATGAGTGCGTTTATCCACTAAAACGAAAACCAACTCGTCTGTATCGTTATAAAAAAAAGTATCCGATGTGATGTGATCCAGATTATAAACTATCTACGTGCCAAATTTTATCCAAATCTGTTCAGCAGTTTTTGCGTGAAGGAATAACATATATCCATACCCTCTGTCTTAAGAGGCTAAGCTTATTATTCAGCGAATCCTTTCTCCTCAGAGTGCACTACACATGTCAAGTGTGTATCAAGCAAGACCCCAGGAGTACCCAAGTAGCTCCTAACGTAAGGTCAACAACGCTATTGAGTTCACTTCCGGGAGACCTCAGTGAAGACGGCTGGATATTTTTATAGATAGTGCGCAGTGAGGAACTTTACCTGAAAATAACATATCATAAAATCACGCCTGTAATTCTCCGAAGGGTTAGGCAGAGGTGTTCCCACAATACGCCCATATTTCGCAAGTTGTGTTAAAGTTTCTTGTAATAATGGGCGAATCTATTGCCACCAACCGGGCGTAAATTCAGGGTCCGAGTTGCTTGTCTGGCCAGGGAATCGAAGCCGAGACCTTATACTCAGCAATAGCGCTTGTCACCGCTAAGTTTAAGTGCTGATTATCAACCTAATTTGAAAAGATACTTTTGATTTTGCTTTTATATGGAGCGACTGCCTATCTGACTTTCACAACCCAGTTAGTTCTGGGTAATACGATATCATTTGGGAAGATTGGTTGTCAGACATTCGGGACACTGACTACCTGTACCGACTGTCAAAGATCTACAAATTACAGCCGGGACTAACGGCTTCACGTGATTTCCGAGGTAAGGAGGAAATTCGGTATGTAATACATGGACACCCATCCAAAGAGCAACCTCGACAAGTGCTGTTTAACCAGAGAGACCGACCCGTGTCGCTGTTGTTATTTAGCCTGCCTTGCCACACATTACATAGAACCCAAAGGCCTTTATATCACTCATCTCCGTACTAACACTGAATTCTTATCACCACACCTAAATGTGACCTTTCCAATTTTACGCAAAGAAATGTCATTTTACTATCAATCTATACTAAACCCTATTTTGCACTCAGTAAAGTTGGTTTTAGTCTATAGATGATCGGTGTTCGGAGATTTAAAGGGATTTCGTGAAAGCAGGCGGAAATCGGGCGACTCCTCCTAAAGACACTTGTTAAAGCAGACGAGGTGCGTGCCACTGACGGCGGGAAACGAGTTCACTGACATGTCGCGTATCGTACGGGAACTTCAGGAGTCTAGGCAAAAAGTGATTGGAAAAAGCGGATTTGAAATGACAACCAAATTATTTATTTAATTTTGTAAGTAAACGTCAGTTGCGATTCCTTTTGCAAAAACGCTCATCCTCAATTTTATTTAATTAAGGTAATGTTTTCGGGTTTACCGCTTGACCTACACGCATACAGTGTGAACCGCACACGACGCAGTTCGTCACCGCACCGCAACGATTTCGCTGCATTGACGGTGCGGCGCGAAGGAAACAGTGCCGCCAAACGCACGTGCCGTGCAACGCAAGTTACTAGTACATCGCTTGAGGCCGTGCACGGGTCGTCGTTATAGAAGTTCCAATTGTACGTTTTCCAAAATGTATCACACTGAAAGCCGCTTATGCTCCTTTAACTTTCCAGATTCCGACTTTGCATCCATAAAGTTACGTAACATGAAATCCTTCTGTTCGATAGTACACGATACAGTTAATCACAACTGATATTATTGCAACCTCATTAAAGTGCGCTGACCTGCCCAGTGCGAGTGAGTGCTCATCGTCAGCACATCCATCACATGGACCATCAAGCGCCCACTAATGGCGCCATCACGCCGGGAAATAAACTACTGCGTATTTACTACACTTTATGTATGGATTTAAATAACTTTGCTATGAGAACAGAGTGAATAAATCATATTGAAATGATAAGAATAGTGAGACTGATGGTGACTCTTGTCGAGAGACTGAATAAGTTACAATTTTACCACATTACAAAAGGCTTGAAGCACGTTAAGGTGAAATCGCCGGTAGCCCGCGAAACTTCTTACGTTTTTTGCAATTTGTAGGTCAGGTTAGGTTGTATGTTGATTAAAATATGGAGCGTGAACGTGTTGTTACACAAAATGGTAACACCAAAGCGACTCCAGATTCACACCTTTATTATATACGAGAGACTGACGATATGACACAAGTGAGACACGGTAACACGAGAGAGATTGGTGTGGACTAAAAAAACAAAGTTATCTACAACCCTCTAGTGACATTCTGCCAGTAATAACGTAGATAAAAATATTTACAATAAACAAGATTGACATTAAGCAACCTATCGAAAAGCTGATGCCAAACATGTTGAAACCCGTAATAGGAATACGGAACGCTTTGAAAGTATTGTCACTTGTTTAGCCCGGCTGGTCTACAAAGGTGTACCCGGATGTGTCCTGCCGTCACAACGTCCCTACCCGAGTACCCGGGTACCCGACAAGGCCACCCGCGGGTCCCGCCGTGAATAAATTTAATGTATTAACTCACCGCAACTCGTTTATTAGCGGCGCGCACATCCGAAGGAGATGTGATGTTGTATGTGAGGTGATGTATGTGTGTGTTGTAATGTATAGTTATGTGTTCCTGGTGAATTAGTTTCGAGGTTGTCTAGTCAGATAAGAATTTATTCAGTGGTTAGGTAGCCGTTAGGTGCTGAACAGATAATAAATATTAATAACATAACATCACGCCTGTAATCTCCGAAAAATTAGGCAGAGGTGTACCTAACACTACACACATTTCGCCAGTTATTTCTGGTCCCATGTAATGGGGCGAGCTTATTGCCATCAACCGGGCAAAAATCCAGACTCTGTGGATGCTTCTGATAAATTATTGATGGAAAAACTCAATAACACTTTGTCCGACCTGGGGAACGAACCCAAACCCTCATGCTCAGCAGTCGCGCTTGCGACCTCTAGACTCTAAACCAACGAGGCAGACATATTAATGTATTCTCAATATACGGTGATTAAGTAGTTACTCCAACCTCGTAACGGGGCTACCTCGATCGAACGGCAGCAAGGTATAGGTGTGCCCTCTGTGCCCCAAAACATGTAGTCAAAGCGAGTGTGTCAGTGACCTCTGAGCTGCCACCGACGATGCCGTGGACGAGTTGGATTTACAACTCCTGGAGTGGCAGATTATGAGTATTGACACCACCGCACGAGCAGGACGGAGGAATGTGTGAAGACAACCGAGTAGGTGGACAGACGATCTTATTAAAGTGGCCGGAAGAAACTGGATAACCATGACACAAATTCGCCGAAAATTTAGAGATTTGGAAGATATCTACTCAGCACTAGGTGGCCAAAGGTTGAAGAACAGAAGAAGAAGAAAAGTGTTGGAGAAAACGGGTGTTACTGTTCTAAAATAACAACAAAAAATAGTCAGTCTCTGCTGACATTGGCCCTTTAAGGGTTGAACCTCATCTGGCAGCACAGCATCGCGCTTTTCCATGTTCCTATCCCTTTCTGTCACTCAGAATTGTTATTCGCTAGAACGAGATACGATCGCACCGTCGATGCTGCCGTGTGCGATAGCATTAACGCTCTGTTTGATAATGGGGTTCAACCCTAAATTAGAAAAGTGCACGCTAATATGTTCAAACTCTGGGTCTCTGGCCTTACTACAGATTAACTATTGAACATTCCAAGCTTAATAGACCTCCAAACCTAGACTCAGGTCAAGTCAGAAACTGCAGTTAAAGTGCCGAAGTTTGAGTGACTTGGACCGACGTAAGTTTTCGAGCAGTTAGAGCAATTGACTGCGAGGTGAGATCTTTAGATCAATTGGAAATGGATTGTCTGACTGCTGAAGTGCTGGTTGAAATATGTCTTTGAAACTTCAAGGAGATACTTATCTGTGCTTTGCTGGCCTAGTGGTTAAAAACGTGAGTTCTGGATTTGTTCCCAAAGTGTTTTGGGTTTTTCTATTTGGCCTTCAAGTTAGTATTTGAGATGATTGTAATAGGTTCACCCCGTATTACACAGGTCCCAAACAGAACATTACCTTTGAAAAATACCGGCGTGAATACGTCGTGCTATTGACATTCAAATGACTATAAGAAAGTCGTGTACAAGCGAGTAGGCATATCGTCGTTACATCAGTAACGCAATGAGTGGGCGGTGCATGTTGATGTAAGTCCACTCTTATTACAAGTTACACTGAAGCGTTCACATGAATACTAAAAATAAATATATGTTGTGCAATCTATTTAAATGCGGAAAGTTCTCAGTCAACGAACAGGAATATAACCTGAGACGATTTTATTGTTGTTCGTGAACTAGAGTTAGCTTTGTATTATATGCATGGAAGGGAAACAGTAATTGAAGTCCCTATGAGATTGAACATCAACTAATCATCATCACTTAATCGGCCTTGTAGTGTACAACAGGGTATTTGTCTTTCTAGTCGCACGCTAATTAATTCAAACCTTGACTTCTCTTATTTGGCCAGCCATCCTGAGACAACTACCTCTCCGGGGCAAGGAGAAATATTTGGAGTTGATTACCAACCTACATTAATGGGAGAGTCAGCAAAAGAAAGACTGAGGTAATCTTAGCTATCAAATGAGACATACCAAACCACTATCAAGAATTGTATAAGCGTAATCAGCTTATAACGTTCCACTGTGCGGACCCATTGCGGGTTGGTAGTTATCACACCTTTTCGAATTTTCGGTTTTAATTTTCTGTTTTTCTTACATTGCATAATTGTATGATATACACTAATCCAGCCGTCCATATAACAACAATTTCAAACCATGACTTTTGGAGTAACCTCCAAAACTTCGCCAGTGGTTATCTGATTCCTCCCCAAGAACCTTTCAAAGTTAATCGACTGCTGAAGACCCTTCACACACGCGTCGGGTTCCCGCCAATATTTTGCCACGTCCCCGTCGCGTGCGACTTCAGCCATCGATTAGTTCCTAAACAAACATCCTCAGTGTTGAAGGCGACCCTGTGGATGACAAGACGAAGATATCAGAAGGTGCAACGACACTAGGATCACGCTAGTATAAGAAGGATGTAGTTAAAACTACTGCCTCGATTAAATCTCATGTAGAGAGATCTTATCTAGATCACATTTGAAGACTTGCAACATCAAAAGGATGTCCAAGCGTTGGTTTGACTTTTAAATGCTAATGATGATGAAAATGGCAACCTTACACATTCCTACCACCCAAGTTCACTACATCAATAATACAAACATAAATAAAATACAATTGAGAGTAAGGCTGATGAGTGATGATGATCATGGTGGTAACCTTAAAGACCATATTTGGAACACTTTAAATCGGCGTTAAAACGCAACACACGATTCATTGAAAAAACCGGAGCTCTATCATCAGAAGAGAAATAGTTGGGTTTGATCTTTTAAGGTAACCTCACCGAATTCAGGAAAGACTGAACACTTTTGATATAATTCACCATCTTTGATCGCTTGTAGTTTATTAAACTTCTGCGTCTTCATTTGTTTTGCGGCACCAAAAGTTTTAAGTCTCTCGTCGTTTGGGCGTCGTGAGTGTTTGTCTTGCTCCAGTTTTTTGTTTATTTCGAACATTATTAGATCGAAAGCGTTGTTTCGTCTGAGTATCGAAATTAAATGGTCCATTGTGAGTGGACTTCGGGTTTGCGAAGTTACTTGAAGAGTTGGGTACGTGAGGTTATTTGATAGACGTGGGGTAGTTAAAAGAATATTTACAGACTTTTTGTTGAGGTTATTGCTATTATTTCATCAGAGAAAAATCCCTCACCGGCCATTCGCCTGTAATGTAACAATACAAGATTCCATTTGCACAGAAACAAAATGATTGTTACAGATTGTATCGTTACATGTTGCGCACTGTAATGCTTGGTTCTCGTCACTCACTGGTGTAATGCTCGAATCTGAACTGTTACATTACAGGCGAATGCTCCCGCTACCTACATATTTCAGCTAAATATGTAGAACGACGACTGACTTTGATTCATGTGAGCTGCAAACTTGTAGATGGTCAAAAAAACTAAAAAACAAGCAGGCGGGGCTCATTCTATTTTCATAATTTTATATTCAAATGGGCCCCGCCTGCTTCCAAATTTTGTTTAATTTACAATGTGCTTGTTTTATGCTTTTCAGTTTTTTCGGTCGGAATTTTTAGTTTTTTCAATTACTTTTTTTATTTCCAGCTTTTTAGTTTAGTAACTTGAAAGATTTCGCAGACGATGTAATCTTTTTATATTATACGGTGCGTGCCGCGGCTATGCCACCCGGAAGGAAAAATAATGTTTTTAGAAGACTTGATTAACTTATCTTTGCATGGTGAATGTCTAATGAAATGAAATAATAGGTACGTCTTAGTTCAGTTTGTCTATAATTCATTTTCTTGAACAAAATCTATACATACTCAATACTCAATACTTTATTGCATTCCATAATGTATACAAGGCTGGTAGGTAAATTATAGAGAAACAATTATGGACCCTGTCGGGCACAGCAAGTTAGTTTTTAGAGGAGAGGATGAAGCGCTTTTTGTTTAAAAACATAATAATATTGAAATTAAGGAAGTAAATCTTATATTTAGATATTTAAGTAGATATTATTTATGAGTAGATTTATATTAATTTTGTTTATTATTAATATTTCTATATTTATTTATATATTTATTTATTTATAGATATTTTCTGAATTATATATTAGGTAATTATTTTATATATTTGTAATGAAATGACATTTCATTAATTCGAATTTGCCGCGCCTCGCGCCTTTATAAGTTGTCTGTGGAATTGAATGGCGGATGATGGTCAAAATATTCGGTGCGATTTATTGTTTTAAGAAAACGTGTGGAGAGACAAAATAAAAGGATATAATTGAGGAGGCGATATTAGTGAACTTTAAATGTCGTTTCTTTGTATTTTCAGGTAAGATTATTGAGTAATTATCATAGATAAACGATTACTGTTGTAATATTGTAAGAATGTGTTAAATAAAACAAATCTTTGTATTTTCAGAGAAACAATTTGTGGTTTATTTTGAAAATCCTCAATAATATTCTTATAAAACGACATTTTCGTTAACTAAAAGAAGATGAATCGGCTGCTATTTGAGTTTACGATAATAGCCGCAAAGGATGGCAAATCTAATGTATTAGCCATAACCTCAATATCTACAGAAGAAGGAAAATGTTATGTTTTACCTGATGAATTGAAGCCGGTGAGTCATCATACATATATTGTTGAATTGGACACTTTCTCAAAAATAAAAAATAGCTTAAAGAAAAGGCACCAAAGTAGAAAAATATGGATAAAACTGGATAAAGATCTAAAGAAAACATATACAGATGAGGAAGGGAATATGCAATTTTTAGATCAATATTTAGAAGAAATAAACACGGAACAACCAGGAGACAAAGACGACAGTTTGAAAAATATCCTGGAGAAATTAATAGAATCTACAACAAAGAAAGAAAATCAACATAACCTAAAACATATTTCAGAGAAATTTATTATTGAAAAATTCACAACCAAGAATCCTAATGCAATGCAATGGATAGAGAATTTTGAAAAAGAGTGTGAGCGCTTTAATATAACAAAAGATGAAACAAAAATAGACATACTGAGGTTATTTTTAGAAAAATCTTGCTTGGATTGGTATAGTTCAATGATGATAAAACTAACAGTAAATTCTGAATGGAATGAATGGAAAGACAAATTCCTAGAAACTTTTAAAAACCGAGGATGGGACATAGTCACAACTGCTTTCTCATTCAAATATAAAGACGGATTGTTAATCGATTATGCTATAAAAAAAGAACGGCTTATACTAGATACAAACAAATCGATAGATCCCAAAACAATGATAGATCTCATCGCAACAGGTTTACCTGGATTTATCTTGAATAAGCTAAACAGAGACGAACTCAAGAATACTACTGATTTGTTCAACGAGATAAGAAAATATGAAGGTATGATGCACAAGAAAAACTCAACTATAATAAAAAATGGTACATTTTCTTATATGAAAAAAAATAATGAGAAGAAGCCATGTACGACCTGTGAATCGTTGGACAAAGGAATTAGATACCATCCGGAGGAGTCATGTTGGTTCAAGAAAAATAAAAATGAATCTGAAAAGGTGTTTAAGGCCAAAAACGTAAATAATAACTCCATTATTGAAGTAGAGATGAACACTGATAAAAAAAAACGAGTAAGTACACCATTAATCAAAATCAAGCTATTAATAGAAAATAAATTAGAAGTGAGTGGCATTTATGACTCAGGCTCACAGATCTCTTTAATAAATTCAAGACTGATAAAAGTAAAAGGAAAAAAAGACAATGTGAATATAGCATATATGAAAACGGTTAATGGTGTGAAAAAGACAGATGGCTTGACAACAATAAAAATAAAAATCTTTGATATAGAAGAAGAGGTGGATGTATATATAGTAGAAAATGAAAATTTTGATGATTTTATAATCGGATTAGATATGATAAAGAAATTCAAATTAACCCAAAATGAGGACTTGCAGATAGAACAAAAGAAAACAATAAATAAAATAAACAGAATGTCTAAAGATAACAGAAATGAAGATAAGAATATAAAACCATATGCAATAAATTTCAATGAACACATAGAAACAGAGGAATTTATAAGTAAGACAGACCATTTAGATAATGAAAAGAAAATTGAAATAGAAGACAACAAAGAGGAACTATTGAAAATAGTCAATTTGATACAAATAAAAGATATAGTTGAAGATCAAGAAAAAAATGATACAATAAAAGAAAAGAAACAAGATCTAATCTACAAAAATAGAATCTATTATAAAAAAAAAAAAGAAACATGAAAAGATTATCCTCTCAGAAGAATTTGGTAAAAAACTTATAAAAAAGGTGCATGAAGATTTATGCCATATTGGGATCAGACAATTGCAGAAAAAAATTAGTCCAATATATACAGCTAAAAACCTAACAAAGAATATCATAAAGATTTGTGAAACATGTGAAATATGTATAAAAAATAAAGCAAGAAGCCAAGGAAAATTTGGATTGATGTCACAATTGGGACCAGCGACAAAACCATTTGAGATAATGTCAATGGATACTATTGGTGGCTTTGGAGGATCTAGGTCAACAAAAAAATACCTACACCTTTTAGTAGACCACTACACTAGATATGCATATATTGCGACTTCAAAAACACAGAATTCAAGTGACTTTATAAATCTAACAAAGAATGTACTAGAAACAGATGACATTGGAATAATTCTGACAGATCAATATCCAGGTATCAATTCAAGAGAATTTAAACAACATCTGAAAGAGAATAATATTAAATTAATTTTTACAGCTGTGAATACACCATTCTCGAACGGCTTGAACGAAAGATTAAATCAAACAATAGTTAATAAAATAAGATGCAAAATAAATGAGAAAAATAATAAGAGAGCATGGACGACAGTGGCAAGAGAATGCATACAGAAATATAATGAAACAGAACACTCCATTACAGGATTTGCACCAAAATATTTACTGGATGGTACAAATGTCAGCCAAATGAATTAAAATCAATAGAAAGGGAAGACAAGTGGATTGCTGATAAAAGATTGGCATTAGAGAATACAATAAAATCCCACAAGTACAACAAGAGAATATTTGATAGAAATAGAAAAATGCAAGAGTTTAATATAGGAGACAGTGTATATGTAGAAAATGGAAATAGACTGAATAGAAAAAAGTTAGACGAATTAAGAATAGGCCCTTTCAAGATAGTAGAGAAAATATCGGACTCCATTTATAGGATCGACACCGGAACCAGAAAAACAGAATCAACTTTATTCCACATAACAAAATTGCAACCGGTCATAATAGATGCTGAAGAAGATGAAGTAGAAGAAAACGAATATGAAGATAACTAATAGGTATAGCGTATAGATATATTATTTAGAATTTTCCCTCTTAGGGGGGGGAGATGTAATGAAATGACATTTCATTAATTCGAATTTGCCGCGCCTCGCGCCTTTATAAGTTGTCTGTGGAATTGAATGGCGGATGATGGTCAAAATATTCGGTGCGATTTATTGTTTTAAGAAAACGTGTGGAGAGACAAAATAAAAGGATATAATTGAGGAGGCGATATTAGTGAACTTTAAATGTCGTTTCTTTGTATTTTCAGGTTAGATTATTGAGTAATTATCATAGATAAACGATTACTGTTGTAATATTGTAAGAATGTGTTAAATAAAACAAATCTTTGTATTTTCAGAGAAACAATTTGTGGTTTATTTTGAAAATCCTCAATAATATTCTTATATATTTATTTATATATTAGCTGTAATTTATTATAACTAAATAGTAAGTAATTAAAGATATTGCACGGTAGATAAGGTAAATAGATGTATTAGGTACTACTTGGTTATTCTAATTATCTTCGTTTCTCTAGGAGGAATTTATCTTTGAAGTATTCGTCAATTGTGTAGTAGGTTTTATCTAAGAGAAATCTTTTTAGTTTATTTATAAATATATTGTTTGTTTCTGTGTTTTTTATGTATTCAGGTAATTTATTGTAGATTTTTATTGACGTGACAAACGCACTAGAGGAGTGCATTTTTAATCGTGAAGTTGGCAGGTTGAGTCTATTTCCATGTCTAAGTTTGATTTCTGTTTGTATGTCTTCTCTTTTGCTGTAGAATTGTGGGTACTTCCTTACAAATTTGCAAATTTCAAATATATAGAGACAGGGTAGTGTTAGGATGTTTAGTTCTTTGAAGTGTGGTTTACATGAGTCGGTGTCTTCTATGTTAACCAATGTTCTTATAAGTTTCTTCTGTATTGTAAATAGCGAACATATAAAATTCAAAGTCCTGACTGACTGACTGATATATCAACGCACAGCCCAAACCGCTGGTCCTAGAGATATGAAATTTGGAGGGTGTATTCTTTGTGAAGAGTAGGTATACACTAAGAAAGGGTTTTCCAAATTCCACTTCTAAGAGGGTGAAATGGGGCGTTGAATTTTATGTAAAACTTTTTATTCTCGGGGATCTATTGACTTGAAAATTTATGCACATACTCTTCAGTTAAAATTAAATCATTTAAATCATCTATATACAATATTTAAGGTCCTTCCGTGTGGTATAGCCGTGGGATACCCTGTATACGATTTTTCTCCCTTTTTATACGATTTGGCACTTTAAATTACTTTTAAACATATAAGTTAAATATATATTTGTAATCACCCTTTAAACCCCTTCATTTTGATACCCCACCCGATGGTACAGGAAGAAAAAAATAATTTGAACTCCACCATATGGCACCCGAAATCCACCATTTTTCTTTGTTTCTTTATTTTAATGTACCCAATGACACTCGCGCTTCCAAGACGAACCTAACGACGTACAATTTATCCAAATCCGTTCATCCGTTTAAGAGTTACGAGGGAACATAGAAACGGACATACATACATACATACAGGTCAAAAAGATAACCCTCCTTTTGGGCTTCGCCGCAGTCGGGTAAAAAGAAGAATGGGTAATCAAAATATAAGCAGTACTCGACGTCTTGTGCAGAGGGTCTACAAGCGGTCTACAGCGTTTCATATTCCTACAACGACTTTTAATAATAATAATTGGCAAAAGATTTTCGGTTGCTTATGGCCCTAAGTTCTCTAAGAAAAGAAAATTACTTAAGTGCTTAACGATAATACAAGATTAAAATACAAAATAAACTGTACTCAATACCAGAATCCCAACTGATTCACATAACCACAAAACCAATAAACACTCTTCATAAAATTAATGATCACAAGCGAGATAAGTCGAGACTCCACAAGAGATTTCACACACCCATACTCGCTTCCAATAATCGACTACAAAACAATTGTGCCAACCATTCGACAAGCAATTATTGTCGGTTACATTTTCCCGAACACATTCTGTCTCGCTCACTCGTGTGTATACTGTGTGTGTGGGGGCAAGAGGGGGAATGTAGTGTCGCGCTGCCGATTGTTTGATTTCCGTAGCTGCCGCCACGCACTACCTGTGTCAGTAAACGGGTTAGCTAGGGTGGGGACACAGTGATTGGTAAATTATCGATAAGAAATGCAAATAGTGACTTCCTTGCTCGACGTTCTAGTGGTCGCAAATGCCTACCTGCTGCTGTGCATGAGGTCTTCGATTCCTTCCCCAGGTCGGGCAAAGTGTTACTGGGTTTTTCCATCAATAATTTCTCAGTAGCAGCTCAGAATTTTGACTCGCTTCCTGAAAATGAAATGAAATGTGGACGAACTTTTAATACACCTCTAGGGTTGGGGCCTTCGATGAAACAGGTAGTTCTGTTAGGATAAATCTACGTAATGAATGGTTTCTTTCTGGAACAGTATTCAGCATCATCATCCACAGCCTGAATGACCATTGCCGGGTATAGGCCCTTTGCTTGTAATAAGTTCCACGTTCTTGTGCCAGCCTCATCCAGGATATACCCGCAATGGCAATGATGTCATTTGCGTATCTCGCCACCAGACAACAAATAATAAAATTCTCGTTCTAGTCCTTGGACGCTAGTCGGTCACAGCTTAACTCCACCTACCATCACCGCACCTTGCTAGGTGTCCCGCCCAACTCATTGAGTTCCATAACGCGATATCCAACATCGAACATCTCCGAGAGTTTCCGAACAGCATTCACTGCAAAATATTTCATAATTTATTTTTTGTGTGTTTAACTTCTACGGCAAGTTGCAGCTTATTTTAGTTTTACTCTAAGATATTCTATTTTACGGGACGCTTACGACGTTAAAAGACAAGACTATGTCTTCCTCTTCAAGTTGCTGGCGCGTCACTATTTTAATTACAAAACATAAGCCGACATCGACATCACCCCACCTCTAGCTGGCGACACTCGTACCCTGTGAGCACGGCGCTTATATTCCGATTCTGTCACGGCACATCTCTATTGATTCCCGTCGACATGCTACATGCCACATGCTGGCACATGCCGATGTGGTTACTATACGTGCTTGAAGCAAGGTTTAAAGGTAATTGAGTAGGCGGATCTTTATTATAATACATATTAATATCAGCCAAAGTATAGCAACAGCAGGGAAAGTATAGCAGGCACGAGCATTGATCAACACGCTACCGCCACTCAGAATATCTATCTACGTATCATGATTGGTACCTAAAGAAGAAGAAGAAGAAATAGAGGATTCTCTAATTTGAACACAACTACCACTCATCAGGAATATTATGCACGAATTTTTAAAGGGGAGGCAGAGGTCGAACTAGAGTAGAGTTCCAAATTTTAAGTATTTGTTCGTGACGAATAGATCGTTACTTACTTGGTTTGTCTTAAAATATGTAACAGCACCCTCAGTTCTGCTAATTTCAACAAACTGTGATCACCAATTATAATATTGTTTTACCAACGCTGATGATTTCTCTAATAAAACTACATTTTCACCCCAATTTGAGCTACCAAACAGTTGAGTAGAGATCGTGAATTCGATTCCCACCCTATTAAATACTGACCTCGCCTCCTAGCCAAACCAAAACTTAGTTTACTGGAACCGGATACTCTTATCCGATTCTGATTTAATACTCGTCATAAAAACATAAAAAGAAACATTCATGTTTTGAAGCCGCATTACAAACGAGTGAGTTTGACAAAGTTGCATCGAGTGGCGTGTTCAATACGTTTGATGTTCGAGTGGAACTTTGTGCAGGTGTGCATCGAGAGCTGAGTCTTAGCGGTACGTGTAACTTTGTTGTGTACTTCGGTTTGCTAAGAGTTTTATTTTAGAGTTCCTTGAGAAAATAAAAAAACGGTCAAAATGAGATAAATGTGTTACTTAAATAATGTTACATGATAGAAACTAGACGGCATCGTTTAATAATAAATTTATCCTATATCCCTATATATTATTATACTATATTCCTTGGTAAGACTGGTGGTCTACGGAAAATCGTGAGGAAACTGGCATGTCCTAGAACCAAAAGATTGAAGACATGATGTGACATCCACCAACCCGTACTGGGCTCGCGTGGTGTCCCAGCAGTGGGAACTTTCTAGGCTGATTATATTGTAATGCGGTTTCCGCAGATCTAGTATTTTTATTGAATTACAATCCACCGTACCCCATTGTACCTGAGAATTATTACATAACGTTGATAAATAGAACAACTGCAGCGCATTGGTTTCAATTAGTGAAACAATGAGCGTTATGTAGTCACAAGTCAGTACATAACAACAGAAGCAAGTCGGCTGCAATCACGCGGAGATAATGTGAGCGTATTGTGTTCATTATGAGGTTGTATTGAGTGGGCTGATGTAGGAGATTAATATCTGATTATAATTAACATGATGGGCAACTAAGTGGAAGTAAAGAATGAACATCAAACGCGACCAACTCAGCTGTCTTATTGGAACGATCGTAGTGATTCGCAGTCCACTGTTGGGCATAGGCTTCTCCCAAGCTGCGCCGTGATACCCTTCTACATTCAGTCTGACCCTACCACCTCCTTATGTTCCCCGGCAGCTAGCTGTGGAGCCTTCCAACGCTTCTTTCTTACTTTCTTTTCTTTCTATGGTTTTCTTAAAGGTGCATTAGTAGTGTCTCCGGTAGAAAACCATGTTTTGTTTGTAAAGCATGTTGTTACTTGTCAAATATTTAACACACGCTATTGAGTTAGAGTGCTTCATGTTGTAGTCGGTGTGAATCGATTCAATAAAAATATCGGAAACATTCGGTTCGATTTTCCCGCTAGCCTGTGTCGAATCATAATCAAATATGATTGTGTAGTACCCAATAATGGTTAAGAATCAATTATGTCCTTGGAGTACCAACATGTAATGTGAAATGATGAGCATGCAATAATACAAGCATTTACCGCCTGCCATTGGTCTCTGCTTTTGTTGAAACTTTTGCGAGTCTATTTTTACAGTGTACCGAACCCACCTTGCTGGTGTCGCATCGCAGCCGCCGTGTGATTACTCAGACTAACTTGTTGCCCGCACCGCAATCCGCCATGTTTGTGTACCAGTACTTCTGGCACAAGAAGTACTACTTGTACTTACTTATATACTCTCGGTGTATCGTGGAGAAGTTGTAGGTTATATATATATGTTACGGCTAATAACCGAAGTACGGCTGCACCTATTTTAAGCCGGGTACAACTAGGTGCAGCCGGTTAAATTTAGATGTATCTTAATTATCTTCGGTTAGAACATACAACCAATTTGGATGTAGCGCTCGCCGGCCGCTGCCGCGGTACTGCTCGCTGCGCTCGCCGGCCGCTGCCGCGGTACTGCTCGCTGCGCTCGCTCGGCTCGCGCGCGTTTATTCACAGTTCTAACCTAACCTAATCCCTTTGGTCGGTGTGTCCTAGCAATAAAAAGATACACAACTGTTACCGGCCGAAACATATAGGTAATATTCTGGTCATTTTAATATTAACTTTAGAAAATCAAAGAACTGATCTGTTAATCTGTCCAGTGTAGTGCAAAGTACTCGTTTTATTATTATAAACATAAGCACAACGTAACGGTCGTTACAGGTAGTCAGTGGCCCGAAAACCTGACAACCAGTGTTACCGAGGGGATTCGTAGATGTCCGTTATCCTTTACACGTGTTCTCAAACTGCTACAACTAACTTTCATGTTGTTACTCTTTATTAAACAAGGTATTACTTCATTCTCTTAGGTCTCAGTCTGTTCGTCTGTATAACCTACATTTTAGCTTCCTCCGTTGAAGTGTCAGCAGTTGCTATATGTATAAGACCTGTCACTCTTAACTCTTTATACAGCGTGCGGCTAAATTATGTATTGTGATTTTATAAACTTCTAATATACTGCTTTATTATAAGACAAAGATTCTACACGATTCTAATCTTCTTATTTATGTGCTTATTTATAAGGTTTATAACATTGATACTTCCAACAAATTACCTTTAACAAAGTAAGTACATACCTAATGTTAAAGCCAACAGTTCTTTATCATCATCTGCGTAGACTTTTCCCAACTATGTTGAGTTCAGCTTCCAGTCTTACCAGATGCAGCTGAATAGCAGTGAAGGAGCGACTGCCTACCTGGCCTCCACAACCCAGTTAGAGATGGTTCACAATCACAATACGCCTTTGTAAGTCAACAGTCCGTAAAGACATACAAAAACGTACACAATTTTTTGTTTGAAAATAAATTAATTAAAATGAAAGAAAGAAAATTAATACGCTGTGAACATTGCGCATGTTAATAAAAAAAAACGATTTATCATCAACATTGGCAGCCTAAGTTCTATCCGTTCGGCCGTGCTCCTCTCGTCGAAAAAAAAGATTAGTAGCGTCTCATATTTATAAATCTCCCTGTATATCTGTCCAGACGACCTTGTCAGCATTCTCCAGGTATATTCTCACTCGGTCTAGTTTCGGTCCCTGTCACCTGTCACTCGTCACAACCCTTTATAAACTGTCGCTGCGTCTTTGTGATGACATGACACGTGACGGCTAGCTCGGTCCTGACGAGTTGCTCGAGGTAACAGGTACGAGGAACATGGTGAAAAAGTATTTAGTTATTATTTTGCTTGCGGAAGTAGGAAGCAAATTATTTATGTATTTTTTTTGTATAAAACATCACGCCTTTCCTGGAGGGTAGCGGCGCGGCGGTAGGTAGAAGTGTAGGTACTGCAGTACACCTTCCACATTTCGCCAGTGATGTTAAGTCCTATGTAATAGAGGGCGAGTCTAAGAAAAATAATTCAAACTTCAGGCTTTTTCTGAGAAATTCCTGATAATACACAAAAACCCTTTGTCCGATGTGAAGAACCAGGACCTTATGATCAGCAGTAGGGGCAAAGGCAGTCAAACAATCGTTTTATTTCAAATTAAACGCTTAATTTCTATAACTCAAGAATGAATTAATAATTATAATAATAATTATTACTAACTGTTGCCCACGACTTTCATCCGCGTGAAAGTATTACTAAAATATTACTTCCTTATCAGAATCGGATTTTATTCATTTGAAGGGTTTATTTTTTTTGTACGGAACCTTAATCCTTTTTCTAAAATAAAAGCCTAAGTTAGTTCTTATAGCATCAGCTATCAGGTAGTAAAAGTCTCGTCAAAATCGGTTTAGCTGTTTCGGAGATTAGCCGGAACAAACAGACAGACAAAAATTCAAAAAAATGTTTTTTTTTAAATATTATAAGTACCGTATATACTTTCATATGCATTCAGTAAAAAGCTGTTATTTTGAAATTGCAAACAGACGCTTCAGTTTTATTAATTTGTATAGAAGTATAGATTTGACCTACGCGTAGCAACTTGCTACGAGCAGACGTAGCTGTAGCAAGCGTCGAGGCGCGTTTGTCCCGTAAGCTACGCTGTTTAATGCTTAGACGCAAGACACAGATTACATAGAAGAATGGAAATATAGCTTGATTACAATTTACGATAGGTGAAAGTAGATATAGTCATGTCATAACTCTTTTCTATCAATATTCAATATCGCGCCTATAATTCCCGTGAAGGTTATGCAGTGACCGATGACACACCCACATTTCACCTGTTATTTTAATAGACGGCGCTCAACAAGACCCGAGTCTGTTAAAATGTGTGGCAACAATGTGACACAAATCCTTACTTCAGCCCGTAGTAAGTGTTCGTGCCCGATTGTACTGTGTTATTGATACTGAGAAATTCCTGATGGAAGAACCGTATATAGCACTGCTCGACCTGGGAATTCACCCTAGGACCTCTATTGCTCAGCAGTCGTAAATGTAACCGCTATATGCAACAATTAGACTGCCAATAAAGATCCGACATTGAAACAAAACTCAAGTCTGAATCGACACTTGAACTAGTTACTCACGAATAATACCTAAGCCTGAACTTACACTGGCATGAAAACATAGGTGTACACGACCATAAACTATTCAGCTATGTCCCGCGGGCATAGACGGCTGACTGCAAGTAATTGACGCTCGGTAATCGATACCACACTCCTCCGGTACCGATACCACAGAACACGGTACCGGTATCGAGTCGAGACTATTGTCTCTGGGCACATTCTGAGTGACGGATTACAGGCTCGTGCATAATTATGGCTGCTTTGTTTGCGATGAGGAGGCGACAATGCCTTGTCGCCTCCTCATCGCAAATCATCATCCTGGTGAGGTGTTTGCTCTGCATCGATAGGTACACGTGTCACGTAAGTAAACATAGGCCTCTTTAATACGGTCATAACATTTTTCCATAAAGAATTTCTCAGCAACCCGAATTCCAACGAGGTAGTCGATCAGATTCCAATAGATTAAGAGACGGCTTTAAAAAAAAGAGAAGCGATTGGCAATCATTGTAGTTTGTATGTTAGCAGTGGTACTCCAGTGGTAGTGGCCGAGATTTACTAGTTGTATGTGATGGTTATGGTTGTATGTGCTGGTCGCATAAAGCTGCTAAACTAAAATGGGACTGGTCAGGCCATTTCTGCCGGAGGCCGGCTGTGGGCACGTACATCTCAAAACTGAAGCCCTGAGAGAACTAGACGGGGTCGCGGCAGACCGAGGAGAGTGTGGACGCCTTCCGGAGCTTCGGAAGCCGTCCGGCTTCCTCATTAATTGGCGATGAGAGGCGCAACATTGAGAGAAGTGTTAAGAATGGGAGGAAGCCTTTGCCCAGGAGTGGGACAGTTCAGCCTAACAATAAAGAAACTGTGATGGTTTGAACCCAGGCGGGCACTTTACTTCGCCTTCTTCTCTGCTCTCAAAACGGCGAAGAAAGGAAAACATAATGAGGAAACCGACATATCCCAGAATCTACTACTTGATGGCTTGACCAACTGGATTGAGAACGTGATTATGGTATACTCCTTTGCAGGAAGGAGGCCTGTGTCCAGCTGTGGGAACATTATAGGCTGATTCTAAATATTGTCTTAAAAATGTTGCGTGAATGAATTTTGGAATTCAAAACAAGAAAAGAAATCAAAGTGAATCACAAACAGATTTTACTTCAGTATGTGATTATTACATGAAATAAACTGCAACTAGGGGGAAACTCCCACAGCTGCACATTTCTCACGATCAAACAGGACAAATCACTTATAATGCAGGGACGTCCCCTTAGGAATCTATTTTAGTGACACCTTCGTTTTAAGTTATAGAGTTGCAAAAGAAAGGAAAAAACGGTTGCTGTGTTTTTATGTGTTAGATGTTTATTAATGTTCTGATGATCGAATAATCCAAGAATTCTTAATGTTAGGACTCACTAGACGACCCGGACAAGTGGTAGGTAATGCTTTCAAAAAGTTTCGTATTTCAGCAATGACTTTCGACAGCAGTGACATAAGCTTTTCGATAGCTTATGTCAGTCCCATACATGTTTGACTTTTCCATCATCGATGTCGCTGGTAATTAAAACCCTTCGATGTATCTTTTAACGGTTAAAATAGTAGGTAATGGCATATATAAAGGGTGTAACAAAACCCTTTGCGAAACCGAAAGGCACTTGTTCTACCCATCATTGCGATATTTTTTTTGTTCTAGACCATACCTGGGAACCTTCTAGTTACGGAGATATTGGGGGTCAAAGTCCCAACTTTTTCACAACTTTTTTTAAATACATGTAATATTTTTACTGTAAATACCTCCACGACCTTCGTACTATTCAATCCATCCATCAGCACAATGTTTTGAGTGCGTTACATTGAATCCTACCGTAAAAGTGATTTATGACCCCAAAATAAAAAGCCGTAACGTTACTTAGTTTGATGTACACAATGCTTGGCTGACGGATTCGTTATGGGTCCGTTTACACCCTGTATTTGTTTAAGTACACAACTTAACTCCAGTTACTTCTTGATAACTAGTGTTAATATTGCGATACTAGCAAATACTTCGATAATAGGCTTACCAAGTATATGGTATAGTATATCTTCAGGTAGTTGCCCCGCGTTTACGCCCTTATACAAGTTGAGATATGTACATACAGGTAAATGTAATTGAATACAATGATATGATTTCATCATAATGATAAATTATGATGAAATCCTACTTGCCTTGCTAAAGTGCTTGTACAACACATCTCATGCGCGGCGTAGTTGTGCGCCGGCGCCTATACGACAGGCGACGAGAGGATTACTGAGGATTAATTAAACTCTAATGATTGACATATAATAATGTTTCATCGTTGAATACAGGCTGTTGCTAAATTTGTGGAGTTTGAACTAACTGCGACGTACCTGCGTTGTTGGCTAGATTATCACTTTTTCTCACCCCCAATATAATAAATATAATTTTCGATACCAAATTCGATAGTCGTAACCTAATTTTTTAAATGTTTAATGTAGACATCGTGAGTTATCATAAAATTTAATATTTTCATTTTATACTTTAGTGCGCGTGGGGCCCACTCCGCCCACTCCTTCGCACCGAGCGTAGGAACTTATCAACTTAGGCTGAGTATAATGTGCTTATGCCAACTTTTACAGTCGTATACAAGAATAAGTGAGCAACTGACCAGGTCACCTACATACCATTTTTTTTTACTTTACACGGCAAATGTACAAAAAACTACCTATTTTTTTGTACATGGAGGTAGGTACAGTCAGAATAGTTAGGTCATTGTTAAGCAGATTGCCACCAGACTACTTGTCGTATTAAAATGCCTGCGAACATTGGAAGCCTATTACAACGTAGCTTGGCTAAAAGGCTAACAGAATGATTAATTATAATCCTCTTCCGATGGAAATGTCACAGTGACCTTTATTATATTTTGACATTTAATCTTGTAGGCTTGAGGTGCTAATGTTGATGAAATGTCTAGTTATAGTATTATTAAATTATTCACATGAATTATTTAGTTTTCAGGCATAAGTACCTATAGGGATGGGTTATACATTTTTCGCCTTTAGTGCTGAGAATAGAACAGAATTTCGGCGAATTTATTGGTTTTTTACTCATGTAGGTCTACAGGTTTTTGTTCCGATATATAGCACGTTTCTGTAGAATATTTTTCGACCTGAACCCTAGCGAAAAAAACCACTTATATTAGAAAACAATATTCTGTATGGATTTATGTGATACGTACTTTTAATTAATATTATTAGACTAATTAGTTGTGTGACAGAATACCAAACAATTCTTTGAAAACACCCTGTACAATAAGTAGGTTGATGCTGTTTGATTAGTGTTTATCACCCAATTATTAGCTGGCAGGAACTAACTGTACATGGATCATTTAATTAATATAGAGGTCACACGCACACTGGTCGGTCAACTTATTACAGTTACGCGTTTTCACTAACACCCAAATAAATGCCTAAATTTTCTCGGAATTTTGAGACTCGACGTTTAGTCGAGCGTTGAAAACAATGCGATTTTATTTAGGCATCTGTATAGGTGACACCTAGTGCTAGTGAAAGTATAGGTATACAAGGTCAATAAAGAATCGATTTTGTAGGGGTTAATGATCACAGGTAGTTTATGTGCCACACTCATTGAAGCGGAAATGGTTGAAGTCGATCTGAAAGAGCTTTATCAAATCAAATCAAAACGTTTATTTCGAACAAGAGTCCTTAAGGATTAGTAGTGAGCGCTTAAGAACTATGTTAGTACAACTTTTAGACATAACTCAATTCAATCCTATTCAATTTAGTTTAATCCAATTTAATTTAATTCAATTCAATTATCTTTATGTCCATGCAATATCAGCGAAGAGATAAATGTGGGGACACGTAATTGGCTCAAGTTGATGTCACGTCAGGAGTGGGGTAAGTTTTCATAAAAATCGTTAGTTCTAGTCTAATAATCCTTTAATACTAAATCGAATCCTCCAGATCGATATTATGTTTAGTCAAAAAGTCATCAATGAACTTAAATCCATCTTTGATAGACTGCTCTTTTTCGTCAGCTTCTATCTTATCTATCGGTATCTTTGTAGTAAACGACCAATGCGATGCTATTAAGTATTTTATCTGTTCGTATCCTGTTAACGCTTGCTTCCTTTTAATATTTAACGAGTTTCCACGTACTCCTGAACTTATATTTACAGCTCCACTTTGGTTCCTCTCAATGTAAAGTTCTGTAACATTATATTCTTCGATTAGCGATTTATTTTGTTTTATCAACGCTTCCCTTTCTTCAAAAAATGTGTTGTTGTTTGCTTCTAAGGTTTTTATTGCATCTTGCGCTTTAATCGTTACAGCTTGGTCATGAGCTGCGTGCTCAAGTGACATGCGAGTTGTGACATGGGCTGCGGAGAAAACTAATGAAACAAGTTATTTAGATTTGCGGAGGGACGATGCTCATGTGACGGAAACAAGGTAAGACGGCCATCGGCCATAGACATGTGCAGTTTTGCCTGTACAGTCAAACCGTGCACGCATGCAAGAATATTTTATGTGTAACATGAAACTGTACAATTGTCCTGGCCTGTACATGCAACCTAGGGAATCTCAAAAAGAAAATTTTCCGAGCGTGTGGGGCAGGTCGCAAGTACATCTCACAGTTCTTTTCATCTTAAACTTATACTGTCACTTACGGGATATCTTAGCGTCGAAATATCGGGAGCTCAAAATAATGAACAATCACGGAAGATATCCCAGTAATTGATAGTATAAGTTTAGTTGTAAACCGTGAAAGCTTAAAACAGTCTTTTCATCTTTTTATGACAAGTTGTAAAGCAACCATATTGTCGTGTGTCGCCGGTCATGACATGCTTGCAAATGACCCAACCGACAGGCTTGCGGTTACGTATGTGTCCTCTGTGGAAATCGGTTTTTCATGAAGGTTTCGCATGTACATTTAAAACTGTCACGTAAGAGCTATCGTGTATGGCAAAATCTCAACGCTTGAGGTCGTGTGGTGTTTGATTACCTTCTAGAAGTTTTTGTGATTTTGGTGTTTCTGTTTCGTTATCCTCACATGCTACTGTGTAGATGGTATTGTATCCCATTACGATTAACAGTGCACTTCTCATGTCTATTTCTTGTATTGTTTTCATGTTCCAGAGCATGTGGCCTCGAGCATTTTATTTCTTTTAATATTTTTATGTAGGTCGTTCGCGATACGGTATTTTATTTGCTTTCGTAACGTATTACAATTTTGCGATTTATTTTTATTGCGGGTGATTTCGTTTTACTATTATTATTAGTAAGTATTCAACTGTGTTTGCAAAAAAGATATTTACCTGAATGAACGAAACTGTTATTTTTGTAATTTGTTCAATTTATTAGGTTTAGAATCGCCTTGTTTTTAAACTTCAAAATTACATAAGATATACCCCCAAAATACTAAACCAAAGCCTTCACCACTTATTAGTATTGTAGCTGGAGAGAAGGAGTAGTTCAGCAAACGCCTCAGCAACACATTTGTCTGAAAACTTAGAAGAACTAGCTAAGTGTATTATTAGTAGAGAACAAACAAGAAAACAAACGACACAATTAAAATATTTGCCAAATGTCAGCTAGCGCATGCCAATCATAATCGACCTGCCTTTTCCCAACTATGTATGTGTCGGCTTCCAGTCTAACCAGATGCAGCTGAATACCAGTATTTTACATGGAGTGACTGTCTATCTAATCCATCCATCCATTATTACTGGGTAATACGATACTCTTTGGTAAGATTGTTTGTTAGACTTTCGGGCCTCTGACTCCTGTAACGACTATTAAAGATCTACAAATGACAGCCAGAACCAAGGGTTTTTTCCGAGGTACGAAAAAAACTCAGTATGCTATGGATGTTCACCCATCTATGGACCGACCTTCACAAGCGCGGCTTAACCTTTAAGATCGGCCCGTGTGCCTGTTATTATTAAGTCACGCGCTCCTCCAGCTAGCGCATGCCAATTTACCTACAGAACATTGAAAGCTAAACTCAAGCACAAAACTAAAATGTGAACAGAACACAATACCTAAACAAAAGACTCCAAGCATGTAGGCCATGCCCACATTGTCCACTTAGTCGAGCAAAGCTGAATCATATTTTCAATCATTTCGTCAGTACTGCAAATAAAAAGATTAGCCTATTACTCTTTACACAAGGCAGGGTGGCAAACTCTCCTAAATACACTCTAAAACATTGCGACTACCTTCCGTCACAGGACAGGCAAGTGTAAGGCTTATGACACTCTGCAGTAGATTAACCAGTTTGTACCGAGAGTACCGAGCTTTGCCGTCATGTGTGCTAGCCCTACGGTTGTCATGTCTTTGGTGTCGTGTGTGTAAGATCTGGCTGTGATGTAGTCGTTTGCCGGTTCAAGTTATCCACAAAGCTGTACTGTAGCTCTGTGTGGGCACTGTGGGCAGCGAGCATAGAAGTGAGGAAGATATGACATACTGAGTGAAATATTTATGGGTGATTCTCAATGGAAAGTAGCAAGATACGTGGATAGTGATGGCGACTAATAGAAACCGATTGGGAGAATCAGAATGTCTTTCTAAGAATGTAGACGAATCAGCAGATACCTTGAAACATTGCAAGTATTCCATATTGGCGTTTGCCCATGGTTTTTGTCATTGTAATTTTCCCACGGGATCGTACTACCGGGATCATAGTAGAATGTAATACAACGTTGTACAGAAGATGCAGTAGTTATACAATAGAACAGTGCGGTAAATTAGTTAAAGCAAAAATTTGTGAGGATGTTTGTTACTCTTTCACGCAAAAAATACTGAACGAATTTGGCTGGGCACATATATAGTTATATAAACTGTATATTAACTAGATAGCATTTGCCCAATTTTAACCAAATCCGTTAGGATGAGGCGGAAACATTACGTGAAATGTCAGTAAAAAAAAAAATCGAACTTTATGTATAATATTATAAGGCCACAAAGTATAAGTCAAAGTTTTCAATCGATTGCTTTATACCTATGCACACTACGTTCATACGAAAGCGACATTGTTGTGTTCATTGTTGTTGTGTGTTGTTGCTTTACAACATCTGAGTTCATACCAATCGTGTTTTCCGGGATTTGAATACTAGATGTGTTCACTATTCAAGATTGTGCCTTTAAGAGATCAACAGAGATTTGAGCGTACCTACTGTGCGCACAACGGTAAAACGGTAGATTTGCTTTCTTCATCTTTTGTATTGATTCAAAGTTGGCGGTTGGTAATAATGTTATAGAATTTCGTGATCAAGTTTCCAGTTTCAAAGATTTGCAAAATTTCTAGAAATATGTGTTCAAGTAGACTAAGTAACGGTTACGTCAACAGTGTAACATGTTACTTCTACTCCTGTTGAGTATCAGCGAAAGACCCCTGTCCTGTGGCATCGCTTGTTCTAACTGAATCTATCTCCAGTCATATCTAGGGAACCATCCGTTCCTTCAGAAGACAAAGTATCAGTACGTCAACACTGTTACTTGTTACTACTACTTCTGTTCAGTACCAGCGCAAGACTAGCACCTGTCCTGTGGGTTCGGGGCTGTCGCAGCTTCGCTCGCTCTAATTGCATTCCGGTAATTGCAGCCCCCCGCGCCTCTGTACCGTCGCCTGCCCGACCGTCTTATGTACGAAAGGAATTTGCAGAAGTTTAAAGCATGTCGATTTGTTTGTAAGTTTATTGGCGCGTGTAATGTTGGTAGTTGTAAGGGGTTAACTTCTCATGAGTGTTCTAGTTCCCGCTGGCAACAGTCGTGACGGACTTGTAAGTGGACATGAACCTGAGCGAACACTTTCCTTTGTACTTATTTAATTTCATCATCAAGCTCTCAAAAACGCGAGAGAAAACATCGTGAAGAAACCGGCATGTCCTGGAACCTAAAATTCAAAGACCTGTTACATCCACAAATCCGCACTGGACCCGCTTGGTGGGTACATACACAGTCACTCCCACTGAGAAAAGGCCTGTGTCCCAACAGTGCGAACTTTATAAGGCAAGCAACATTTTACCAGGTATGGTGATAGTCTCAAGATTATTGTGTTGGAAGCAAAATGTGTTATTGAAAAACTAAATAACACTATTACCGTCCGGAGAATCCAAACCCGGATCCCAAACGACCTGTACGACCACTGGACCAAAGATGCAGTTTAAAATAAACTCCTGAAAGCAAAAAAACTAGGAAAAAACGAAAACACTAGGAAGTGGCGAAGGGCTGGCGTTGTGGGGGACTGCCTCTTGTACACTGTGATGTTCAAAAAGTGTTGATTATCAGCCTAATTTGAATAAATGACTTTTGATTTTGAAAAATATTCAATGAAACGGTTCAACTGATACTTCTGCCTGCCCCGTACAGTCATTTACTTAAATTCATCTAGTTATAAGATAACGTGGTTCTTGTCTCAACAGAGCCGACGTACACTAGACTGTTTTACTAGCCGCCAGTACTACACATAGCTATTGGCCGGAGTATAACGCGCTATCGTGCTTCAATCTGTCCAAATAGAGTAATTTGTTAATTAAGATTTATTAAGCGTGGTTTATATTGTTTGTAACACCATCTTTTTAAGAGTTATCTACAAGGTGTAAACGGACCGCCACGAAGCCGTCGACGAAGCATTGTGTACTTCAAACCAAGTAACTGTAAGGATTATTCCTGGGAAATGACTTTTTTTTTAGGTGAAAAACCACGTTACTGTAGGACACGACGTAACGCACTCAGAACATTGTATTGAACAGTATAGGGATCATGGAGGTATTTAATGTAAAATTATAAATTCGTTTTTTTTAATTATGAAAAAATTGTAACCTTCTAGTTAGGTACGGAGATATTGGAGGTCCACCTCCAATATCTTCGTAACTAGAAGGTTCCTAGGAATGGTCCAGAATAAAACAAAAATCACAATGACGGGGAAAACAAGGCCTTTCGGCGTCATTAACGGTCTTTTTACACCCATTATGTGCTTTTATAAAGGTCTAATTTGGGCAGCGCCTGAGCAATTTGTTTACTTCTGGGCTTCGTGTAGCCGGTTCGACATCCGTAAAATAAATTTAATGAAGTATAGCAAATATCATAGACGGTGTTACTACAGATGGACTGCCTACTGTTTCCGTTCAAGAGCTGTCAGATTCATTAATGAAATTACTGACCGCTCTCGAACGCCGTTTGAATACACTGATCATATAATCATAATCATAATCATAAATCTTTATTTATCTCAACATCAGTAATAACAGGTACTGGTAAATGCACAATCTTAAATAGAGAAAGGTGTCTGAAGTAGGTATGTCCTGAGGTAAAGATCTCCTCTCCGGCTCAGATATACTATTTTATTTACAGCAAAAATTTAAATCAAGATTCTAGAGTTAAAATTGGAAGTAGGTAAACAACAAATATATAATGTGTTCAGCTTCATTTGTGAAACCCGTCCTAAATTGGGTTTAGCTTCCAGTAAAATCGTTTGCAGCTAAATACAAGTACCTACATATGTGACATGGAACAACTGCAGTTAATTGGGTAACATGACATCCCTTGCTCCCCCCTCCACCGCCAAATAATATAAAATACTTGAATGTTAAGGCGCCATGTTAAGTAGGCCGTGAAAATAAATTAATGAACATCAACAATGAGTAGCGTGCTGCTGCCCGTCTGTCTCGCCGCTACTACCTGCAGCGATGCCAGCGTTCAAATGTTTCCAAGTGCATTCACATCTTAAGTGTTGCTTCGCGTCTAGTCCCGGAACTTGAGGGAGGAACAAACGAATGTTTTGAGTTAATAACAAGAAACTGATAATTATGTTCCCGGGTCCGTAGTACTCGCAACCCGTATGCGTGTATGAACATGGACGAGGCGAAAGGAGAATGTAAGGATTGTAGCAGGTGACGTTCTGTGGTTCTGCCTACCCCCATGGGAAAAGGCGTGAGTTTATGACGTGCCCTGAAACTCAACACTGACATTTTCCCAGTCACTGGGAGATGAATCTAACGTTTTCGCTGTTAGAAAATTAAATTTACTAAACCACATTCACAGGTAGGTATATAATTTATCGTTGGAAACCAAATAAGTAAATGCCCCATTTCAAACTAGTTTATGTGACACCGTGTAGCGATCTATCTGTATGTCTATGGTCGGAACTTTGAACACTTATTTTTCTTTATCAGCAAATAGTAAATCATTTTCTCGTAACCATGTAAATGGCTACATTCCATTTTAAACATCTTAAGTCCTGTCACCTCTCACCCCTATTTCACCGAAAGCCCATTAACCCATTAACTCATAAAACGAACAAAACGTCTAGTTGATTAAATAAAGCTTTGCGTCAATCTTGCTTAGACTCGCCATTAACCATTACCTCGTCGAACGCGCCAGTCGGTTAACAAATTAATATTGAGGATGATTTATGTTTCGGTGCAGATGGGCAACTTTTTTGTTGACAGGAAGTTGCTCGTGAATTTGGTCAACTGTTTTGACAGATTGATAAATTCAAATAAAAAATTTAATCAAATTATCATAACATATCATATCATCTTCCTGATGTTTATCTGGGAAGCAGGAATGGCACAACCAATTCCCAAGAGCAGCACGAAGACTTGCACAAGAACTTGATTCTGTGAATAATATGAATATAATTAGGGAAAACAATATTTTGTCGATTTAAATGGTATCTAACGTTCATTGATTACAGAAAAGGAACTAAATAATACATGTCGTCCCGTTCAATGGCTATACTGATTTTCACTAAGTTAATCGCATTAAAATTTGAGTTAAATCTTAATCTTAACCTAAGAACCTCTAAGAAAACGATACTAAATTTATTCATAGCCCATCACACAATCTTGTAAAACTTTATGTAATTATTGAAATAACAGCATTACGCAGATCACTCGCTCGTCTGCCCAGCCCCGCGTCAACCCGTTCGCGTCGATCACTTCGATCACCGCAACGTAGCTGTGATTCGATTAGCGACGTCTTTATCGACGGCGATAGACGCAAGATTGGGTTTTGTTTGTTGATGTCAATTGTCGGGCCATGAAAGGGTTACTTTACTTAACATTACATCGCACCTTGAACCAAAAGTTGTAAGCCATGAGACATGTTTCAACCCGCACACTGGGTTCGCATGGTGGTTTACACTCCATTTCGACTCATAGAGAAGAGATCTGTGTCCCGGCGAGCGGAACATATATTTTTACCTATATTGTCCCACTGCTGGGCAAAGGTCTCCCCCATAACCTTCCAGTTTTCTCTCTGTGCGGTTTTCTCCGGCGAACTTTTCACAAACGCCTCTAAGTCGTCACGCCACCGTTTTCTAGGCCTCTCGCGGCGACGACGCCCGTCTTCTGGAACATTATAGGCTGATAATATTATTAACATTACGCCTCTATTACCCAAAAGCACACCAGCAATTTCACCTCTCCCACTAACACACACATGTGGCCAGTTATATTGTTATTCGAGTCTTATGCAGGGAGAGAGCCTATTGCCATCAAACGGGCATAGATGCAGATTAAGCGCTGCTTCTGAGAGACTAATATAAAAAAGAAACAAATTTTAAAGAAAATATGTTTTTTGAGGCAGTCAATAAAATTGTAAGAGTAACTGCTACTTTTAAAAATTCACGAGGCTGTCTGTCTTAAGAATTACACAATCAAAAATATCTTGAAGATCGCTGTTTCTATGCCCACAAATGTCCATTACAAAGGCAAAGTGTATATCTTCGCGGCTGGAAATTAAAGATTTGCTAACGACGCCATCTTTGATTTGCATTTTACAATAGAAACGGTATTTTCAGGTTTGTTGTTAGTTAAAGGAGGTTTTTTTGTGGTGACTGCATTTTAGCCAGTCATTACTGGTAGTTGAAGCCGAATATCTGACGCACAGTCTTACCAAGGAGTATAAGGTATCGTGTTACCCAGTCTATCTCCCTATCTGACCTCCACAAGACAAAATAGAGAAATATTGATATCCGGTTAGACTGGAAGCCGACTCCAGCATAGTGCAAAAAAACTATTTATTTTTTGTAATTGTAGAGTCATCCTCCCTATATAAATGTACTTGAGTAGGTAAGTGGGATAATTAAACATTAGTACCTACTTCAAGCTAGACGCTACTGTAATTGTCTCCCGAACATCGAACAGTACGTGGCGACCCTGCCTGTAACGGGCGCTGAATCAACCACGACCACTTACTGCAATTTATTCGGAATTTTAAAACAATAATGTGACAATGTGTGCTCAGGACATTACTTCTAATTACAGACTTGTCATAAACATTCGAATCGTGAAAAATGTGTTAGTCAACGCAAAATAAGGTTTTTCTAAACCAAAATGTAGCTGGCGCTAGTAATGGAAATGCGCTGCAAGACCTTGGCTGGCATCTTGGAATAAAAAGCCTGATTCTGTCTATTTTGGCTGTTATGGACCTGATTTTATTCTTATATATGGCGTATAAATTCTACGAGAAATGCCATAAACGGTGTATAAAGCAGCCAAGCCTCATCGAGACGCAGGACATCCGTACGGATTGCTGCTGATCGTAGAGTGGGTGCAGTAGAGCCTTCAGGAAAGTGAGTGCGTATGCGTAAAGTGATGTCATGAGCGCGTATTATAGCCTTAGTGTGATAGTGCGACAGTGCGTTAAGTGTTTGGTGTGACCTCTCCATTATTGGTCAAAATTAAGGGCTATTTACTTATAACACAACTATAAAAGTGAAAACACAGGGAAGTTCCAAACGCATTCAGGAATGTAAATAATCGAAAATAATCCAATACATGTAAAATAAACTCAAAGGGGAAAACGATTCAACTGTAAAACCACATCACCGGCAATAAAATAAATTGTAAAATTGAAATACATTACGGAAATAAATAATATTTCGTATCGAGAACTACATAATATTGATTAAAGATATAAAATGCACTGAGCTCCACACACAAGTTTAATATGCCACTCAAGAAAATAACAAAAATGAAAACTTGGCTGTTAATTGTAATACTGCATTTCATCTGTGAAATAAAGTGTGCAAGCGTAGCAATAAGAGATGTGGTCGAAGGAAATAAAACACAGCAAGTACAATACTTAGAAAAAGAAAGGTCAGCAATATATAAGCAACTCAATGATGCCATTGCAGATACCATACAAACTTTAGAGAAAAGTAATGACACCGATGCTAGCCAAGGAATCACATACTTGCATGACCTACTAGCACTAGTAGATAGCTTCAACGGAACAGAACTTGCACAACATCATACAGCTTGCAACGGGTCTAAAGAATGCAAGAACGAAATACTTACCCTAAAAACTAAGAATTCAAATTTGTCAAATGATACAAGAAGACAATTAGTCGAAGTTGAAAAAAGAAAGTTAAAAACCTCAAACCAAGGCTACGACCACATCAAATACGCCATAATAAAATCTGAACAACTTAAAAGTGGAGGTATAGAGGATTTAACTAGGATTAAAGAAGAGAAAGTGAAGAAGATGCTCAAACTCCAGAAGAAATTAGACGAGTGGATGAAATTGAGAGAAATTGAGAAGCAGAAGATTAGACAGTATAAAGAAAGAATGGCTTCTGGCAGATATGATACAGTTACGGAAAATTGCCCCAATTTTGGGCAGAAGAGCAAGAAGAAGAAGAAGAAGAAGAAGAAGAAGGGAGATTCGAATGGGAAGGAAACATATCCATGTTGCAGGAAATGCTGTAAAAAGTCTTATTTGGGATGCTTGAGAAAATAGATATTGAATATCCCTTAAGCTGTTTAGTGTTTTATTTCGTTAGTTGTATTCAATAATGTTTGTGGCTTAAAGTACGTTATTTGTGCGTTATTCCAACAACTAGGAGTTTTTTTTTTTATTTTGATTTTGTTTGAGATGACTTCATTTAATACAAAATAAAATTACATAATATTTAAATTAATTTTATTGCTATATTAGGGCCCATTCATGACCTCAGACGATGCTAAAATCGTGATAAGCGACACTCGGCGCGCGTCAATTGTTTCGTTCATATTGTGACAATCGACGCTCCACAAGTTGGATCGTATTGACTACTAGCTGTTGCCCGCGACTTCGTTCGCGTGGAAATTTTGGTGTGCATGTGTGAGACTGCCTCGTTGGTCTAGTGGTCGCAAGCGCGACTACTAAGCGTGGGGATCGATTCCCGGGTCGGGCAGTGTTAACAAAAAAATGTTTATTTCAATTACATAAAGTTATCACACACATGATTTGGAGATCACCTTTTAAGCAAGGAGATGCTTGTGTAGTGTGGCGTCCCATAAATTACTTGAGGCAATTTTTCGAAACCCCCTCCCCCCCTGGTGGGATGTCGTGAGATTTGGCTTGACCCCCTCATCTCCCTCCTAATCTCACGTGAGATTTATCAAAATGAGGTTGGGTGATATTTGGCGCGAATCTGGATTTGTGCCCGGTTGACGGCAGTAGGCTCACCCCCTACTACATGGGACTTCAATATAACTGGCGAAATGTGTGTGTACGATTAGCTACACGTCTGCCCAACCCTTCGGGGCTTTAAGGCGTGACGTTGTGTTATGGGTGAGAACTGACTGCCAGATCAAAAGGTGATAATGTACCGATGACTACAAAAAGCGTCCTTTTGGGTGCTGTAATTCTGGGCGGCAGAGGTCCGAAACAAAATTAAATGGCGTTGACGACGATATGGCTTCAAAAATCGGTGTATTTTGGCGCTATACAAATTTTTTTCAAAGTGAACCTCTAAGCGATTGCAGCAATCACGGCAGATTTGCTGCCTAATTTTGTTGAGTTCCATTGTACCCATATCACCGAAGATCAGCATCAGATCTTCACCAAATTTAAACGGGGCCAGCGCCGCCGAATAATATTCTTCCAAATAAAAAAGAAATCATTGAAATAGGTTCTCTGTTGGCAAAGGTATCGCTGAACTTACACACAATGATGATTACCAGGCATAATGCCTGCGAGTATGTGTGCCTATACAATTTACAAAATTCCCTTGATTTCTCCAGGATTCCAACATCAGATCCTGACCTGATGACCATGGGACCACATGGGAAGTATACTGTATCAATCAATGCCCATAAAATTTGAGGGTTGCCCTTAATTTTCCTGGGACCCCATCATCAGATTCTGACTTGATGACAATGGGACCACATCAGGAGTATAGACTTTCGAATAAAAAAGAATTTTCAAAACCTCTTCCTTTTTTGAAGTCGGTTAAAAATTGTCAAAGGAATTTTGGTGAAACATTAGATAACCGTTAACAATACATGTCATGGTAATAGGCTTATCCCCAACAAAATGGAACTGAGCATACCTAATTATCAAAATGTGGGTGCACTGTACACATCTGCGTAGCCCCTCAGAGCATACAGGCGCGATATTATGTTATGGTGTTGTGTAAACAATAAACATCCAAGCGATTGCTGCAATCACGACAGATTTGCTGTCTATTATTGAAGAGTTCCATTGATATCTCCGAAGATCACCATCAGATCTTCACCAAATAAAAAATGGGACCATTGCCGAATAATATTCTTCCAAACAAAAAAAGAATCATCAAAATCGGTTCACAATTGGCGAAACTAAAACCTATTTACGTAAATTATTTTTATCATAGAAATCGCACATGGGGTTACCAACTAAATTTTAAATATTAATATCTTTTGCGTCTGTTGGTCGATTTTGATGAAATAAACGCTAAATAATACCCAGAACAATGCTTTTTATTTTGTAATATTTAGATTTTGAATACAATGAGGGGTTTTTACGTGATGCGCGCACAAACGAACAGACAAACCGACAAACCGACAAACCGACAAACAGACAAAAATTTTAAAAAATATTTTTTTACTTTCTACTACTTATTTCTAGCACCTTCCAGTGATTTTTTTGTAAAAATATCTAATGTACAGACACGGAAAGTCTACGATTTTATTATATGTATAGATAAACAACATTCATTTGTTTTGTCCACCATCGCTATTACAACACGCGTGCTGCTTGAGCGTGCAGTTCCTGACCAAGTTATACCGGCTGTCATCAAAGAGACGTCATTGCCAATGCCCCTGCAGAGCCGCAGCAAAGCACACAGCCTAATCACTGTTTGAACGGCGGCTAATCTGAAACATGAGCATGTTAAGTCGCGTGAGCCGCGTCGTGTAGGCTGTGGTCGCATTCATGTGGCTGCTTAGTTAGCACTTATCATGTGTGCTTGTGTTATTTGTGAGTGTCATCAAACTTTAAGGCACATAACAAGCGATAGTGGCACACAAAAGCCTTTTACATTGGTTAAGTGTTTAGCCAAGTGGGAATCGAACTTAGGACCTCATGTTCAGCAGTCACACTTGCGACCACTACACCAGCAAGATTTTTTTTTGTGAACACCATTCCGTTCCGCAACTAGTTGTTAGTACCTGTATCTGACACGCGAACTCAGACCCCGTGCGATTTTATTCCCATAAACGGTTAAAATGTCCAAATTCAATGTGGAAACGGCGTTCAACGACCTTATGAAGAGAGTTGCAGCGTTGACAGCAAAAATTGTGGCTCAATCAGCAATGATTGAGTCGCAAAATAAGAAAATTGAAGATCAGCAGCAGGTGATCACAGAACAGACGAGGGTACTTGCAGATGTGTCCTCGAAAATCGAGAAGATCGAAGTTCATATTGCTTCAATGAATACTGCAAAGAGCGAGACGGAGAATCCAGTCGGGATACCAGCTACGCAGCGTGCGAGTGAGACGAACGTCGGAATTCTTGCCAATGAACCTCACGAAATGGTGACGGAACGCGCGCGCCGAGCGACTGAGCGTGCCAAGAATAAGGCTGCATCCATCCTGCAGAAAACAAGCAACAGTTCAGAAAACGCTGAGACAGTATTGGAATATAAATGAATATTCTTCGGAAGCAATGTTGTCCATTGCTTCCGAAGAATGGAAAATAGTAGGTGCTAATAAGAAACGAACAAAAATTATTGGGAACACTATTCAAAAAGGGGGAAACACTCAAATTGTTACGCTCCAGGCGATTCAGAGGAAGAAGTTTTTGCATGTGTGGTCACTACATCCGGACACAACGGAGAAGGCAATAAGTGAACATATGACTGAAATATGTGGATCTGTAGATATTAAAGTAAAATAAAATTTAATAAAATAAATTAAAATTTATAAAATTATTCCTAAGACTGCAAGATATTATGCGTCATTTAAGGTTGGAGTTCCGGAATTCCTTTTTGAGAAGATTAATAACGCGGACAGTTGGCCATTAAATGCGCAATTTAATCAATGGGTGTGGTTTCGTGACTCCCGCAAACCAGGAGAAGGCAATCAAAGCCACCTATAAGTGTTTTCAAGTGTATTATCAGAATGTTCGAGGTTTACGCACGAAAGCAAGAACATTCTAAATCAAAATCAAAATCAAAGCATTTATTTCAAATAGGCCAGTTACAAGCACTTTTGAACTGTCGAAACAAAGACAACAATAGCTACAGTCCCAGTCACAAGGCATAAAAACTGTGAAAGTACTGTAGTTGCCCATTCCCTAACGTAGATCTCTATGGAGAAGAACGGGCAAGAAACTCCATGGACACTCTTTTAAATCAGAATACTTTTACAAACTCTTGGTTACATCATTCATGTTGAGATGGTACATTATGTGAGAATGATGTAGCAAGATGTGTACGTTAAAAGTGTCCATAGTAAATAACTCAAAAAAAAAAAAACAATTCAAATAAGCCGTGGCAACCAAGAGATGACCAGTCACAACTGACAGCGCCCGTTCACGAACATGACGCATGTATCAGCACCATTCAACTCAACCATTTTGAAGGGAACTAAATGATCCGACACACGCGCCACCATCAGCGAGACATTTGAGTGAGCATGACAAACTCCTAACCGCCAGGGCACATTCATTTTCATTCTATAATAACGTATTGGCATCGACGTATGATCTCTTTGCAATTACGGAGTCAGGTCTAAATGACGGGATTCATGACGGAGAACTAATCCCAACTGAATACAGCATATTGCGTTGTGATCGATCAGACGGACGTAAACAAGGGGGAGTATTTTTGGCGGTTCCGTTTTAGTTTGATTCGCGTTTCGGTTGACAATGTGGACAGCGCCTTATTTGAGATTGTGTGTGCGACGGTACACAAACAAAATATTTTTTTGTTTTTCTGTTGTGTTGTTTACATTCCGCCAAAATGTGATGTTAAGGAATAAATGCATTTATTTCATATAAATATTATTAGAGAATGTTTGTGTTAAATATGACAAAGTTTTAGTGCTTGGTGATTTTAACATGCCTTTTACGGCTGTAGAAATTCAAAGTTATTTGGAGTATAGTATACCTACGGGGGATTTCGGCAGGTAAATAACGTTGTTAATATTAATAATCGTGCGTTAGATTTAGTATTGTCAACGTTTGAGTTGAGTGATGTAGGGGTACAACTCTCTGAGGAACCTTTGGTTGATGTTGATACACAACATCCGCCACTGGTAATTAGCGCAAAGCTTTGTCATCGGGAGACAGAGTGTAACCATCCGTTTTCTCAGAATAAATGTGTTTCGTCACTCAATAGACGAAGGTGTAATTTTAATAAAGCTGATTTTCTAGGTTTATGTAGTTCTTTTCAGTTGATAAATTGGGAGTCGTTGCTTAACATTGATAACTCTGAGGCGGCTTTAAGCCATTTTTATGAAATAGTGAATGAAGTTATTGGCAGCTGCTGTTGTGTTCCTAAAAAAAAGGTTCTAGTAAATAAGCATGAGTATAGGTTTTGCTATCCAGTATGGTACACTTCTGATTTGATATCTGATATCTGACTCGTTCCCAGAGTGATTATGAAATGTTTTCTTATTTACGTACTAGGATCAAATTAAAGATAGCTTCAAACTATAAGGTGTACCAAAACAGTCTTCAGAAGAACCTACAAGTAGATCCAAAATCGTTCTGGAACTTTGTTAGGGCTAAGCAATCTCGGCGCAATAAACCCAAAGTGACTAGGGACGGCTTATTGCTGAAGGAGGAAGAGTGTGCGGAATGTTTTGCCTCGTATTTCCACTCGGTGTACAGCGAGAAGCGACCGGCGGCGCTAGAATGGGTAGCCGCGGAGAGCGCGGGTGGCGGCGCGGCGGGGGCGGCACGAGTGCATGTTGACGGGCGCAGCGCGTGACCTGCGCGCGGCGCTCCTGCGTCTTAAGCCCAAACGCTCAGTGGGTCCGGATGGCATACCACCTTACATTGTCAAAGATTGTCGCATGGTTTTTGAAACGCCCTTATTGCACATTTTTAGCTTGTGTTTGCGGGAGAGTCACTACCTAGACGAGTGGAAAATTACTCGGGTTATCCCAGTCTCTAAAGGGGGAGTAGGCACCACCGTGAGTGGATACCGGCCGGTGGCGGTGCTGTCTGCGTTCGCTAAGGTACTTAAATCGGTGTTGCACAAAAGTACTTATACACAAGTGAGCTCACAACTCTCGGACGCTCAACACGGCTTTCGACCGGGTACGGGTACCACAGTACGAGGGGCAACTTGCTGTCAATTGTTAACTACCTGTCGCCTGTCATTGGCGCTGGGGGACAGGTGGATGTGGCGTATTTTGACTTCCAGAAAGCATTTGATACCGTGGATAACGGTGTGCTTTTGTGCAAACTCTCTGCGATGGGATTACACCACAATTACTTAAGTTTTCGCTAGTTACCTTGGCGAGCGCCGACAGTACGTCGAGTATGCAGGACATGAATCCAGTCCTTATTACACGTGTTCCGTGGTGAGTCAAGGCAGTAATATTGGGCCATTAGAATTTATCATATTTGTTAATGACCTCCCAACAGTCGGGAAAGATGCGAAGTGTCTACTGTTTGCAGATAACTTGAAGTTGTACCTAAACGTTAAAGAGACGTCTGACTGTAATCGGCTCCAGTCTGATATCGACAATGTGGTACAATGGAGTCAGTCTAATATGCTGCATTTTAATGTTGATAAGTGTTGTCTAATAAGCTATACTCGCGCACGGGCTCCTTTACAGCATCAGTACAACATGGACGGTGTAGTCATACCGCGTGTCAGGCATGTAAGAGATTTGGGTGTGCAGATGGTGTCTGAGCTGACTTTCCGCAAACACATAGTGGAGGTGTGCGGTAGGGCTTTCAAAAATCTTGGTTTCATCATAAGACAGTGTAGGGATTTTACCGATACGGCTGCTGTTAAGGTTTTGTATAATGCACTTGTGAGAAGTCACCTAGAAACAAGTGCATTCATTTGGAATCCACATGAAAGAAAATACAGCCTCATATTGGAAAAAATGCAGAATAAATTCTGTAGATTCCTCTACCTCAAGCAGTATGGAGTTTATCCTTTTTATCCCCTGTTGTACCCAAGTCTGTTCGTCCTGGGCATGGTTGGGTACACCAGGCTGGCAGTAAGAAGGGACGTGGCGCTAGTTAAGTACGTGGCAAGCGTACTGCTAGGGCTGCTGCACCACCCCGAGGTGAGGAGCGCGCCGCCGCCCCGCACTTTTAGAAGTGCCAGCGGCTAGGACTAACCTGCTCAAGTTTGCCCCTATGTCGCGAGCCGCACGTATTATTAATATTATAACAGTATCGGAAGCGATATTTGGGCAAAACCTGCCGAGATTTGTCCAGAGGGCACAAATCATAATAGAAAGAGGTGTGCAACTGTAAACATTGTTATGTTTAATTAATTTAGGTATTAGTATTTATACTGGGTGTAATCCAACTTCTTTTATATAGTATGTTATTTTTTATTTTGTGTGTTTATATTGTAGGTTTTCTTTTTTTTATATGGTATGTCTTATAGCATCGAATTGGACAAGTCTGTAATGATGTTATAATTGGTGGCAAATAAGTAAATAACTATACGGATGAATATGCTAATCACCATGAGATAAGATATTTGCAAGGAAACATTAGTCACATTATCCTAAAGTGAGATAAGTTGGTACCCAAGAGGATCTGAGTCAATACTTTTCACATTATTTCATTGAATAATGCGTTTCGATGCGCTTTGTCGCGCTTCATCAGGTGTGAATCGTGCTCTAATTAATATCTACGGAGATGGGCCTGAGGGATCGTTTAGCAGTGAATTACAGCTTGGTTTCCTCATTACGCTGTTTATGAGCACTTGCTTGCCTCATTAATCTGGTGATTTCATGAGGGCGTAACTGTTACGCTCATGCTTAACAGATTCTCAGGTCAAGTAACATTTATTGAGATTTCCGTAGACGTTTCTCGGAGTCGGGATTCGCGCCTGGAGTATGATTTGAAGTTTTTTATTAGCAGCGACCCCTACCTTATGCATGGTATATTTATGTCGGAAATGTCAGGATTTATTCTGTTAGGCTCGTACATCATGTGGGTAGACCATGGGTATCGTGCTATGAAAACACACTGGGTGCGATACACTGTTTCTAGCAAACTAACAAATTACTTGAGATTACAACTCAACACAACAATACGGGACACAATGAATCGGGTACAGTTCCAAGACGTCTCAACTCCGCCGCGATCCGACACTGACTATCGTCCTCCCTCGAGTCGGACATCAGGGCTGTGTAGAAGCACACCGTGTGGTTGGTAGACTGGTTAGTAAGTCGCGTGATGTCACCACTGCACACTGACGCGCATTCCAATTCATTTTATGTCCGTACTAATGACCGGATACGACATTTACATATACGTATAGTTTTTAAGAATTCTTTAAAATAAAACAAAATAAGTAAATATGCTCGCCATCTCGCAGTTACTGTGTACTGTAACCTACATTTCAAAGTGCCTATCTCTTTTAGGGTAATGGGCGTGGTGTTATAAAACAAAAACAAAATATTCTGATAATCGCATCAACATTGATTTCGTTTCATATATTGTCAAATGACATGTTGTTATCTGCCTACCCCGATGTCCCGATGTTACCGCTCTGTTAGAACACGTTCAATTGACGTCAGAACCGCCATTGTGGTCGGTTTTAGGGTTCCGTATGCAAGAAAGGAAAAGTTTTTATTTTAAGAGGTCTTCGTTGGTCTAGTGGTCACAAGCGCAACTGCTGAGCATGATATCTCATGAGGATTCAAGTCCCAGGTCAGGGAAAGAGTAATTGGATCCTTTCCATTAGGAAATTCCTAGAGACTGCTAAGCCGGGAGTCTGGATTTATACTAGGTTGATGGCAGTAGGCTCGCCCCCTACTACATGTGATCGAAACATAAGCTCCTATGCTTTTCTTTCGCTAAGAACATTCATCATTTGCTCGAGGGAGAAACAGTGCAGGAGAGCTATTATAGCACGAGGCAGCATCGGCGGTGCGATTCCGTGGTGCTAGATGAGGCGCAACCCTAACTGGTGAAATGTGTTTATTATGGTACCAGCACTTCGTAACCCCTGGGGGAAGCTGGTGTCATGTTTTGATGCGAATTTAGCGAAGAAAACAGATATTCAGATATTTACAGACCAAAAATGCTTATTTAAAAAAAATGGTCATTTAAAAAAATGTAAGGACTACTTAACTTTAATCGGATACACAATTTTATTTAGATACGGAAGTGAAACAAACTGACAAATAAGCTCTACTCGGCAACGGCACATACGGCGAGGCATAGTCATGTTCAGCAACGGAACCCGCAACCACAATTTCTACTCGGACAACCCACGTTTTCGTTTAAAAAAAGAATCATCCCCTTATCTACTTAAGGGTGGATTTTCCGCAATACGTACATCCGCTGTTATCTGTCCGGGTTTCGGCGTTTTTTCGCACAGACGGACATATCGACACGGTGAAGAGATATCATTTGTATGTAACGCTCGTTGCCTGGGGGGTAGGCAGGGTGCCTGATAGTACCCAGAGATACGTCTCCTTGAGGTCGGGGAGGGACTTTTTATTTGAGGTTGGACTTTTGTGGGTGATAAGAAAGAGTGTTTGTGGAATTCTGAGAAGTTTTATTGATTTTTTGAAAGAGATAATGAACCTGCTGCGTTCAAACATAGGCTAGGAGAAAGTACTTCACGTATGAAGGTACGTACTAACAGCGTCCTTAAAATAGGCATGTTGATAAAATCGTCACTAACGCCCTCAAATTATAGGTGCTACCTACATTATCAAATAATTTACTGGCCCACACAACCACGCAATGGTTGACGGAGAGAACATGCTTTAAGGTATTAAGTCCGCCTTTGTTCTGTTCTGTGTTTTTACTTGTGCTTACTACTAAGAATTAGCTAATTATATATATTAAAAAATAATAACACAGAGGCCGACACGGTGATTAAATCTCAAGTCAAGACTCTCGACCCTGCAATCTCGGTTACCAATGACTAACGGGTAGAAGATAATCCAGGAACAGGATCAGTATAAGCCAGCCTCTTTTTCCATTGAAACTCCGAACTCACGACTGTGACCTACTCTACCGTAAATCCCACGTAAATTGATAAGCACAATACAAATGTTGGGTCCAACCTACCCATCTGATATGCGCAATAAAAATGTTGGCTCCAATAGACCCGGTTGATAAGATTGCTCACTGCTCACCTATTTGTATTGTTGGACAGTAGAAGATCGAATTCAATCGGGCACCAAAAAAAAAACCTTCGGGTGCGCTCGAGTGGATTCGGGATGTCCGGCGTTACGATTTGTTTTCGGATGGTTTTTAGGGGTATACAAATATTATGATGTAGATTGTGCTTAAGAAAGACATTGTCATACAGGTAGGTACGACTGCCCATGCCGAACTTAAGGCAAAAGCGATGGGCTACGGGACTGTTCGAAAGAAATACCGCGGCTCTGGAATACAAAGGGCAAAAAAGGAACATGGATGGGTTTTAGTCAGTAGAAGTCTGATACTCCCTTCTACACTGCCCAGAGAAAAAAAAAAAAAATCTACCATCCGAAAAAAAAAAATCAAAGGCAAAAGCGAACGAGCGAGGGTTGTAAGAGTGATCCTTCAAATTATAGACCTATATCTGTGCTTCCAGCATTGAGTAAAATCTATGAAAAAATCAAGCTGGACCAGTTGTTGTCTCACTTCAACTCAAATGGGATTCTGCATAGACAACAGTTTGGTTTCACGAAGGGTAGGTCGACAACGGACGCGGGAGTAAAACTCATCAGTCACATTTTGGAATCTTGTGAGAAGTCTCAGGATGCCATTGGCATTTTCTGTGATCTCTCAAAAGCGTCTGACTGCGTCGACCCCAACACACTGATCTGTAAATTACACCACTACAGAATTCGTGGACACACACAAGCAACTGATCTTGTTCTTTCCTATTTATCTAACAGGCAGCAAAAAGTAAATGTAAATGGGGCGACGTCCTCCGGGTCTCTAGTCAAGATGGGCGTGCCCCAAGGTTCAATTCTCGGTCCTTTCCTATTTCTTGTTTACATTAATTATCTCCCCTAAATGATGGCCAAATTATCGGATATAATTCTATTTACTGATGACACTTTTTTTTTTTTTTTTAGCTTGGTAAAATCATCAAATGAGTCCTCCCACCCAGAGCAGAGCGGGAGGGACTGTCAGACTTGTACTGACTAAAATCCACGGTGTCCTTCAATAGCCCTTTATGTTCCAGGGTCACGGTAGTTCTTTAAGTCCCGCGACCCCGGCAGGCTTTGGCGCTCTAGAGGGGGGCCCCGTCATTATGCTGACACTCTTTGAGGCGCGCGTGGAACACAACGCGCCGTCGACCCGGGCATGGTCCCATGGTCGGACAGCGAGTCGCCCATTACTCGCCGCCCGCATGCCCGCGCCTACGGTGGCCGGAGATCGTCTGCCAACGTCCGGCGCCGCGGGCGTCTACCACTGCGGCTGGGGTGGAAGGAGGACGCTGTCCTGTCCCTCACGCGGCCGCCTCCTCCTTCGCGAGCATGACTGCTTCGCAGAAGGCGACCGCTTCCCACTCCGTCTCGCCCCGCAGCATGGCCTCAACCAATGCCGGGCGCGAGAGGTCTCCGCCTATCGCCGCCGTGAGGACACGGCGGTGCTCTGCCCAAGCGGGGCAGTCCCACACCGTATGCTCCACTGTGTCCTCCGGGCGGTCCTCGCAGTGGTGACACCCAGGCGTTTCCTCCTTCCCCATCAGACACAGGTACCTCCCGAAACTTCCGTGTCCGGTGAGGACCTGCGTCATGCGGTAGGTCAGGACGCCGCCGTGACGCCTATCCAGCCACTCCTCAAAGAGGGGTTTTACCGCCGCGATTGCGGCGTGCCCGGACCTCGGTTGCGACAGTCGTTCCCTCCATACTGCCCTGAGATCGCGCCGGAGCTCTTCCCGCCACGCCTCGACTTGTCGAGGCATTTGCTGATGACACTTCGCTAATTTTTTAAATAGATAGAAAAGATACGAATGTCTTACATGCCAACGAAAGTTCTCTAGAAATGGTTCGCAGCTAACAATCTTTTACTTAATGCGAACAAAACAAAATGTCTGAAGTTCTCTTTACCGAAAGTACCGAAACCAGATCTGGATTTAAATCTTGCCGTCAAAAAACTTGATATTATAACGGAAACTGTATTCTTAGGGATTACTATCGATTCCAAATTGCAGTGGGGCGCGCACATTAGAACTCTTTCGGGTAGGTTAAGCTCAGCTGCATATGGAGTAAGAAAAATAAGGCACTTAACTGATGTGGCTATAGCTAGGCTAGTATACTATGCTTATTTCCACAGTATTATGTCCTATGGCATTCTGCTGTGGGGATCAGCAGCAGACGTTGACTCAATTTTCATTCTACAAAAGAGGGCAGTCCGCGCGATCTTTAAAATGGGACCTCGCGAGTCCCTCAGAGAAAAATTTAAAGAGATTGATATGCTGACCCTGCCTTCACTTTATATCTTAGAATGTATTTTATAATATGTCCGCAAAAATCGAGGTCTTTTCAAAAGTAGGAGCGACTTTCATAATATAAATACACGCAGTAAACACGAAATTGTAATACCTAAATTCAGATTAACGAAAACTAGCAAGTCTTTTCTTATAAACCGTATACGCTTTTATAACGAGTTGCCAAAGTCAGTTATAGAACTGACCGATGGAAAGTTCAAAAATTACATCAAACGTGTCCTTATTAAAAAAGCATATTACAAAATCAAGGACTACGTTGAAGATAAAGAAGTTTGGCCTTAGTTCCTTCTGCGCATGCGTCTTCCCTGGTAGCTCATACACGGCACAATTAAGTGGATGTCTCTAACTATTCTCAACCTCATTTTTTCTCTTCTTTCGAATCAGATTTTTACAATAGTTTTCAAATCATTTATATATCTTTTGCTCAAAACAGTTACAGCACTGATAACAGTATTTGTGTCACTTGTTTAATTTAGTATTTTACAATATTTTCTTACCTTTGTATAGATTCTTTTTATCGATTATTTGTGAAAGTGTGAACATTGTAGGTTTTGTAGATTCCCAGCTGCTTGTTAACTTTTGTTAACTTTTTATTTTGTTCTACATTTTTTGTGTAGTAAGCAACGACTTATTGTCGGGCCTACGCTGTCCTCCCATACTTAAGTACAAATGCTGTATCCATAATAATATTGTAACACCAAATGATTTGAAAAGAGTAACCATGGAGTTTCTTGCCGGTTCTTCTCTATAGGAAAGGACCAACCCGAACCGTGCACCTTTTTGTCGACGTTTTATAAGTGCCCATCGAGGCCTATATGAAATAAAATATTTTGATTTTGATTTTTTTGATTTCGAACACCTATTTTCTCGCTGAAGAAATGTATCTTTAAGAGGGATCATTCTGAAGTTCTGCAACATTGCAAATAGCTGTCACTCTGGAACATTCGGTTCTGCGAGTAACGATCAACCCGCTTCAGCCGTTTTCAGTGGTATGAGCATACCACTGAAAACGGCTCGCCAATGCACATATCGCTTCCAGAAGTCGATGCGCTCTGTGACACGGGACATGTATTCTTGAGGACTGATTCCAGTCCCCGAGAATGCCCGCCTCACAAAGCGCATCACACGTGGTCGTGTAAACGCTGGTACGGCTGGTTTTGGTCGAGTAGCTAAGTCACAATTTAGAAATAATAGATTTCGGATTTCTGACTTTTCTTCTCACTTTGCCAGCATCGTAACGCTGGTTGAATACCACTTTTCATAGTTCTAAGGTCTATTTATTGATGTGACAGTTTCAAGATAATTCTAACCTTAGTGAACTTCCAATTTGCAGGGAATTGTTCAGTTATCAAAAGCGGTAAAGCATCGTTTACGAGATCGGCTCTATCAATTAGAACACATCCAAATTACAAAAGCAGATTACTGCGGCACTACCTAACCAGGTCATTGCCCGCGTCCCATCAGACACAACTACTAAGTCTAGGTTTATTTTAGCCTATCTAGATAAGTGCGAATGAGCATACATCTTCAGGGTCCCGCGTCTTTGTACCACTGAATGGGTCTGTCCCTTTCAGATAGTTTTAGGAATAATTGCAATTTTTAATATAGGTGAAGGTAAGGTATGGGCAACTACAGTACTTTCACAGTTTTTATGCCTTGTGACTGGGACTGTAGCTATTGTTGTCTTTGTTTCGACAATTCAAAAGTGCCTGTAACTGGCCTGTTTGAAATAAATGCTTTGATTTTGATTTTGATTTTGGTACTTGTATTAATTTATGTCCATACATACGAGTTACTAAATCCGGGGTTAACTGACCAATTGACTAAATTCGTAGCCTGAATTATCTTAGCAAATATTTATAAATTTTAAAACTCTTCGTTGTTAATTTATTTTGTTATCAATCTGAGAATAACTTGTTCATTTTTCTTGTTTTTAATTTACGTATGACATCACAAATATGCATGACCAATACTAAGCACAGAATGTGGTTGCATTCTGTGCTTAGTTACATTTCGCCAGTTACATTCCAATCCCATATTCAAATATACGGAAAACAGGCTTCTTCCGATAGTTCTTTATAGAAAAGTTCAAAAATTAAGATAATCGAACCCAGGATCCTTGGCTCAACAGTCACACTGAGTTTAATTCTTTCGAAATGTTTAGGACTTACTATATTATAATAATGTACAATTCCTATTTCCTAGCCTTCATTCAATATACTTAGGTCCCGTACAAGCGGGGTCCATGTATCCATGGTACCACAATAACAACTACATTACTCTGCGATTGTCAAGATCAAAAGGCTGAATACACCGAATACCGTCCGTTGCATGTAATTTAAATATTCATCCTGAAGCGATGGCCGGACAAAGGAAACGCTGTTCCTATTGTGATGTTGTTACTGTGAAGGTTCTTACAAGGGTTTGATTTTGTTTTTATTCGGAAAAACATCTTTTGAGGACACCTTTTTTGTCTACTAGTCGACGATTTCGATTTTTAGCTATATTATATTTGATTACAATACATTATATTATATGGAAGTTCGTCAGCGTTTTCGCGAACTACTTGTAAATAAATGAAGAAATAACAAGTATAGTTGCTGAACGTGAGCTGTAATTTCGTAGAAGTGCAATGATTTAATGGGTTTTTCTGTAAGAACATTTTCAGAGAAAATTCAGAATAATGGGTCGTAAAAGAAGGCTGGCGAAGTTCCATGTATTTTGAGACCCACTCTTAGAGGTTGCATTCATTATGACAACTTAAAAAATGTTGTAAAACGACTAAAGACTAACAGAAAAGTAAATGGAAAGTAAGACGAACAAGTTGCGAGAAAAGAGAAATACGTCTTCATATAAGATAACCTAAAAATCTTACGATTAAGGGTCTTTAACTGTGAGTGTCTTATTACTTATTTAAAATGAATCAAAAAATAAAAATATTAAGAATGAATCATAAAGGAAGATTTTCTTTTGTAGAGCACTACCCACCAAAACTACAAGTCAGTGCTTGCATAACATGTTCCTTGAAGCTACGCATGTTATGATTATCAATTTATCAATTGGGCAAAGAAATGCATTGCTATTTGTAGTGGCGGAGCAAAAGCCATGACTGGTGCGAACAGTGGCTTTCACGGTTTACAACTAAACTTATACTGTCACTTACGGGATATCTTCCGTGACTGTTCAATGCTGTTAGATCGAAATATTGGGAGCTCAAAATAATAAACAATCACGGAAGATATCCCGTAAGTGACCGTATAAGTATAGTGGATTTATTGCTAGACTAAAAGAGCAGATGATAAAAACGGATCCACGATGGGAGAAATTGGTTAATGACCAACAAGCGCAACCATCGTATTAAGAATGATTAGTACTCATAAGTTTTATTTTTATTGTTAATTTATATTAACATACAAAATATTTATATCCTTAAGCTAACATTTTCTTATTAAATATATCTTTTTAAACTTTATTGCTTTTTTTTACTGAGGTAGTTTTCGCGATCTCTATAACGTTGAAAAACATTGGAATAGATCATCACAGATCTTACAGTGACAGTAGGTTCGGGACTCAATCGATCACCATTGAAAACGTTCCTTTATAAGATAATTATACTACGAAATCACCATAGTTTCATTTTTATTACATGATTTATCCTTGTTAATTGGCGTTTTAATATCAAGTTTACATGTTGTTTATAAATATTGTAGATTATAGAATGTATAAAAACGAAGAGAAAGAGCCATGTATAGTAAGAAAATTCGATTGTTTGTGAATGTGTGGACATTGTAGGCTTTGTAGATTCCCAGCTGCTTGTTAACTTTTTATTTTGTTCTACATTTTTTGTGTAGTAAGCAACGACTTATTGTCGGGCCTACGCTGTCCCCCCATACTTAAGTACAAATGCTGTATCCATAATACTGTAACACCAAATGATTTGAAAAGAGTAACCATGGAGTTTCTTGCCGGTTCTTCTCCATAGGAAACGACCAACACGAACCGTGCACCTTTTTGTCGACGTTTTATAAGTGCCCATCGAGGCCAATGTGAAATAAAATATTTTGATTTTGATTTTGAAAACCCTTGATCACAAACACATGTTGCATTGGAACGTAATCGGAAAAAAAGTTGCGTTTGGTAAATGCGCGATTACTTAATTTTGAGTAAATTAAAATATTTATAACTTTTGATTCCCGTGTCCTAAATATTCAATATTTTTTAAATAAATATCTCATAAAATTGTAGTTATAATTATTTTATATTTCCACTGGGATGGAGCTTCGTTAATTTTTAGATTCTTTGGGTCCACTTTCGCCGCCCTTCTTTCAAAATATATGCAGTAATACTCTGTTTTTCTAGAAAAAAACGGTCTTATTTATAATTAGTCTTATTTTCATATTTCGTAGTTTTAGCTGAATGAAGGAAATTTTAATGAAGGAGCTTCCATTACATACCGAGTTTCTTCTTTGCCTCGGAAAGCACGTTAAGCCTGGTCCGGGCTGTCATTTGTAGATCTTTAATAGTGGTTACAGGTAGTCAGTGGTATAAAAGTCTGACAACCAGTCTTATGAATAGGTATTGTATTACCCAGTACTAACTGGGTCGTATGAAATACTGGTATTCAGCTGCTTTACATGCGTTTTCTCCCGTTGTATGAAGCTTTCTGTGCCTGTTTATTCTGTGTCGTTGATCCTCCACCATCCTGGTCGGCTGCAGGCAACAATAATTAAAAATTCAATTTTCAATCCTTTAATTAATTAATTGAATTGTTGCTTAGCCCTCTTCGTCTCTCCTGATGTTGCTGTGCCCGACAGCGTCCATACTGATCTTTACCTTGTTACACCATCTATGTAATACATATGGAATGCAATAAAAACTTGAGTATTGAGTCAGCCCGCCAGCCATTGTCTGCAATATTGTTAAAATTAGTATGCGACTTCGAGTGCAAATTATGTTGATCGGAAAATCTTGGCAGAAGATGATGGTTTTTTTAGTAAAAAAAGTCATATTAGTTAGTTTTTTTTTGCATTAGCTGAATTTCACAAGTATACAAAAAAGTTCACCTAGACACGTGACAAACGCCAAGACAAGCGTTACGTATTTCTAGAAAAGCTTTTAACATGATTGACAGAAGCTTTTCGATAGCTAATAAATGTCAATTATCAGCATTAATGGAAAAGACAATACGTTTTTGACTTTTTTATGAATACTGATAGAATCCCACTTTTGTCTATTTCCTAGTCGTAAAACTATGTGATGTTTCCGATCAAGTTGATACATGAAAGCCAGGAAAAACAAATGAACAAAGCCACAGCTAAAACCTTATTTATTATGATTAGTAAATAAATTACCTGCCAAAGCCACAAAAATAAATTCCATCATTTTATCAATATTTCCAATCAAGAATAACCATCTGAAAATGTTTGAATAAATCAGAAGGCCCCACAGACTTCCTTTATTACAATATACAAATGCAAGAAAGCAGTCCAAGTGCGATTTAGAGAGTGACTAAAGGTTCCGTACCATCATAATATGATACATGTTCAGGAATTTATAGTTTAATAAGCTTATACTGTCACTTAAGGGATATCTTCCAATCACGGAAGATACCCCGTAAGTGACAGTATAAGTGTAAACCGTGAAAGCATAAAAAAGTGTTATAGTTTAAAGTCTAGAAAGCCAGATAATTATAAATGTAAAAACTAAAAAACCCAAATGAAAAATCTGAAAAGCATAAAACAAGCCCATTTTAATATAAAATTATAAAACGGAATGGACCCCGCCTGCTTCCAACTTTTGTTTAATTTACAATGTGCTTGTTTTGTGCTTTTCAGTTTTTTCAGTCGGGTTTTCTAGTTTTTTCAATAACTTTTTTTTATTTCCAGCTTTTTAGTTTAGTAACTTGAAAGATTTCGCAGACGATGTAATCTTTTTATATTATACGGTGCGTGCCACGGCTATGCCACCCGGAAGGAAAAATATTGTTTTTAGAAGACTTGATTAACTTATCTTTGCATGGTGAATGTCTGAAATAATAGGTACGTCTTAGTTCAGTTTGTCTATAATTCATTTTCTTGAACAAAATCTATACATATAAAATTCAAAGTCCTGACTGTATATCGACTGACTGATATATCAACGCACAGAAATTTGGAGGGTGTATTCTTTGTGAAAAGTAGGTATACACTAAGAAAGGGTTTTTCAAATTCCACCCCTAAGAGGGTGAAATGGGGTGTTAAATTTTATGTGAAACTTTTTATTCTCGGGGATCTATTGACTTGAAAATTTATGCACGTACTCTTCAGTTAAAATTAAATCATGAAAATCATCTATATACAATAATTAAGGTCCTTCCGTGTGGCATAGCCGTGGGACACCCTGTATACCATTTTCTCCCTTTTTTGTACGATTTGGTACTTTTTTTTTTTTTTTTTATCTTGGTAAAGTCATCAAATGAGTCCTCCCACCCAGGGCAGAGCGGGAGGGACTGTCAGACTTGTACTGACTAAAATCCACGGTGTCCATAGCCCTTTACGTTCCAGGGTCACGGTAATTCTATAAGTCCCGCGACCCCGGCAGGCTTTGGCCCTCTAGAGGGGGCCCCATAATTATGCTGACACTCTTTGAGGCGTTCGTGGAACACAACGCGCCGTCGACCCGGGCATGGTCCATAGTCGGACAGCGAATCGCCCATTACTCGCCGCCCGCATGCCTCGCGCCTACGGTGGCCGGAGATCGTCTGCCGACGTCCGGCGCCGTGGGCGTCTACCACTGCGGCTGGGGTGGAGGGAGGACGCTGTCCTCTCCCTCACGCGGCCCGGCTCCTCCTTCGCGAGCGTGACTGCTTCGCAGAAGGACGATTTGGTACTGAATTACTTTTAAACATATAAGTTAAATATATATATTTGTAATCACCCTATCACCCTTCATTTTGATACCCCACTCGATGGTACAGGAAGAAAAAATAATTTGAACTCCACGATATGGCTCCCGAAATCCGCCATTTTTCTTTATTTATTTATGTTAATGTAGCCAGTAACACTCGTGCTTCCAAGACGAACCTAACGACATACAATTTATCCCAATCCGTTCATCCGTTTAAGAGTTACGAAGGACCATAGAAACGGACATACATACATACCCACATACATACATATAGGTCAAAAACATAACCCTCCTTTTAGGCTTCGCCGCAGTCGGGTAAAAAAGAAGCACGACCCTAAACAGAACAAAATTAAAACATTTTTTCCGAGGTCTCTTGTAAGGAGAAGCCTCGCTTCTCTGGATTTTTTTATTATTATTTGCTATGATAGAGGCCAAAATAACACATATATGGATATTTCCACTGAGCAGCTGTTACAGTTTTATACATACAGCCGGACAGACGCCTCCCTTTCGGTACGGAACCCTATAAACATGACAATACCTTCCAAGACAGGAGAGAAATCACTCAATAATCTGTCCTGCAAATAGGCAAACAAAAACTAATTTCCTTATTTATTGTCAGGGGTTGAGAGGTGTGAAAGGGGGCGAACGGAGACGAAGACGGGGGTGAAAGGGGGCGAATCAAAATATTTGATTTTTCGATCGTTTTATTGTCAATCGACAATCGACGGAAGTGAGGAAATTGAGTAATAGCTTGAACGACGCTTTGTTTGTGGTGAGTGAGAAGAGTGGGGAGCTCAGACTATTTTTCATTATTAGTTTTAGCTGTATAAAGGGTGTAAATAGACCCTTAACACATCCGAAAGGCACTTGTTCTCCCTGTCTTTGCGATATTTTTTTTGTTCTAGACCATACCTGGAAACCTCCTAGTTACGGAGATATCGGGGGTCAAAGTTCCAAGTTTTTCAAAGTTTTTTTTTTAAATACTCACTTGTTTTTTATGTAAGATTTTTACTTTAAACACCTCCACGACCCCCGTACTATTCAATCCATCCATCAGCACAATGCTTTGAGTGCTTTCCATCGAGTCCTACCTTAAAACGTGATTTTTCACCCCCAAATAAAAAATCGATTCCCAGCAATAATATTTGCATAAATTTTATTGACGGAATTTAAAAAAAATGTTTAGTAATTTCGGGGACGCCATGTCCAGCTGTGGGCGGATTTTTGCAATAAAATATGATTGGGAAGTTTTTTTTCCAATCATTATTTCGAACCATTTGAATAATTATTGTTGTGGAAAACATACATAGAATCTGTTTAACTTTAGCAAAATTAATACTAAGTACTTATTTCGGTGAATACTGCGACCACATTAATTTTAGACGTCCCAAGTCCCCATATTACAAAGTGCACTCGCACTCGTTGCCGAGACATCGCAGGAAATGAGAAGCTGACTAAGAGCTCGTCTGTGCTTACTGTCTGACCTTTGACTGACACTGACAGTCTGACAGCCAGCCAATTGAAATCATTGTCTTTGTGGTGTTCATGAGCGATGGACTTTCAATTGGTATTAAAAATTATTATAGATTCACCGAATGTAACACCAGGACCAAAAAATATTTCTGTACATGGGAATTATAACTGGCGGTATGAGAGGGAACTAAATCCTTTTTTTAATAGCCTTATATGTCCCACTGCTGGGCAAAGGCTCCCCCACAACAAAAAATGATCGCAATGACGGGAGAACAAGTGCCTTTCGGCTTCGTTAAGGGTCTTTTTACACTTACTGCATTTCACTCTAACTTATGTTACACGTGAATGATTGTATTTTATAGTTTTATAGTGCCTTCTTTGCGAAAATGAAACATGGTAATTCAAAAAAATATTATTACAGTCTAGGTATACACTGTCGTTGAAATATACAATACCTATGATTTGTCTTCAATAACTCTAATTATTGTAACAAACATTTAAAACAGCGGATTATGAATAAACAAAAAACCAACATATAACCGCGCCCCGTTAATAACGAAACATTAAAATCGAACAAAAAAAGTGAAAAAGTGTTGTTTTCATAAATAAATATGACTTTGTATTCACACAGTGTGGATCTACATCCTTGGTCAGAGTCATCGAACAAGAAAATATACAGATGGTCCAGTCTGCGGTAGAAATCAGTTCGTAAAAGAAATTCACTAATAGGGAATACCTATATGAACGCCTGGTTCTGTAACGCGACTTAGTGATAGCGAAAACAGGTATAGCTATCACTATCCCCGTTATTTTGAAGGAATTTTTAATGCGCTGCTTTATTTAAGTATGAAAAATTTGCTTGGTACGTACTTTATTATTTACGTTACTAAATAATAACGTACCTGCCTATTTATTACGGTTTAAAGCGAAGGCGAAGGTTTCAATAACGTAACCTCTTGGGAAAAATCTTTGGCAATGAAAAATACACAAGAAGAAAACGTTCACATTTTTCAATGAACCTTCTCCGCGTAACTGTTCCTTTTCGCCACCCTTTGTCCCACATGGGCAGCAAAGGTTTGATTTAATGGCACCCGCGGCAATACACAAATTTATTAAGTGAATATCCCCAAATGGCATTCGGAATTGGATTTTTTTTCAAAACAAACACACGAAGGTAAATCGAAAATGTCGTCGGCAGGTATTGTCTAATGTTCTCGTATGGGAAATTTAAAAGGATATCCAGTTATGAAAACAAACGAGGAAAGCGAAATATTGCTTTATAAATATCTGTGGGTTTTGACCTCTGTTTATCTGAGGTGCTGTAGGTGTTATTTACATACAAATATATAAATAAACTCACGCCTTTTTCCCATGGGGTTAGGCAGAAAGCACAGAATGTGTTACGATCCTTACATACTCCTTTCGCCACGTTCGTACACATGCCGCTGGTTGCTAGTATTACGCCCCTGACCTTTCCTAAGAACCTCACCAATAATGTCAGTGTATTATTTGCCTGACTAATGCAGGAAGTCACATACAAATCTGTATTTGTGACTGTTGCGCACATTGAACCTCAATAACAAAAATATTAAGTTCACTAACAGACAAAGCACGTCCTATTCCGTTGGGTCTAGAAGCATATTATGAGTTCCCAAGGTTTATTATATTTTATCGAACTAACATTGAATGCAAAAGTAACCTGGTTTGAGTAAATGGATTCCAAGACATCATGAAAACCAATAGGTTACGGTAAGTGCAGATTGGTACAACATTACATTTGATCCCAAATGTAATGTTGTACCAATCTAACTAGTGTTCGTGGTTTACGCCAATCTAGATAATTCTACGAAATTGGCACAATTACGATAATAAGCCAGTTTGCTGTATAGTGTACAGTTGCGCAGTGACAAAGGTGTTAGATTGTTAGGGGATTAGGTATCTTGGCAAGAATAGGCTTGCGTGAAAAATGTTTGACATTGGACAAGTCGCCAACCAGTACGGTTGTAGCGGTTGTGATGACTGCTTGTGGTGCACTAGTATTGGTCAGGTGTTTTCACTTATGGAAGTTTTATTAAAGGTAAAATCAGTAATAGACAGGACTGCTTTGTGTAAGAGAGAGTGGTCCGGTACGCACCAATTGGTTTTAGGATATGTCGCTTTCGTCTCCGCTTTCAGAGTAGTCCAATGAAAGTACTTCCACCAATGGTTGACGTGGTCTGGTGTCAAAGAATACCCGAATTTCGTTACAGGTACTTGAAAGCCCAAAGTCTTATCTGATTAAAGGTTGCCTGCCGATTCTATGTTTTTTACCATTAAAAATGTGTACAAAAAACTAACCTAGTCTAAAGAATATATTAAAGACTAGCTGTTGCCCGCGACTTCGTTCTCGTGGAAATTTTGGTGTGCATAATATATGTGAGACTGCCACGTTGGTCTAGTGGTCGCTAGCGCGACTACTAAGCGTGGGGATTGATTCCCGGGTCGGGCAGTGTTAAAAAAAAATGTTTATTTCAATTACATAAAGTTATCACACACATGATTCGGAGATCACCTTTTAAGCAAGGAGATGCTTGTGTTAGGGGGCGTCCATTAATTACGTGAGGCGATTTTTCGACCCTCCTCTCCCCCTGGTGGGATGTCGTGAGATTTGCCTTGACCCCCTCATCTCCCTCCTAATCTCACGTGAGATTTATCAAAATGAGATTGGGTGATATTTGGCGCGAACCTGGATTTGTGCCCGGTTGATGGCAATAGGCTCACCCCCTACTACATGGGACTTCAATATAACTGGCGAAATGTGTGTGTACGATTAGGTACAGTCACGAGCACCAATATCTATACACTTTCCTAAATTTAAAAGCAATTTTCGCGAGAAATAACGATTGTAACTTGATAGGATCTTTTACATAAAAATATGAGTTCCAAAATACTATGTTCGTAACAACTTGAAATTTTAATAAGAACAGTGGGAGAAAAACACTTTTAAAAGTTTTTAAGTGTTTACATATGCGTGCTCGTGACTGTACACGTCTGCCCAACCCTTCGGGGCTTCAGAATCAGAATCAGAATTAGAATCAGAAAGCTTTATTTGTGAACATAGGTCAAGTTACACATAGTGTGAGGTGTTATAAATAGGTACATCCTCCATGTTTTGCCCAAAGGCGTACAGATATAATTGTTAAGGTTTAAAATAACAAATTGGTGAAATTATGTCAACTTTCACGTCAGTAATAAAAACAGTACAAATAGTCATAGCATATCAAAAGAAGAAAAAATAAAAAATAAATATACAATCAATTTCTCAATAAATGTCAAATGGTTAAGTTACATGTCATAAAGTTACATGTCATAATTAATAATCATTATGTCGAACAAAATTCAAGGTCATTAAAACAGGTCAGGTAGGGTGTTCTAAGGCAGTAATTATAGAATTGTCGTCGAAATAGTCCTTTATTGAGTAATAGCATTAATTAGTCAAAATTCTAAATAGTTTTTTTTTTTAATTTGTCCAGATTTAACATTTAAATTTTTTCGGGTAGTTTATTAAATATTTTTTTGGCCATACAGAATGTGCTTTTATTCATTAGTGCATATTAAGGCGTGACGTTATGTTATGTGTGAGAACTGACTGCCAGATCAAAAGGTGATAATGTACTGATGACTACAAAAGGCGTCCTTTTGGGTGGTGTAATTTTGGGCGGCAGAGGTCCGAAACAAAATTAAATGGCTTTAAGGCGACGATATGGCTTAAAAAATCGGTTTATTTTGGCGCTATACAACTTTTTTCAAAGTGAACCTTGTTTAGCGCTTTTTACTCTAATACCGTTCTGTATACAACATTAAATGACTTTTTGTGAGAGCCCTTAGACCTCCTTAACTCGGCCCTGTCGCAAAATCCGTTCTTAGCGAACGTCTACTAACTAAAAACTACCTCCCTGCCAAATTTCAAGTTTGTAGCACAAAAAATGAAGGACTTTAATACAAACTTGCGAGAGCCCTTAGACCTTCTTAATCCGGCCCAGTCGCAAAATCCGTTCTTAGCACACGTCTACTAACTATAAACTACCTCCCTGCCAAATTTTATCTTTATACGTCAAGCGGTTTTCGATATTTCGTGATGAGTGAGTGAGTGACCTTTCGCTTTCATATATTTGTATAGATTCTCATATTTAAACCTCTCTTTCAGTGCAAATTTTTAGTGCAAAGAGTAAAGATAAAAGGAAAAATAAAGCAAAACAAATTTTCAGCCATTTCGACAACACTACGACTACTAAAACCTATTTCCGTAAATTATTTTTATCAGGGAAATCGCGCATGAGGTTCCCAACTAAATTTTAAATATTAATATCTTTTGCGTCTGTTGGTCGATTTTGATGAAATAAACGCTAAATAATACCCAGAACAGTGCTTCTTGTTTTGTAACATTTCGATTTTGAATACAATGAGGGGTTTTTACGTGATGCGCGCACAAACGAACAGACAAACCGACAAACAGACAAAAACAAAAAGAAAATATTTTTTACTTTCTATTACTTATTTCTCGTACCTTCCAGTGATTTTTTTGTAAAAATATGTAATGTACAGACACGGAAAGTCTACGATTTTATTATAAACTAGCTGTTGCCCGCGACTTCGTTCGCGTGGAAATTTTGGTGTGCATGTGTGAGACTGCCACGTTGGTCTAGTGGTCGCAAGCGCGACTACTAAGCGTGGGGACCGATTCCCGGGTCGGGCAGTGTTAAAAAAAAATGTTTATTTCAATTTCATAAAGTTATCACACACATGATTTGGAAGATCACCTTTTAAGCAAGGAGATGCTTGTTTTAGGGGGCATCCATTAATTACGTGAGGCGATTTTTCGACCCCGCTCCTCCCCTGGTGGGATGTCGTGAGATTTGGCTTGACCCACTCATCTCCCTCTTAATCTCACGTGAGATTTATCAACATGAGATTAGGTGATATTTGGCGCGAATCTGGATTTGTGCCCGGTTGATGGCAATAGGCTCACCCCCTACCACATGGGACTTCAATATAACTGGCGAAATGTGTGTGTACGATTAGGTACACGTCTGCCCAAACCTTCGGGGCTTTAAGGCGTGACGTTATGTTATGTGTGAGAACTGACTGCGAGATCAAAAGGTGATAATGTACTGATGACTACAAAAGGCGTCCTTTTGGGGGCGGCAGAGGTCCGAAACAAAATTAAACGGCGTTGAGGCGACGATATGGTTTCAAAAATCGGTGTATTTTGGCACTATACCTACAACTTTTTTTCAAAGTGAACCTTGTTTAGCGCTTTTTATTCTAATACCGTTCTGTATACAACATTAAATGACTTTTTGCGAAAGCCCTTAGACCTCTTTAATTCGGCCCTGTCGCAAAATCCGTTCTTAGCGAACGTCTACTAACTATAAACTATCTCACTGCCAAATATCAAGTTTGGAGCACAAAAAGTTAAGGACTTTCATCCAAACTTGCGAGAGCCCTTAGTCCTCCTTAACCCGGCGCTGTCGTAAAATCCGTTCTAAGCGAACGTCTACTAACTATAAAGTACTTCCCTGCCAAATTTCAAGTTTGTAGCACAAAAAATTACGGACTTTCATACAAACTTGCGAGAGCCCTTAGATCTAATTAATCCGGCCCAGTTGCAAAATCCGTTCTTAGCGAACGTTTACTAACTATTAACTACCTCCCTGCCAAATTTCAAGTTTATAGCACACAAAATGAAGGACTTTCATACAAACTTGCGAGAGCCCTTAGACCTCCTTAATCCGGCCCTGTCGTAAAATGCATTCTTAGCGGACGTCTACTAACTATAAACTACCTGCCTGCCAAATTTCATCTTTATACGTCAAGCGGTTTTCGACCTTTCGTTTTCATATATTTAGATAGATTTCTCATAATTAAACCTCTCTTTCAGTACCAATTTTTTAGTGCAAAGAGTAAAGACAAAAGGAAACAAAAACTGAATCAAACAAACAAAGTCACCGACTTCTGAAGCTAAAGTTATTTTTCACTTTTTTGTGTTTTTGAAGGCGGTTTTATTTTTTGCAAAAAGTTTTTATTTTTCCATTTTTAGTTGTAATATCGTATACAATTAATATTTGCTATGCATTTATTTTATATTGTCAACAAAAATAAACAAATCTGGTTATACTGCACACATCTGTGTACACCCTCGGAGCATACAGGCGGTATGTTAGGATATTGTGTAAACAATAAACATCTAAGCGATTGCAGCAATCACGGCAGATTTGCTGCCTAATTTTGTTGAGTTCCATTGTACCTATATCTCCGAATATCAGCATCAGATCTTCACCAAATTTAAACGGGGCCAGCGCCGCCGAATAATATTCTTCCAAATAAAAAAGAAATCAATGAAATAGGTTCTCTATTGGCAAAGGTATCGCTGAACTTACACAATGATGATTACCAGGCATAATGCCTGCGAGTATGTGTGCCTATACAATTTAGAAAATTCCCTTGATTTCTCCAGGATCCCATCATCAGATCCTGACCTGATGACCATGGGACCACATGGAAGTATACTGTATCAATCAATGCCCATAAAATTTGAGGGTTGCCCTTAATTTTCCTGGGACCCCATCATCAGATTCTGACTTGATGACAATGGGACCACCTCAGGAGTATAGACTTTCGAATAAAAAAAGAATTTTCAAAATCGGTGTACATTAAAAATACATACAGTCGAACGTAGAACCTCCTCCTTTTTTGAAGTCGGTTAAAAATTGTCAAAGGAGTTTTGGTGAAACATTAGATAACCGTTAACAATACATGTCATGGTAATAGGCTTATCCCCAACAAAATGGAACTGAGCATACCTAATAATCAATATGTGGGTGCACTGTACACATCTGCGTAGCCCCTCAGAGCATACAGGCGTGATATTATGTTACGGTGTTGTGTAAACAATAAACATCCAAGCGATTGCAGCAATCACGACAGATTTGCTGTCTATTATTGAAGAGTTCAATTGATATCTCCGAAGATCACCATCAGATCTTCACCAAATAAAGAATGGGATCATCGCGGAATAATATTCTTCCAAACAAAAAAAGAATTATCAAAATCGGTTCACAATTGGCGAAACTAAAACCTATTTACGTAAATTATTTTTATCATAGAAATCGCGCATGAGGTTACCAACAAAACTTTATCTTTTGCGTCTGTTGGTCGATTTTGATGAAATAAACGCTAAATAATACCCAGAACAATGCTTCTTATTTTGTAATATTTCGATTTTGAATACAATGAGGGGTTTTTACGTGATGCGCGCACAAACGAACAGACAAACCGACAAACCGACAAACCGACAAACCGACAAACCGACAAACAGACAAAAATTTAAAAAAATATTTTTTTACTTTCTACTACTTATTTCTAGCACCTTCCAGTGATTTTTTTGTAAAAATATGTAATGTACAGACACGGAAAGTCTACGATTTTATTATAATGTATAGATGTATAGATGTATATGTATATATGTATAGATTGAATACAATGAGGGGTTTTTACGTGATACGCGCACAAACGAACCGACAAACCGAAAATTTTACTTTCTAGTACCTACTTATTTCTCGTACCTTTCAGTGATTTTTTTGTAAAAATATGTAATGTACAGACACGGAAAGTCTACGATTTTACTATATGTATATAGATATAGATAGAATAGATAGAAGATAGATATATATGTATAGATATAGATATAGAAGATAGATTTCTCGTACCTTCCAGTGATTTTTTTGTAAAAATAAGTAATGTACAGACAAGGAAAGTCTATGATTTTATTATATGTATAGATAGATAGATAAAGGCACTCACCCACCGTAGCGCCGCGCCCGCTTGCCGCGCCGCGCCGCGTCGATTCGTGTCCACAAAACGCAGCGCGACCAATTTGCGACCGTGACGGATGGCGACCAATTAAATTGTTGGACACTTGAAGTTACACGGTCTGTCAGTTGAGGAACTTTTTTTTTATCGTTTTTTCTTTAGGGTTATGTCAGCTTATAGGTGTTAGGTTGTCTGTTGTTGTAGGTTGCAGGTCACAATAGAAACGTTGACAGTGTGATGCATTGCATGAAGATGAACCTTTATTAATTATTTATGCCTATCTATGTTGTGAAAACTGTGATCGGTCAGCATAATATTATGATTTTGCGAAGCATGTGCTAAACATGGTCACAGTGCTTTACACTTTAGAACACTATTTATCTAGGCAAAAAGAAATCGTAAAACGTAGGTATACTATGAGACAGATATTATATGTATGTGTGTCAACTTGCAAAACTTAAATTAATTCTCGAATTTTTGTACCGTGTAACATCCGTAGACGCGACTCGCGAGACTAAAGCCAATCGAATATCGTCTAGTAATTGACGTGCCGCTGTTGTAACTCTCTCCTCTCCCACACACAAACGTCATATGCAAGAACGGGACAGCTATAGAGGAAGATCGGAAAAAGGACATTTAGTTAAATACGTCCGCTCTTTGAATGTAAATTGTAATTAATTAATGTTAAAGGCTTGTGCAGACGACGTACTTTTGTTGGTCTTAGGCTATAAGCACGCAATGAGATAAAACACACATTCTTCGCTACGCATCCTTGCACATCTCCGGTGGAAACGCAGCCTAAAGTTTGCGGGATCTGTGTGTGCTGATTTGTTGCCTTATGTATCCGTTTTGGAGATGAATATTAGTTAGTTAAGTTACATAACATAACGTCTGTATTCCCCGAAGGGTTAGGTGGAGACACCACATTTCTTGGATTTTTGTCTTCCGTGGATAAAAGTCCCTTGTCTGCAGCTTTTTGTGAACGTTTATTTTTATTAAGAGTGAATGGAATTATAAGTGTGGTTCCTGGTAATTGGTGATGCCATTCTGTTTTTTAACTAGTTTACGTTCTACTAAGTTAACTTTTACGATAACGACTGTGGAAAAGGGTATATTTTTATTAATAATAAAGGTATAATTTTGCACCAATTTCTGAGATAATATCGAATTGGTATCGAAAGCAACTTTTGAAATAGGATTATCTCAGTAAATATTTTAAAAACAAACCAGAGCTAATTAAGCTAATTAAAAACCACCGAACTAATAACATAATTGCAAAATCATTAATCAAATAGCATAATCACTGCAACTGAACTCCAATCAAACAATCGACAAACAGGCGACGACAAACATTCTATAATTGAAACAAATGAAATACACAGTGAAAACCAAACATTTGTTGTGAAAATCTAACAAACAATATTATCTATTCCATTTGTATGGTCACGAGTGCACACGCTAGGGTTTTCAGTTAAATACAATATATAAAGTCGCACCAAAGGACTTGAGAAAGATTGAGAAACTTTTCGCTGCTGGATAAGATTCCAAGAACTCGCGTTACTATCGTAACTTGCAGAGTAAGCCACCTGAAGTGCCAATGGGCTGGCCGTGATTGTCGAAGGACCGATGGCTGAACGAGCAAAAGAGTCCTGGAGCAAAGACTGTGTATCGGTACTCTAAGCTAAGGTTGGGTCAGACTGGATCAGAAAGCCGAAGATAGTATGGCGTTGTGGCGCAGCTTGATTGAGACCTATTCAGCAAAAATTTGCAAATAAAATTTTAGTATAAAGAGTACTATAAAATTGTTTGGTAGCCCTGCCATACAAACGCGGCTGTGTGAACCGGGCCGTGGCGGTCGCATGGTCACGCGTTTGTGTGGACGCGCGGACGTATGCCGTACAGATTATATTAGCCATTTAGTGCTGGGTGTTAAGACTATGTTCAGTTGTGTTTTTAATAATAACCGCTTGGCCATAAGCTACACACTCAATTGACATACGTGTTACAGCAACTGCGGTGAAAACAAATGAAAGAAATAACACGCAAAGGAAACAGTGAGGTACAATTCCACGTCGTTTCCCCTGAGATCGTGAACGAATTCTGTAAGACGTCATAAATCTTCGTTTTGCATTTAAAGCCTCTGGCGCACACTACTACGTCAACGAGCAGCAGCGCATCCTTAGGACGTACGGTTAAATTCGCGCGGGTTCCGCTGCGAACGTTCTGTTAATTATTATTATCCTTAGAAAACCTGACGCCGCACAAGCACCTGTTAGCGCCACTCATACAGTTTTTCAATACAGTCATGCAACCATACACCCGCGCGAATTTACGTACGCCCTTAGAAAAGAAGCACAGCCCACCTGTTATATGGGATTTAGGATGTATAGGTGCAGCGCGGCTCGCACTAATGTGCGCTGAGCTCAAAGATAAGATGGAGGCAATTGTTGTCAAAACTACACTGATCATTTATATTTTCATGAGAAATGAAGTGGCATAACATAATACGCACCCATAACCTTCAATCCAATTTTAATCAATCATTAAAAGGCAATCCACTCCAAAATAGCTGGCTGCCCCGTTCAGTGGCGCATTACTAACGATTAACGCACGCTAAACACGCAAGCAAATATCGCGTCGCGTCGGTGTGCTCGTGGCCTAGGTACGGTGGGTGACACTGTTATTGGAATAGTAAATGATAATAATTAATTTGGTGAAGTGAGATAATGTACAAATTTGATAGTGAATGATTTCATGTGTCTAATCTTTTGTACTGGTTTAAATAATTCAGCAGAGATTATTATTTTCATTTCCAAAATCTATTGGTTTCGTTAGTGCGTTAGACATAAAACAAGTTGATTACCCAAGGAAAGAATAAGGCTTTTTCTTTGCTCGAGAAAAACCTTCCAAAAAGCTGTGCAATGCTAGCTATTACATGTATGGCGAATATCAAGATAGGCCCGAATATTTATAACACATCATAGCACCGGTTCACTTAAATGATAATGTTTATTCACAGGCTCTTCGTCACCGGTGTGTATGTGTGTGTGTGATCACTGATGCGGACTTATTTCGTCCTTTTTCGAAAGGGACGCTTTCCATATTGATTTACTTTTAATATTTATGTTTCTATAGCTTATGCCCATGACTTTGCCCGCGTGGAGGTCGGAAATCAACCTACGGGAAAGTAATACCGGGATAAAAAGTATCCTATAAATCCTGTACGAGGTCACAGACTACCTGTGCCTGTGTCCGTTACAGACTCACCGTACCAGGCCATACTCCTGGTAGTACGGTGGACCCCGGGCCAGACTCCTGTTAGTACGGTGGACCTCTGACCATACTCCTGGTGGTACGGTGGCTAGATCCTCTTACCCCTGGCCATAATCCTGCTTGTCGATATCTACGATTGTTATTTACTCATTATTAAAAAAGTACATACTTATTTCCGTCTATTCCCAGTTGTCACCACCAATTTTGTCACCACTGGCAAGGTGACTGAAATTGTCTTGTTAATTATAACTTAGCAAAAAGTAGTTAGTATAACTTCAAGGAGGTGTGTTTTATGAGAAATCCGTTTAGCTACTAAGGTAACAGTCAGACAGAGTTATATCATCATTAGCATCATATGGGGTCGGGTATCATGTTTATTTCTCGCTGGATCGCCTTTGATCATTGATGCGATATTATTTACCCTTCATTTGGGACGTCGTTATTTTTGTGTTCTAGGAAATTGACCTTCTAATTCAGTTACTACCCGACTACAGCAGAGTTCAAAAGGATGTTAGTATTGATTAAATCAGTTTAAATACGCTCTTAATTATAATCTGGATCCTTGACTAAAATGCTAGTCACCTGACCTCACACGCCTTTTTTGAAATAAAAAAATTAAACTTTAAAATAACATGATACCTTGAGGTGATTCCACAAACTACATTGACGGCGCGTTTTTCTTCTTTCTTGCCACACAAAGATAGATATCACACCTCCCGTTCTGCTTTTTCCGCAACTCCACTTGCACTTTCAGTCGTCACATCATCATCATCACCATCATTTCAGCCAAAAGACGTCCACTGCTGGACATAGGCCTCCCCTAAGTGTCGTCACATCGAAACAACGCAAAACAGGCTGTAAATGAGGCAGATTTCTGGTCGAAGCTCATCTAAGAATCATCGACATTACGAAGAAAATGGCGATCTCTAACATATTTCGTAATTGATGACGCGTTCAATAAGATACTTATTTTATTTTATTAACCTACTAAGCCAACTATACCCACAAAAGTCCCTCCTCCCCTACACGTGACGTCACTCGCACAGTATATTTGCACGTATTTGTTGCGTGTGTTGAGGAGTGTGTACATACCGACGTGCCACTGTACCACTGAGTAGTGTATAGTGTACAGTGAGTGTGTACCAATGAGTGACGTTGTGCAGCAGTCGTACTGCTGATTAGTGTGTTTTAATAGCTAATGCAAATGCTGTGTGGAAATTAATGTCTGAAATGTGCAGATATCACATATACTGAACCTAACCGCTCGGCCACGACCTACACACTCAAGCATCACACGCGTTTGACAGCGACTGCGGAGAAAACAAATAAAAGAAATTGCTAAGAGCATGCTACGAGTCACCGCGACACGACTTGTGTGTCACGCAAAGGAAGCAAGTGAAACACGTGCTTGTCGCTTGACGCCAAGTCACGTCGCAAATCGCATCGCCTGAGGTTATGGACTGGGTTAAATTCTTTGTTGGCAACTAATCCTTCGGACTCATCACCACTACTCTTAATACGATAAAGGAAAACATCGTGAGGAAACACGCATGGACTAGAAACTAAAACTCTAAGACAGGACATGCACCTACCCATATTGGGTACTCGTGGTAAATAATAGCCCACTCGATGTCCCAAATAGGAAGCCTGTGTCATGGCTAGTTTCCCTTCGATGGAAGGAAATCCACAGGCAACAGCCAATCTTCATCTGCCTAGCCTTTTCCCAACTATTTTGGGGTCGGCTTTCAGTCTAACCGGATGCAGCTGAATACCAGTATTTTACATGAGCGACTGGATATCTGACCTCTACAACTCAGTTAATACTGGGTAACACGATACCCCTTGGTAAGACTGGTTGTCAGACTTTGGGGCCACTGACTACCTGTTGCGACTGTCAAAGATCTACAAATGACAGCCGGGACCAACGGCTTAGCGTGCTTTCCGAGGCACGGAGGAACTTCGGTATGTAATGGGTTTCAAGATTGAACCGAGCGGCTGTTATTATTTAGCCACGACCTCCTCTGCAATAGCCAATAATCATGATATTTATAATCACAGTTCACCGCAGTACAAAACTCTGTACAGCACACAACGGCGAATAAACTCAATGACGCAAACAATCCACGCACAAATAAAGAGAACAAACAAGCTCCATGTGGGCGCGTAGCCCACTGTCCACAGCTGGACGTAGTGCACACAGGACATTGGGCAGTGTTTGAAATACTCCTGTTTGATTGTGTATCGATGACTGTTGACGGACGTTGCGTGGATAAATAACAATGAGCTCATAGAGAGGTGGGGCGCGTTTCATTTTTTTTTTTTGGTGCTATGTTCTTAGAGATAGAGTGTCATTCTATCACCAATATGGAAAAATGTATTAGATTGAAGAAGTTGGACGACTTGGATTGTCTATCGAAAAGGTGATGAGTACAGTCACGAGCACCAATATGTATACACTTTCCTAAATTTAAAAGCAATTTTCGCGGGAAATAACGATTGCAACTTGGAGATAGGACCTTTTTCATAAAAATATGAGTACTATGTCCAGAATACTATGTTCGTCAACAACATGAAATTTTAATCAGTAGGAGAAAAACACTTTTAAAAGTTTTTAAGTGTTGACATATTGGTGCTCGTGACTGTACATCTATCCAGTTGGAAGTCGCTATAGAAATGCAAAACACTTTGACAGAGTACCACTTGTCACTTAATCACGTTTTGCAGGACGCAATGAAAAACTCACAGATTTTTATTGAATGCCTAAGATGAAAATCTAACCTGCACGACCCAGTTACTGGGTAATACGATACCCCCTGGTTGTCAGACTCTCGCGCTTCTGACTTACCCTTAGCGACAATCAAACATATGAATGTCAGCCGGAACAACAGCTTAATGTGCTTTCCAAAACACGGAGGGGTATCGATATGACTGTAACGGATGGTCTCCCATCCACGGACCGACCTTGGCAAGGTAAGAGTCTCACACAATTTTTATTTCATCATTTTTTTTTTTTTATCGTTTTAAAGTCTCAAATGAGTCCTCCCACCCAGGGCACAGCGGGAGGGACTGTCAGACTTGTACTGACTAAAATCCACGGTGTCCTTCAATAGCCCTTTATGTTCCAGGGTCACGGTAATTCTATGAGTCCCGCGACCCCGGCAGGCTTTGGCCCTCTAGAGGGGGGCCCTGTCATTATGCTGAGACTCTTCGAGGCGCGCGTGGATCACAACGCGGGCATGGTCCATGGTCGGACAGCGAGTCGCCGATTACTCGCCGCCCGCATGCCCACGCCTACGGTGGCCGGAGATCGTCTGCCGACGTCCGGCGCCGTGGGCGTCTACCACTGCGGCTGGGGTGGAGGGAGGACGCTGCTCTCCCTCACGCGGCCCGCCTCCTCCTTCGCGAGCATGACTGCTTCGCAGAAGGAGGCGACCGCTTCCCACTCCGTCTCGCCCCGCAGCATGGCCTCAACCAATGCCGGGCACGAGAGGTCTCCGCCTATCGCTGCCGTGAGGACACGGCGGAGCTCTGCCCAAGCGGAGAAGTCTCGCACCGTATGCTCCACCGTGTCCTCCAGGCGGTCCTCGCAGTGGTGACACCCAGGCGTTTCCTCCTTCCCCATCAGACACAGGTACCTCCCGAAACTTCCGTGTCCGGTGAGGACCTGCGTCATGCGGTAAGTCAGGATGCCGTGACACCTATCCAGCCACTCCTCAAAGAGGGGTCTTACCGCCGCGATTGCGGCGTGCCCTTTATTTCATAATTTTGATTAATTCGAAGACATGTGACATCTATCAAACCTGTACTAGGTCCGAGTGGTGAATTTCAGTTTATTCCCTCTCAGAGACAAGGCCCGTGTTCCAGAGGGAACATTGTAGGCATTGTAGCCCACTAGACACAACACCCGGCCTGGTCAGAGGATCTTGCCTTTTCTATGGAGGATGAAGAACTTAACATCCTGTTCTCCATACTCCTAAACATAATTATAAAATTCTAGAAATTTCGAAATATTACACATACAAGTGACAAGTGCTTCCAGGAATTTACTGCTGACAAGATTAATTTAATCCATAAGCTTTTTTAAGCAGCTGTCACTGTGGTGAAGCTGTCGACAACCTCGGTCACCAAGGCCTGTCAAGCAGCCGAAGTGCGGGCCGTTTTGCACGGCACGCGAACATAAACGACATCATCCGACGAGCTCTTTTAGAACCCCATGGCTTGGCACGCGGCGATGGCAAAAAACCGGACGGCATGTCGTTGTTTCCTTGGAAGATGGGTAGGCTTTTAGTATGGGACGCAACATGCGTCGATACTCTTGCGCCATCAGATCTTCCAATCTCGTCGTGCTGTGTTGGCGCTGCCGCTGCAGCTGCAGAGAACCTCAAGCGGCGTAAATATAGAAATCTTTGTGGTAACTATATTTTCGAGCCGTTTGAGGTTTAAACCTTGGAGTCGTGGGGTCCGAGTGCTCATAATCTGATTAAGGAAATTTCGAAACGCCTAGTTGACGCTTCCCGTGACCCAAGGGCTGGCTTTTACTTTGGCCAGAGGCTAAGTGTTGCCATGCAACGTGGCAACGCCGCCAGTCTCTTGGGCTCATTACCAGCTGAAAGCGTTGAGGAGGACTTTTTTGATGCCCTTTTATAGTTTGTTGTTAGTTTATTTATTTTAGGTTATTTAATCGTTTTTAATTAAAAATGTATCTAGTTAATTTACTCGTCTTAATTAAATAAAGTTACTTAACACTGCTACATAATATATCTGAAAAGTGTTCAATTAAGCTTTTCAGTTGGAATCCTGCTCAATGTCACAGTACCTACAGTACTACTATAGTAATAACTTGTGTGTGCTTAATGAGTACCGAATGAGCGTTAACATTCAATTATTTAGGTATCATGTCAATAATAACATATTAATTTTGATTCATTGTTAATCTTTAGGTTTATATTGTTTAAACCGTGATCGTTAAAACGGAATCAGGCTGGATACATCTGGTATATGTCGGATATTTAGTGGGCCGTATTTACGCCCCAAGCTGAACTGTTGTCTGCTACTGAGAAATCTCAGATGAAAAAACACAGTAATGATTTGCAAGTCCTGTGAATTGAATCCAAGACCTCGTGTTCAGCAATGCGTCTGCAACCACTAGACCAATGAGACAGTTATTACTAAAAATAACCTCATTATGTCCCATCTTTTTCCCATAAAACCTGTTCAATACAATTAGCAACACTATAAGTTTAGTCATTACAATAGAAACAAACGAACCAAGGTACTACACATTGTACCGCAGTTACCAACCACTGTATCTATTGGTAGGTAGAAGTAGTGGTGCCACCGCACCTGCAGTGCTCAGGTATTTAGCGAGCATTCCAATCATAACTTAGTTATAACTGTGCATTCTGTGTATTGATGTCGATATTAGTACAATGGCGTGGTTGATGTGGTTTTTTGTAAGTTTAATGGGAGATGTTTTCGCACACTATGCTAACCCTGGCTCGCTGGTGTACTGGTCGTAAGCGCTACTACTAAGCGTGAGGTCCCGTGTTTAATTCCAAGGTCGGGTAAGATGTTATTGGATTTTTCCATCAGGAATGTGTTAGTTACAGTCCGGAGGTAGTAGTAGCCCGGCCGATTATTACCACTGTCCACCCCCTGCTTGTCCACCACGGGTGGACAATGTTACAACTTTTAAAAATAATTCCCACTGTCCCCGAGGGGTGGCCAGCGAGAATCATTATTAAGATAATTCACTGTAGCCACTGGTACACAGTACTGGTGGTGGTGGACAGGGCTATAACTTTTTCAAACATTAACTATGGCCACCTCTGGTGGACCGCGTCACTATTAAAACCAAACATTCTCTTTGCCAACCCTTGCTGATAGACATTTATTGTACTGTAATGAACTTATTGAATCTATACTAATTTTATAAAGCTGAAGAGTTTGTTTGTTTGGTTGAACGCGGTTAACTCAGGAACTACTGCTTCAAATTGAAAAATTCTTTTAGTGCTAGATAGCCCATTTATCGAGGAAGGCTATAGGCTATATTATCACGCTAATAACTTAGGTGGGTGAGCAATATTGCATTATGTCCGTATTCTTCAGCTCTTTGACAACGGTTTGACAACTGACAACTGTCATTACATGCATTAGAAAAGAACAACTATTTTAGACCATTTGTCACCGTAGTAAGTAGACCGAAGGTGTCAGCGGCCGCCCTGTGAACAGTGGTTTGCAAGTTCGAGCCTCAGCTAATTTATTTTGTTTTTGTATTAATTTCGTTTTTTTTAATGCTGTAAGCATGGTGCAAGTTCGATCCCCAGCCGCACTCACTTTCACTTTTTGTAAATAGGTATGTTGATTTTTTTTAAACCTTTAAGATTTCCAAATCATTACCAAATAGTGTTATACACACTTTTTGTTTTTTTAACCATTCAAACGATATTTCATTGTAATCGGTGCTCTCTATCAAAAGATAGTTTGAGTGTCTCCGGGTATTTTTTTGGTAAAACATCATGCGTGTGTAAATTATAAAACCCATGTGGTTAGATTCAATGCACACATATTGTGAATAACTTAGAGAGGGTTTAAGGTTTCGTTTCATTGTAATCGGTGCTCTCACGGTGCTCTCTATCAACAGATGTATGAATTTAAAGTGTTCAAGAAGAACTTATCATAATTATATATGTAACATGCAACGACATCTTTTGAACCAAAATGGTACTAATGAATAAAATGTGCTCACAAGATAACTTTTAAAACGACTGGCCAGTTTTTTTTAAGTTACGATAGCAAAAGGTACTCTAGATTAAACTTAACTAGAGTATGACTTCTATCGAAGGTCTGACGAAGGAGACAAAAGGCAATTGCAAGTGGTCCTCAAGCGTTTACAGCATCTATATCGTGTTTGGGCTCACTTTATGCATCTTGATGAGAACTTTAGACCTAGCTGGAGTATGGCTGTCATAGACGGTCTAACGATGGAGACAGAAGGCAGTTGCAATAGGTCCTCAACAGTTTACAACAGCTATATTGTTATTGGGCTCATTTCATGCACCTTGGTGAGAACTTTAGACCTGCCTGGACTATGAGTGTCATCGACAGTCTAACGTTGGAGACGGACGGCAGTTGAAAGAGGTCCTCAACAGTTTACAGCAGCTATATTGTTATGGGCTCATTTCGAACACCTTGATGAGAACTTTAGACCTAGCTGTAGAGTATGACTGTCATAGAAGGTTTGACGATGGAGACGGAAGGCAGTCGCAAGAGGTCCTCAACAGTTTACAGCATCTATATCGTGTTTGGGCTCATTTCATGCATATTGATGAGAACTTTAGACCTAGCTGGACTATGACTGTTATCGATGGTCTAACGATGGAGACGCAAGCCAGTTCTAAGAGGTCCTCAATGGATTTAAGCAGCTATATTGTTATTGGGCTCATTTCATGCACCTTGGTGAGAACTTTAGACCTGCCTGGACTATGAGTGTCATCGACAGTCTAACGTTGGCTACAGACGGCAGTTGAAAGAGGTCCTCAACAGTTTACAGCAGCTATATTGTTATGGGCTCATTTCGAACACCTTGATGAGAACTTTAGACCTAGCTGTAGAGTATGACTGTCATAGAAGGTTTGACGATGGAGACGGAAGGCAGTCGCAAGAGGTCCTCAACAGTTTACAGCATCTATATCGTGTTTGGGCTCATTTCATGCATATCGATGAGAACTTTAGACCTAGCTGGACTATGACTGTTATCGATGGTCTAACGATGGAGACGCAAGCCAGTTCTAAGAGGTCCTCAATGGATTTAAGCAGCTATATTGTTATTGGGCTCATTTCATGCACCTTGGTGAGAACTTTAGACCTGCCTGGACTATGAGTGTCATCGACAGTCTAACGTTGGCTACAGACGGCAGTTGAAAGAGGTCCTCAACAGTTTACAGCAGCTATATTGTTATGGGCTCATTTCGAACACCTTGATGAGAACTTTAGACCTAGCTGTAGAGTATGACTGTCATAGAAGGTTTGACGATGGAGACGGAAGGCAGTCGCAAGAGGTCCTCAACAGTTTACAGCATCTATATCGTGTTTGGGCTCATTTCATGCATATCGATGAGAACTTTAGACCTAGCTGGACTATGACTGTTATCGATGGTCTAACGATGGAGACGCAAGCCAGTTCTAAGAGGTCCTCAACGGATTTAAGCAGCTATATTGTTATTGGGCTCATTTCATGCACCTTGATGAGAATTTTAGACCTAGCTCGAGTAAGACTGTCAGCGACAGTCTAACGATGAAAACGTGAGGCTGTCGAGGGAAGCCCTTATTTGAGAAAAACATAACATAGTAGAATGATATAGCGATTAATTAAATTATTTAGTTACCTACTTGAATCTATACTAACAATATAAAGCTCAAGAGTTTGTTTGTTGGTTTGGTTGAACGCGCTAATTTCAGGAACTACTGGATAGCCTATTTATCGAGGAAGGCTATAGGTTATAATATAACATCGCGCTATAACTAATAGGAGCGGAGCATCAATGAAAAATGTTGCACAAACGGGGAAAATATATTCTATTTGAAAGCTACCGTTGCGTGCGCTGCGTAAACGGTTAAAGTTACGCAACAATCATGTATGACGGAAATGTTCCTCTTAAAAGTTCTAAAAAAATACGTGATAGCATATGTCTATATTTTAAGGTTGACTTGCATTATTTGCGAAGGTGTTTTTGTGAACATCGTATTCATCCTTATCCAAATAAATACGTTATTCATCTCAAGTATTTAATTTTGAACGAAATTGCTCTTACATCATTTGATTTCAATGAATATCTTAGGAGATATCACAGTTTTAAAATAACTCCGCAGCGAATTAATTATCAGGTACCGCGCGCGCATTTTCATAATGTGGAATGATGGGTGTGATGTGCTAGAATTGTACTATAGGTGCCTACGACCCACTCTCTCTAACCCTCTCTCTCTCTCTTATGTGACGCAGACGAAGTTGCGCGGGTCTGCTAGTTTAATTTATAAAAATGTTAATATATGTTAATGTTTGAAAAAGTTGTAGCCGTGTCCACCAGTAGTGGCTACAGTGAATTATTTTAATAATGATTCTCACTGGCCACCCCCCGGGGACGGTGGGAATTATTTTAAAAAGTTGTGACACTGTCCACCCGGGTGTTGTCCACCCGGGTGAACACTGGTAATTATCGTAGCCTGGCTAATGCCAACAGACTCGGCATCTATTACTACTTCTAGTCTGAAACATCACTAGCGGCTTGCGGGATTACATACTATTGATACAATTTTACCTAACCCTCTCTTAATTTGTACAAAAGTAACCCTGAAATTATGATATGATATTTTGAATGTAGAAATTCTTGTTTAGAACTTAATAACACTCAATTATGGAGATATATTTTTTTAGGAAGGAGTTTATTTGGAGAAATACTAAACATAATGTGTAAACATGATGTATTCCTACCGTACGGAAAATTCCTGCTTAATTTATTATCTATGTAAAGGTTCTAAAACAAAAACATTTTGTGAGAAAAATAAACATAATAATTCTTGAGGTGCTTTACTTTTCCGTCCTTGACATGTACAGTGTCCGACTGTCAGTCTGACGTCACATTTCAGCCTATATACAGACGAGTATATAAGAGTAGGTTGGTAGATATATACCCTTCACTTCAGTGTAGTCCGTGTCGTGACAACTGTGTGCGGCTGAGCTGACCTGATATTACGAGAGAGGGTGGAGGCAGAGGCGGTAGCGGGAGCGACTTTGCTGAAATAAACTGAAAAAAAACTGGTCACACCATTGTCTATACTTAATATGGGAAGATATTTGGAGCAAATATGGCCAGAGATTGCAGAGGATAGAGAGGTTTGGAGAGGCCTATGCCCAGCAGTGGGCACACAATAGGAGCTAACAAAAAAAAAATAGGAAGGTTTTAAGTATCTCTCAGGCCTTGGACATTAACCTCGTGTACATCATCGAACCTGTAATGTTCGCACTGTTGTGACATAGGCATAAGGTAATCGTCTGTTTCTTGCCACGCGGGCCCACTGTGCGTTTTGTTGTCCATGCTCTTGTCTCACGATGTGAAGAAATCTCGAATTTTGAATTCCTCATAACCCCTTTTGCTGCAACAGATGGCAAGAGAAAAATTTCCACCACACCCAGGGTTGAACCCAAGACCACAAGCTCAGTAATCGCGGTTATAACTGCTAGCCCAGTTTGCCTTTAACTTTCCCCGAGTGGGTACAACTTCAAGACGTTCACATTACATTGGGTAACCTGGTGCCACACTTCAATCTCCGTCGCTTATGATGTGATGCTACCTTTACTCGTACTAAACTATTTCACTCGCTCCAGTAACTCGCCAGTGTGTCACCATCTATGACATGACACATGCTGTCCGAGTCCCTAAGATCTACCAGCTGTACAACTACTTCACTCCTAGTAGGAGCTTGATCTACTCGCACACAGACGCAAAGTGAATTTATTTGTAATTTTAGAGGAAATAAAGGGGTTTTCCCTTATTGTGATTGAATTGTATGTATAATAATAGTACCACCTGTAGTACGCGTGTCTCACGCGGTAGGTCCAGGATCAATGATATTAGTTGTCGGTCTCGGTAACCAGTGAAAGGCTGCGATGAGGCTTCTCTTTCACTTTCTTTCTATTTTTCTTGAACTTGATATAGTCAAATTTAATCTTAAGGGTATAAGTGACTAAGATTTATCTTTATAGTGATTTTAGACAGCAAGCAGACTGTGATAAGGGGATCAGCTTATAGTCTTATACCAGTCAAAAACAGTACTGGTCGACTCCGAAACTTGACCATTTAGATTCAGGAGCAACTAAACCACTCTAAAATATAAGAGCAATATTTGTACACTTAGTAATAAACCTTTTTACTTGGACTTTATCTGACTGCAAGCCCGAGTTGTATAGCAGTAGTACTTTTTCTAAACCTCGAATTTTATGTTTCTCTATCCAATTAGAGTCACGCACCTACATCCTGAAACCCAAATCTCTACACAAACCCACCGTAACACAAACTAATCAAATCCGTCAATCCTACCGCAGAGCGTGAAGTGATCGTACCTACCGTTGACACAGATTAAATAGAGGTTCAGAAGGCTCCATACAACCAGTGAAAACGCACGCACACATAGACACGCTTCACGTACAGTACAAGCGTACTCGCGACCGGCATTTGTTTGAGATCGCTGTACGTTGGCATCTGTGTGATTGCGCCTGTTTCTTTAACCATCTATGTTATCCATATAAATTAAATAGAATGTTTGTACTCTATGCGGCACTCTATGCTATAATGTTTGTACTATTTACCTGAACCAGTAGTCCTATTTGATTTCTGGCCCAAAAAATATTACAACCAAACTACTTACTGTTTTACATTGCGTGGCAATGCAAAGCATACACAGGGTACAGCTAGTAGCAAAATGATAACAACCGCACGGGTCGACTGTGATTCTTGTCGAAGTCGAGGATAGATTACCTTCCATTACAGCGAGACTCATTACGTAGACAGAAGGCCGAAAGTCTGGCACCAATTAAGCCTTACCGAGGGGTATCGTGTTACTAAATACCTGGGGTGTAGCGGGCGGATAGGCAGCCGCTCGATGTAAACTACTACACTCCATGTAATCAGCTGCCGTGCATGCGTTTTCTCTAGTTGTACGAAGCTTTCTGTTCCTGCCTATTCTGTGTCGTTGAGCCTCCACTATCCTGGTCGGCTGTAGGCAACAATAGGCCGCCAGTCATTGTCTGCAATATTGTTCAAATTAATTGGCGACTTCGAGTGCCATACCCGACTCGCTAATCAATTCATTAGACTATGTGTGTGGATCAGTTTGTAGGTATGTAAAGACATCTAGATGTATTCACATACATGTTCTATAACGTCCTCGTGTGTCTACAATTTTTGTGGAGACTGAAAGTCGCTACGAAATATTACAGTACAGCTTTTAAGGTTCACGAGATAAAAGTCATTTAACACCAATAATGAGTTATTCACTTGTGATATCAAACTTCATTCCTAGATTCACTTCAGAAGGCAATATCCCTACCATATCATTCGTGTCACGGTGAGGTGACAATATGACTTTGACCACAAACGTCATGTCATTGTGTATCGCGACTTAATAACATTGCGTTAACGATATTTTACTTTATCTATACCTCAGTCAGTCAACTAACTTTTGCCCGTAGCTTCGCTTTCGGAACAAATTTTTCGGGATCGTACTACTGGGATCAGAGGCGGCGCAAGGCGTAGGCGACGTGGGCCACCGCCTACGGCCTCGCGGTACGAGGGCCTCGCACCTCAAAAACCCAATGACAAAATTGGGACCGGAACGAAATCTCCAAACTGTACATGGCCAACTTTGGCCAATATATATTTTTTGTTGACGCGCACTCTGTTTTATTCTTTTATTTTTCTAACCCAGCGACATCCTTCGTTCTTGTACTGACAGAAAGCCATTGTAGTTTCTGATATTTTAAGCTAGATGGCGTTGTCTCGTATAGGATTACTAAAATGTTTTCTGCGATGGGATTTCAAGTGAATTATTTGCAGTTAATTTTTTCTGTGGTTGAAGTGAAAGCTGTTGGAGTTTTGTTTCGTACGTAATATTATGAACCATTGTGTTCCTGAAATTATGGCCTTTTGAATGATACATGTGAATTCCGAGTCGATGCCGATTCCGGGCCTCGCTAAATGTACTTTGCCCACATAAAATTGTGGTCTTGCCCCGCCACTGACTGGGATAAATAGTATCCCATGTCTTAACCTAGGTCAAACATCCAAATCCATTCCGCCCTAAGAGGTTTAAGATAGAGAAAACTTAAAATTATAATTCAATTCAATTCATTTATTTAGTCAGAAAAATAAAAATATCCATAATGTTTACACAAAATCGACAAAATATTAAATAACATATTCAAATAATAATAATATTAGAATATGATGAAGAAAAAGGCACATAAAATTCCTTTACAGTTAGATTTGCTACACATATTCTTGGTAAACTAAAATAACAAGACAACCCGAATCCCGAACAGGAGCACTAACCACTGAACAGACTGCAACACGATCGCTCATCTCTCACCAGCCACTACACGCCACGATACGCCACTACACGCCAACTTAGTTCCAATTCCGTCAATCAGTATTAACTACATAGGTACCCTCTCGGGGAGTACTGCATGCAAATATTACAAGGTATTGTAGACGATGTTGTAATATTAAATAGCAGTTTCCTGTGAATTCATCCGTACACAGTAAGGGTACCTGAAAATCTTAATGCGCTTTCTGAAAACTCAATGTTCTCTGAAACAATTTTGCCTTATGTGTTTCGAATTTTATGTTGCTTCGCGTAACAGACGGGTCAGTTGTGTTATTTAAAAAAATAACACTGATGCTGGGTACAGACCCAGCACCATAGGAGTAGATTGATAAAATGAATACCTAACTATTATTAGTTACAAGGTGATCCTTGTATTATGAAAATCAGTTTGATTGTTTAATTTGTAAAAAAGTGACAAAAGATAAGATAAACTCATTTTCGCATTTATATGTTTATAAAAAGAATTCTCACACACGCTAATCTCGTATCATCTACATCCAATACACCCAAATCTTACATTACTCTTCTTTAATTAAGTAACGGATTTGTACCCGGGGCCTGAAATACAGTCCATAATCAACCACTGCGTCTATATACCGAAATGAAGTTTTGTTTTTAACTTTCAACACCCTAAAGTTTTTTAAGAAAAACTTACTATAAACCTGAACTTCGTTTGGGTTATTATTTAGTGGACCAATTTCACTAACCGCAAACCTTTATAGCTCTGGTCAAATATCAAAGAACGCCACAACGATGGCGTTACCAAATCACTACGCCATCGCCATTACACCACTGAGCCGGTGAGCGGTAACCACGTAGTTAACAAAGTGTAGCCCAACTAAGTAAGACTGTTTGATGCCAACTACTGCCGTTATCGATTACACTGCCGGAAATTGGGGCTGCTATTAGTATTTGAAGTCTCACTTCTCACTAGCTACGAAACATTTGCTTCAGGTTGGATTTATGGAAGACTGATTGATACATCTGCTGTCTAATGTTATGTATTCTTCAATTGCCCGTGACTTTGTTACTAACACACAATCACTACTACACGAACTAACATTTACTGTAATAAAATCACCATGCACTACGCCAGCCCCGGATCTTGAATTATTTCGAGGCGGGGCAAAAACTGTAAAATGCCGCCCCCGCCTGGCAATATTTTTACCTTTATCATCATCATTTCAGCCATAACACGCTCACTGATGGACATAAGCCACCTCCAAAAAACGCCACAACGACCGGTCAAGCGCTGCTCTTTCTCTGTTAAGCCTATATTTTTTAACTGACACTGCACCGGCCGCCGCGCGAGAAATCGCGATCTATGCTTACGCGCCCCGCGGAGAATAATTAATTGTTTATTTTGTTATTATACTATACTGCCCATTAGTAATCGCAAAGTTGCGATAATGCTGAGTAGTGAATTCGTCTACCAAGCTTGAATTTGCCGTCCTCTAAATTTGCCGCCCGGGGCACGGGCCCCGGCTTACCCCCTCTTAGATCCGGGGCTGCACTATGCGGAACCGTCAAAACATCAATCCTTCGATCCGTCAGTCCACATCTTCATAACAACCTCTCAGTGTTCACATCAGTTCACTTGCACGAGTCGTGTTTTCGTGTTACCACATAGTTAGTGAACTGCATTCGAACTAAGTTCGGAGCGACTTAGCCTGTACTTTGGACTTCTATTATCGACTCTTGCCTTTATTTAAGACGATGTTGACTTGTCTTGGAGATTTTCTTGGGAAGGGTGAGAATGTAAGTAGAGTGTAGTTTGAAAACCTGGAGATTTATGTGGATACTTTATCTTAAAGTAACGACGACATTTTCCTGTGAGAACTTGTGAATTAGTTACAAAGTAATTGTGTTGTTGTCTTCCCCGAAGGAGGGCACAGAGACGCGCAAAATGTTGGTGTTCGGTGTTATAAAATCCTTGGGCTGCTACTAAGAAACAACTGAAAAACACTTAACCTCACGCTCAGAAGTCGTGATCGCGACCACTAGATCAATGAGGCCACCACATGTAAAAACATAATTTCATTTTTTTTTCTATCAATAGTATTGCAAAAAACAGCACCCGTTAGCAATATTTACGAATCGCTTTTAACAGCGCTTTTACTGCCCCACGTACACAATATTACGTTCGTTTACGAATATAGAAAAGCGGCATTTATAGCCGAGTCAAGATCAAGTATCGCTAAACTCTTCAACTTACGACAGAAAGTATTAAACTCGGGAATGATATAATTTTATCACCCCCACATACCAATACATGGAGTAGCGTGCAATCTCACCCCTCCCATTAAAACAATCTTCAATTCGTTGAACATTGCCATAAATTAAAATTGACGTTTAAAGCGTGACTGCCGCGGCAGTAAACTTTACTACCTCCCACCGATAGGTGGAGCTACGGCACTAAACGTTTAATGCCCCTGCCAATAGATGGCGTTATGCACAACCGGTTTACGGCGGTTTTTACTGCTCCTATCGGGACCTGTCGCAATTAAAATTTCAATGAGAATAGAAAATTTAATTAGCGAGGTAAGAGGTGGCTGGTTGTATTAAAAATATGGAATTAATTTTCTTTGGCACTACAAACAGTTCCGCTAAAATCAAGCTTAAATCGTTTGACCTAGATTTACGATACTTACTGTCCAGTTCAGTATCATTAACGAAGGTAATTTTCGATTACGTATACTTACTACGTAATCATGAATGGGTTTAATTATTTAATAATTGTTATAATTTTTTTTTTTCACACTAAAACCGCCCAAACAATTTCAAAGCTGCCTGTGTGTTATTATTATTGTGTATAGTTTTAGAGACGAAAATATAAATTAAGATACTAACGTAGTGACTCATGAGATGACTAATTTATTAAAAGAAACGTATGGAAAAAGAAGATATATTGCGTCGACCCAGAATAATTTGAGATAAGGGCAGGGAAACGATGACTTACATAGTCTAATTTATGTCACAAATTACAAAACATACAAAGAGAAGTGTAAATCCCTTCATTACCGGTACCCATCCAATGGAGCAGAACGTTACGTAAAAATAGAGAGGCTAGGTACGGGCAAGCTCACGTTGATCTACCACTCTTACAGCTATGAAATAAAGGCTCTGTTTAAGTCAAATGTTAACTATGGACGTGCGGTAGATTGTACGCTAACCGTTCACGTAAAAGTATCAACTTTTTCAATTATCAACTCGAATCGGGTTTGTTAGTATTGAAAAACTTGTGTTCTTGCTCTGGGAATTCGATTTGAATTATACCTCGTTATGGTAGTATTAAATGTGTTTAAGTAGGTATACTTTTATTTTAGCAAAACTTACCTATTGCTGGTTTAGGAAATACCTATTAAAATAGTAAATACAATTAATTTTGTGTGTGAGTTTTTTTTTATATCTTTGACAGTCGTTACGAATAGTAAAATACCAGAAAGTTAACCAGCCCTACTTGAAAGCAAACTCCAACATAGTTGGGCAAATGCCAAGCAGATGATGATGATGACGATACAATTATTTGAATTAAGATTTTTTTTGAGTCTTACTCTCATTAATCTTCTTTTGAAAACAGAATCAGATTAAAATAACAATTGCTTACAAAATGGTATGCGCAGTCCGGATCAAATCGGTAACCGTAACAAAGGTTTTGCCAGTGACTAGAGCTGGTATGGCGGCAGAGTCCACCACTCGCAAGTTATCGATGCCCTTGACCTTCATGTGACTGTCCAGCACCATTCCCATGGCACAAGTCCTCCATAGTCGTGGACATAGCAACTGAGTAACACTTCTAGAATTCAATATCACTTGTCGTGGCCTTGCAGAAACCCAAGTCCAGGATGGTCGCGTTTATGCTCTTCAAGTAAGTCGAGTTCAAAACTCGGACGTGGTCCAAAAATTCGTGTGTCAGAGTATTCAGGTCAGCTTTTTTGTTGAACATACCTGCGTTTACGATCGGGGCGGCGGTTGGATCAGTGCTCGCAAGCAACACCTAATTTTTTTTATTTTTTTATATCTTATATATCATCAAATGACCCCCCCCCCCACTCTGGGCGGAGCGGAAGAGAGTGTCAGACTTGTACCGACCAAAACCCATCCATGTTCCTTCCTTGCCCTTTGTGTTCCAGGGCCACGGTATCTCTTTCGAACAGTCCCGCAGCCCTGGCAGGCATCGGCCCTTGCAGACCCCTACATCGTTGCTGACATCTCTTTGAGGCGCGCGTGGAACACGAACGCGCCGTCGACACGGCCTGTCGTCAAAAGACGGTCAGACGGCGAGCTATGGGCTAGCTCGCCGTCTGACCGTCTTTTGATGACAGGCCGTGTCCACAGGCCCGCGCCTACGGTGGCCGGGAGCCACCACGTGACCCCCGACGCCCAGGGCGTCTCCCGCGGCGGCGTGAGGTTCTTTCCCTCTCACGTCCCGCCATCTCCTTCACTAGCATGACTGCTTCGCAGAAGGAGGTGACGGCTTCCCATTCCCTCTCGCTCCGGACCCTAGCTTGAACCAGGGCCGGACGCGAGAGATCGCCGCCGCCAATCGCCGCTACGAGGACACGACGGTGCTCCACCCAAGCGGGGCAGACCTTCACGGTATGTTCCACCGTGTCCTCCGGACGATCCTCACAATGGAAACACCCGGGCGTTTCCTCCCACCCGATCCAGTGCAGGAACAACCGTGTCCGGTGAGGACCTGCGTCAGGCGGTAGGTAAGGGCGCCGTGGTGCCTCTCTAGCCACTCCTCAAAGAGGGGACTTCGCCACTATGGTGGCGTGCCCTGCACGGGGTTGCGACAGTTGCTTTCTCCATGTCGCCATGAGATCACGCCGGAGGTCCGCTGAGCGGCAATTTGCCGCGGCAGCGGAGTTTCCAACCGACTTAGTGCCTCCGCGCGCCATTCGTGCAGGCGCGCAAGGACTATCGCCTCCAGATTCCATGGCGGCAATCCGGCAAGGAGGCTAGCCGCCTCACCGGAGATCGTGCGGGTACCCGCGGATTAGCCTTATGGCTATCACCTTTTGGGGCGCGTTCAGGTAGTGGGCAGCTCGCCGCCTCAAAGAACGCGCCCACACCGGGGCCCCATAAAGGGCCATGGACCGCACGACCCCCGCGTAGTCAAGTAGACAACGCCTCCGGCAGGAGGCGTTTGGACCCCTCAGGTTGGGCAAGAGCTGCTTAAAGGCAGCCCCTGTCCGTTCCAGTTTGGGAGCCAAACGTCAGAAATGCTCCACGAAGTTCCACCGGCTGTCGAGGACGAGTCCTAGGTACTTCAACGTCGACCCGACGCCGATGGAGACCCCTCCTGCCGTCAGTAGGGATATCGACGGTGGCGCATTCCGAGGCCCATGAAAACACATGGCCTCGGACTTGTGCAATGCCACCTCGAGACCCAATTGCCAGATCCTCTCCACGACTATCGCAACCCCGCGTGTCATGTTTTCGGCCGCCGCCTCGTGCGACCTCCCTTGTGCCAGTACCAGCGTGTCGTCAGCGTAGCAAACTACGCTGACGCCGCTAGGGAGGTCGGCGCAAGCAACACCTCGCCTCGAGATTCAGGTAAGGTTAAACCTAATAAAGAAAACCAAGTCTTCCTGTTTATACTAGCTTCGTAAACCTTTTGCGAGACTTCATCTGAGTAGCCGAAAATTTCTGAAACTAAATCCAGCAGGTCAGTCGAGTTCGGGGGAAACAGTAAGATAATCGCATGATAATCGGGTCTAGTCAAGTTGAGTGCTACATTCCCGCTAAATACCGGTACAGGGAATTTATACGGATTCGCCGGTCCAGAGACTTCTGAACTTTCTTCCATTTGGATAATAATTGGGGCAGCTGCCTGGTCCATGCAGTTCTGTCCGACAGGAAGATCAGCGATCACATCGATACCAAATGACTCGAGTTGCTCTCGAGGCCCGATACCAGACAGCATCAGCAGTTTGGGGCTGTTGAATACACCAGCGTAAACAATAACCTTCTTTTTTGCATACAATACATATGTTTTGTCGCAAGAGGTGGTCACCTGCACACCGACAGTTTTTTTGTCATGGATCAGGATCTTAGTAGCGGTAGTAAATAATGACACACATAGATTAGGGCGATTCCTGGCAGGGCTGAGGTAGGCGTACGCGTTGCCTTGTCGTACACCGTCATCGATGGAGAACAGTAACTGTGTGTACCCAAGAGCAGACTCAAGAGAAGTCGAGTCTAGCACGATATTGTAACCGACCTCTTTCAAGGCTTCAAAGATGTTGTCGAGATGAGGGCTTGGATCTCTTCTTATTTTGATCATACCGTTGATTCCATGGACGTTGGCATACTCTGACTCGAGTATCTCCTCGTCAGTTAATTTCTCTTGGTTCTTGAAGTACTGGAGGGTATTAGTTACGTTCCATGCTGTGTCGTTAGTCCTCTCCACCCACAAGTCATAGTCCTGTGGGTCACCGCGAGTCTACATCATGAGGTACATAGAACCACCTAACATGTTGCCTCTTAAACACTGTTTTAAGCTTTACAGTATAAAACTAAACTTATACTGTCACTTACGGCAAAATTATCTTCCGTGATTGTTCGTTTTGGGAGCTCAAAATAACGAATAATCACAGAAGATATCCCGTAAGTGACAGTATAAGTTTATTTGTTACTCTTCACGCAAAAACTACTGAATGGACTTGGTTAAAATTTAGCACACATATAGTTTGTAACCTAACACATATGATACTTTTTGCCCCAGCATTAAGATCCCATAGGACAATTACTGAACACCACGCAGGCAATGGCGCGCATTAGCTAGTGTTACATAAGTTCATGATATTATTATTAATTTGAAATAAAAAATGATATAGTTACCTCCGATTCTATAGGTGGGTATCCTCCTGCTTGGAGCAGCAGCACGTTGAAGCTCCCGTTGGCTGAAAGTCTATTCGCGAGCACTGATCCTGCAGTACCGCTGCCCACAATAATGAAGTCAAAGCAACTGCCATCTGTTGAACATAATATTTTGTGAATAGTAATCACTTAAAAAAGGTTGAGTACCTGATTTTGAATGGTTTGTGCCATCACCTGAGTGAGTGCGTATTGAATTAATATGCATTAATTTCATTCCCCTTCATTATTATTATTAACGAAGGTTATTGGGATTGCATTCTGGATTGTCAGTCTTTACAAACTCATACTCAACTCTCGTGTCACTGATCCTGGTGAAATACGCAGTATTTGTGTGCCTTTCCATCTGTATGTACTTTTTTACACGACTGTCAAAAAAAAAGGAGTGTTAGGTTCATTCAACAGTGAACTTTAATTGACTAGGGACCCAATTTGTATAATGAATTGTGAACTGCATCGTTGGTCTAGCGGCCGCAAGCGTGCGTGTTGGGCATGGCGTCCCAGGTATTTCTAAGTAGCAGCGGCGGAGTCTAGGTCTGTGCCCGGTTGATGGTAGGTAATAGACTCGCCCCCTATTAAATGGGACTCAAATATAACTGGTGAAATGTGGGTGTACTATTAGGTACACCTCTGTCTAACGCTTCGGGGATTATAGGCTAGAGATATGATGTTACGAATTATTATGGACTTACTGGTGAGACTGTAATCAGCCGGGTATCGCCACGCAGTAAGACTGAGGGTCTGCACCACCTGCAGTGCAAGCTTCATCGTCTGAGCAGTGGCAAGATGCAGCTACGTTTGCCATTGCTTTGAAGGTCAAAATAATACTTAAAATGGAGAATAATCGTAAGAGCACGTGGAGGTCCTCAATATAATTGAACACAAAGTTAACTGGTTTGGGAGGCAGCTGTCTAATAAGCTATAGCATTTGTCAGTTCCAGCGGAGCTATATTATTAACAACTGGATTCCACTATAAAATTTATGAAAAATCAGCTGTTCTATACGTGTTTCTACTATGGACAATTATGAATTGGTGAGGTTTCTTGATGAGAATTTCCGCGCATACATTAGGTTTAAACTAAAAGAAACAAAACACAAGTAGAAATACATGAATGAGCCACTATAATAGGTTTACTTACCTGAGAGTCTTCTATACCTATGGCAGTGAAAATAGAAAGCCAGCTGGCAATAATTGATGGTGATCACACAAAAATTAAACAAATTAATTGATTAATTAATTAAACTCTCTGTTTTTCACGTTACTTATTGTTCTATGATGATCTGCTGGTGGCGCTTGAATGATGAAGATAGGGATGCGCTACTGGTAACTATTGGTTTTTTTTAAAATAAACGGTATAAAATACGTATAAAATTACTTGTTGTAGATAGATTGTTAATGAGCCACCAGACGTGTATCTATGAATAAACTGGTTATTCGAATAACATTACCTACTTACTATGTAAATTGAAAAGGTAGAAAACATTCAGCGTAAAAATCAATTAAAGACTATCAAATTAAAGACTTTTAAAGACTATAATAATATTATAAATGTGAAAGTAAGTTTGTTTGTTTGTAACTTTTTCACGCCTAAACCACTTAACACTTAAGTCCCGAGCTGGCTTCGCTCGCTTTGCACTCAATAAAACGCCAAAATATTAACTTAAAAAACGTTCAAAAACGTAAGGGAGCACATTCACGTAAACCCGGAAGCAACGGAATGACGTAAAGTATTTCTGCCACTGTCAACAAAATGGCCGGCCTAGCGATTCGTTTTATATTTTGAGATAATTTTGACAGATGCAACGTCAAAAACGTTAGAATTTTGTTAAATTACGATCCGTTTCAAGCTTAGTTAGTGATTTACCAATATTTTTAGAAAATAATTTTAAATTCTTCGACGCTGCTCCGGCAACTAAAATGGCATAGGGCGCTTCAGATAAACTCCCTTGACAGAATCCTCAAATTCAGGCAACTCGATACTAAACCCAACCCACAAAACCTTTTCAGAGTTCACTTCGTTCATATATGAGTAACTACCTCCAAGTATAATTTCTATTTGGTTTATAAGTGTTATATCTAACTAATTATATAGTTGATAAATTATGTTCAAAACTAACTATTTACATTATTATAGTATAAAACTTTTAACAAAGGATCAGAAAAGTGAAAAATAAAAAATGAAATTTAGTTATTTAATTTAGTCTAGCCAAGCTCAAAAACCAAAGTAAGTAATTAATTTTCGAGGCATCACTAACCAAACAAACAATTTATTGTGTAAAGCATGAAATGATGATAGCTGGATTGATCTTCGCTTATCGCAGAGGCGGTACTAAAGGTTCAGATGGCAGTTCGTTTGACTCCATTGTGGCGGCGGCGATACTGCAGGTTCAGTGCTCGCGAACAGACTGTCTGCCGACGAGAGCTACAACTTCTGCTGCTCGAAGCAAGAGGATATCCACCTATCGAGTCAGAGGTACACATTTATCTGTATTGACTACCACATGACAGACAAATATACCTTAAAACATGCCTTATGCCTATAGCATATCGGCGTTCTATCAGTGCAAGTATTTTTGCAATCGGATTAGGACTTCCAGTGGTTTTCGCAATTCCCACACACACACAGACGCACCCACAAAGGCACACACACTCACACACCCTCTCACAATCATGTACTTCATGTTTAGTTTTATGATCTATTCAAGGAATTGCTTTTTGTTAATTTTTGTTTTCTTCTTTTTTCGCTACATTTTTGGTTACCTATGAAGATATGAAATACATGATGACTTTTTTTAATGGTGAAACACTGTCTCCCAAGTCACAGGTGAAAACCTAGTTTGGGAGCCAGGGGATCAATCTGTGGGACATAATCTGTATGTTATATCTTAAGATGTCTGTAACAATGTTGTCACTGTATTGAAATTAAGAATTTTATTATTATTATTATAGTAACCCTCACAAGTTCCCTGTGCCAGCATTCAGTGGGAATATAGTACTCAACTCAACTCGGGCAGATCATCAAACGATCAACTTACTGTTCCCGACGAACTCGAGCGATCTGTTAGGTCTATTTAGCCAAATGTTTAGCTACTCAAACGAAATCTCCCAAAAGATTTACGAAGCTAGTTTGACCAAATCTGGTTTTGTTTAGTAGGTTTGACGTTACCTAAATCTCGAGGGGAGGAGTTGCTTGCATGTGCTGACCCTTTCGCTGCCCTGATTGTGAACGCAGGTATTTACAGCGACGAAGCTGATTTGAACTTACTTATTTGCCTTCTTCGTAAGTCGAGTCCAGCAATCGAACTTGGTCTAAGTTCGATTGCTGGACTCGACTTACACGAAAAGCATAAACGCGACTATTCTGGTCTTCGATGTTTGCAAAAATGCGACAAGTGACGTTGAATTCTGGGAATGTTACATAGTTGCTATGTCGACGACGATGTGGTACTTCGGGGGGACTTGTTCCATTGGACTGGTGCTGGAAAAGGACATCAAGCTCAAAGCCATAGAAAACTTGCGAGTGATCGACGCTTCCGCCATGCCAGAACTGATCAGCGGGGAAATCGTCGTTCCAGTCACTATGGTAGCTGAACGTGCTGCTGATCTGATTCGTACTGAGCACAACATTCTTTAATCGTTTATATTTTCAATGTGTTTTTGTAATTCATAATAATTACATTTTTATCCCAATGTTTCAAGAAATTTTCAGTTTTGATAATTATTACCCTAATCTCTCAGTAGCATAAGCATAGACAGCCTATAATGTTCCCACTGCTGGGACACAGGCCCCATCTCTATGAGAGGGAATGTGCTAGGCAACACGCGGGCCCAATGCGGATTGGTAATCTCTCAGTAGCAACACTATTTTGCATTTTGCTCAGTTGACTGAAATAAACGTTCTGCCTCACCCTTCTGTATAACAGGCATTATCTACGTATGTATGTCATTACATCCTTCACAATTATTAATTTTTAATTCCATTTGATACTACAGAGGCTTTTCTAGTTTGGGCCAAGTTTTGGCATAACAATGTTTGTTTTTCTATCGTTACTGACAATTATGATTTCGACAATCAATAGACAATATACACATCTTACCCTGATATCGGGGGCACATCGATGCAGCACAGGAGCCGCGTTGATGCAGTCACGCTTTGCGGGTTGCGGCCCGCAGCATTGTGCGGTTGCTGCGGCGTTGCGGTGTTGCCGACGCTTTAATTATTTATTATTGAGTGATATTTGATTTTATGGCGTGTTATCGGAAATTATTATGGTTATTCCATTACTTTACCCCTGTTTCTGAACACCAATGACCACTTCGGTTTCTTTCATGGAATTTTACTGTATATTTTTGTGAATTTGGTGAACCAGTTACGATAGTATAATTACAAGAGATTTCAATGCAGAATGTGATTGTGCTGATAAGCGAAAAGAGTTTCTTTAGGGATGCTGAACATTCAGTGTGCAACGATACTATTTAGGGTGTGTTGCCACTGAGGAGAGAGGAGACAACCGAGATCGGTCCATTGCATTAGTTGAAAGGCACACAACGCTTCCCTAGTATCGTCTGCGATTGGTCGGCTTCTGCATGCCTTGTGTTTGCTCCACCTCAGTGAAAACGCACTTTTACATTTACAGGGTGGCGCCGACAATACGACAATAAATAAAAACACTGGTAATACTAGTTCATAGGAATAATTTGAAACTATCAAATAAATCCTAACATTACACGAAATTTAAAATATATTTTTTCAAGCAAACTAAATAGCACAAAACTGTTAACGAAATAGAACACCATTTATAAATATTGGTTCATTAACCTGTTACAATTTGCACTAATTCGCACCTGGAAATACAATTTAAGGAACTTTTGCAATGATTTTTGAAGTAGCGAGTTGGCAACATGTTTTCAGTGTTTATACCGATGCGGGGGTCGTTAACCTGTCGGTGCTAGCCTATTAATCTACATCATAGAATATGCTGAAAATGAAAACGTAATGTTCTCTGACTAAACTACGAGTAGTTTAGTCAGAGAACATTACTTCTTCATTCACTCGATATATTCGATTGAAATACAGAATTTCAATCGAATATATCGAGATATATTCGATTGACATTTTGTATTTAGACTGGAAAAGACATGAGGTATACGCAGTATAATTTATTGTCGTATTGTCAGCGACACCCTGTATACAATAAACCAGAAACCTTTTCTATAAAACTTGTTTGTAACCTTATTGGTACCTTATTACTACCAGATAACAACAAAAGTAAACACAGCGAGTGACAAGGGCTGGAAGACGATAACTCCAAATCAAAGACACCGCTTTAAAAAGCAAACTCCATGCACCACTGGACATCAACTACCCTCGAATCAAACAGACCCTCACTACTGCGTACTATTGAACGTATAACATATTATTTATAAACAAAACTCTTACAAAGAAAGGTTCTGAACAAAAAACGTATCGGAGCGTGAATTTAACGAGAACTCGTTACGTGTAGTCCATTTTATGTTTGTCGGTGTGCTGTACTGTGTACTGTCTTATGGGTGTAGGAATCTATAGGGGAGAGTTGTGCCCAGTGGTCGATGTCTTAACTGGTAAGTAGTGGTAAGTACATAGGTACAGTCAGCCTCAAAAAGATGTATACACCGACTAATACATAATTCTTTTACGATTCACTTTGTACGTTTCATTGTCCTGATTCTTTGTGTCATAATATTGTGTCATATTGAAGTTAACAAGCTTATTAATTGTAGATACATACTGATACAATATAATGGAACACAAAAGGTAGACAATTAAATTAATTTTTGGAAGTGTTCTTTTACAACGAAACGACGCCACATGATACAAAATACTCATCATCATCATCATCATTTCAGCCGAAAGACGTCCACTGCTGGACATAGGCCTCCCCCAAGTGTCGCCACATTGACCGGTCCCGTGCGTCTCGCATCCAGCGGATCCCTGCAACCTTTACGAGGTCATCGGTCCACCTAGTGGGAGGCCTTCCAACGCAGCGTCTTCCGGTTCGCGGTCGCCACTCCAGAACTTTTCGGCCCCATCGGCCATCCGTTCTGCGAGCAATGTGCCCTGCCCACTGCCACTTAAGTTTGGCTATTCTTCGGGCTACGTCGGTAACCTTGGTTCTCTTGCGGACAAAATACTGACCGAAGTATATTTTTTTTCGCAAAACTATGGTAATTAGGTAGTCACCTAATTAGTTTGAAGGGAGATGAGTTAAATAATAACAGCCACACGGGTTTATCATGTAGGTAAAGCAGCACTTGCCAAAGTCGGTCCATGGATAGGTGACAATCCAATTCATACCTAAAGCACGTTAAGCTGTTAGTGCAGGCTGTAATTTGTAGATTTTTGACAGTCATCACGGGTAGTCAGACAGGTAGTCAGAGGCCCGATAGTCTGACAACCAGTCTAACTACGGGGTCTCGTATAACCCAATACTAATTGGGTTGTGGAGGCTGACCTAAATTAACATGTATAAGCTGTGAGTGTATGGTGTATTCCTCCATGTAAAATACCAGCATTCATCTGCATCCGGTTAGACCGAAAGCGGACCCCAACATAGTTGGTAAAAGGCAGGCAGAGGATGATGTTTTAAATAAATGACTGATGATAACGATGAGTGACGATAGGGAGTTACTTCTTATCTCTAGTAAAGTTGTAGAAACACATGTGAAAAGGATATTGTTTTTGATGAGACATTAAGCAATATAAAGTAACACAAACCGATTTGGACAACTCACTTTTCTAAGAAGAACCCCTGTACCTCTACCTACCTAATATAACAACACGATCAAAGAGATTATCTAGAAATGTCTAGATAGTTAGACTGAACGCCAGTCTGTTAGCTCTAGCTGGATAGTTAGACGGAACACGAGTCGGTCCATTCGAGTGCCCTCAGACGGAGCTCATCTAGCTCTGATATGTCTTTGATAACGGCTATCTGTGTGTCTGTGTTCTTAGCCGCCGCCGACGTCCTCTTGAATGCTGTACCTACTTAGGTTTAAAGCGTGAAGATACGCCTTTATTCGGGACATTGGTTTGAGAGTGTTCCTGAGGAAGTTCATTTCGAGTTGCCTTTCAACTTGCCTACATTGGTCTGAGGTTTTTGGCTATCGATGCAATTGCAGTTATTGTGTAAGATGTTTTATACTTGTACTATTATGTATTCTGTGGTTACACTGATTTTTATTTTTTATTTTTGCCTCATAATTAACACTTTCTCCTGTATCGTAGGTGCGTTTACAAACATTTAAACTCACATACGAAAACAGCCAGACCCAACAACAACTACCTGTTTGCCATACAAATCGTTGTTTCGTGTGAGGATCGAACCCGCGACACGCAGCACAGCAACCAATCGCTCAGCCATTGCGGTCGTGAATATCTGAAAATCAAAACAAAAGAAATATTTTGTGAAGTAATGTTTAGAAGAGCAATAGGTTGATGGTCATCTACCTATTCATCTTCTTAAAATGTGTGTATTAAGCGCAGGTCACATCGCCAGCGGGCGGCAGGCAGCAGGCCTTTTGAAGTATTGGGTTAATGCTATGAGTTTTTCTCGTGCGAATTTTGAATAGCAATACAGATCAGAAATAAACTAGTACCTACAATGTAATCAAATAAAAAAAAGAAAATTCACACGGAAACAACTATCTCCTAAACGAAAACCCAACAAAGATCAAAGAACATTCACACAGCAGACATCACCAAACCAAATAAAACAGAACACAATCGTCTTTCAACATGTCACCACCCCTTACTAAAGCGCGCGCTCTGATTGGCTGGCGCGGGAGAGGCGTGCGCGCAGCCTCCGATACATTGGTCCTGTTAAGATAAAGGCTTTTTACCTTCTTAAAGTATCTGTCCCGAAGGTGCAATGACGTCGCGATTGACTTTTTTGTGAAGAAGGAATTGTTGCCCGTTTCCACTAACATTAGGCCACGCTACCTTAGCGCTACAAGTGATTGCCTAAGTAAATGTGCACGGTTGAATTTAACCACAAGTATTTCCTGTTGAAATATGTTGTTGGATACCAATATTTAATTTAGTTTCTAACATTGCAGTTCAACAAAACTCCCACAACAATAGAGGTAGTCAAATATCTAAAAATATACAGTTTTCTAAAATGTGAGGCTACGGCTGCTACTTATATTTAGTTTATAATTTAATATGTACTCGTTATCGTGCGACTGCATAAGTACCAAAGCACTACTTTGGAAACATGTTTACAATGAATTCATGAGGGCTTACGGGTAAACTGATGATTAGTGCCACCCAATCCAATACATTCACTGCGCAAATCGCATCGTCATTTGCTTATTGTTTACACTATTAATTCTGCGCACATTTGCACAGATTTAGCAGGAAATTGTATAATATCACGTAACAGCGTAACTCGTAAATTACATTATATTAAATACGTGTAATTACGTTTGTCTAACAAAACTGACCGCACGCACACACTCCTCTAAACACACATACACAGACCCCTTCAAGGTGGGCTACCAAAATTAAGCTATGCTATGCTGCGCTCTGTTTAGCTAACTCGCTCTTCGTAGATTATAAAGAGTCATTCGCTAACGAATCAATCAAAACGTGGCTTGTATCTTTTTCGGAACTAACGTCGCCAAAAACAACACAATTACCTACCACAGACAATTCAGGAATGTTCACCAACGGCGCTATCCTGACAATGTAATTCAAGCGCCAAACAAGTGGTTCTTTTGCTGCTGCAACTTCATCAAACTTGCCTTCAGTGCTGTCACCACGTGTCACAACACAACTTCTTCAATCTATCTCACGTTGCTTTCTTAGCATACAGTCACATTAGTGCTACCTGGCTTGCACAGCATACCTCCTAAAGCGAAGTTATACAGGGTCTTAACAGACCCTTCCCGAAACCGTCAACCAAGCATTCTGTACATCAAACTAAGTAACTCTACGCAAATTTTAATGCTGGGAAATGTCTTTTTTTTTGGGGTGAAAAATCACGTTTTACGGTAGGACTCAATGTAACGCAATCAAAACATTGTGCTGATGGATGCATTGAATAGAAAGGGAGTTGTATTTTTAAAAAAAACTTGTGAAAGCGTCGGAACTTTGACCCCCAAGATCTCCGTAACTAGATGGTTCCCAGGTATAGTCTACTAGACTCTAGAACAAAAAAAAAATGCAATGACAAGGAGAACAAGTACCTTTCGGCTTCGTTAAGGATACATATACACCCTTTATTTAGCCCAAACATCAGCCTATAACGTTCACTGCTGGAACACATCTGGCAACTGGCCTTTGTAAGAGGAAGGGGACCGTTATCCATCATGTGGGCCCAAGGCAGGTTGGTGGATGTCATATTTGGTTGTAGGACATGCCGATTTCCTAATGATGTTTTCCTTTACCCTTTTGAACCAAAACATAGCATGACAAAGTTTACCTTAGCTTCACGTTAAGTACTCACCTTTAATCACACAGACACTCACAAATAATAAAATATGTGTGCATTTCCCACACACACACGTACAACAGGGTGAATGAAATATGTGTAATATTTGAATAACAAACAGACGGACGGCTCGCATCTGGTTCCTATGTTTGCAGAAGGTTTGCCCGCACTATATTTATATACCATGTAAGTACATACATATACTTAATGTATTTAAATTCCTACGAGTACGTATGTAATGAAAATAGTTTGCTACGAAACAAAGAATAGTAGGTTATACTGGCAAGCATGGAATTTGTAAAATTAAACCACATCAGTCGGTCCTAGTTAGCATTGTTTATAATATTTCCGTGTATTTGATAGAAGATGTATATTCTTCTATGAAATACACGGAAATAAAATATCCATATATGATATAGTTGCTTATGTCCAACCAATATGGTTGCCTTGTCTTGTCGATAGTAGCGTATAAGACGTAAGAATGACAAAAATCTCTCCTCGGGAAAAACTCTACGGGCGAAGTTTGACTGGAGCCGAACTGACTCGATCATGATGCAGCGACAACAGAAGCCGAACGGAGATTTCTAAACGGCCCGGTCCGAATGAAAGCCGAGTATCAAATGTGCCAACCCCTACACAAGTGAGTAGTACCTCTTACTTCATAAACAATCAAAGTACAATACTTACTTAAATTGTGAAATCCCACGAAAACTGTTCACATTTCAAAATACTGAAGAAATAGGGTTAATTAATCAGTCTTAGAAAGAACTTCTTCCTATTAAAAGCTGATAACTTCAAGCTACTTCACATCTGACAAATTAATTCCACATCTTGGCTAACAACATAATTATAAGTTGCCCTCGAGTACACGTCAGCTTGTGAGTCAGCGTCGGGAATGAGCTCTCCACGTCGGCCGCAGACAGATCTCCTCAGGAACAATGTTACAATACCCTACTCAAGTACGCACTGCTTACTGGTTCCGTACTTAGTATTGTGATGTAGTGTGCCACTGTTTGGGACTTAGGGAGTTCAAATAATCTTTGTGTTTGGAATTTGGTTGTTATCAGACTATCCGTATCTTAATTTTTGTATTATGACATTTTTAAATAACCGATCTCAAATAGCCTTGCGTTTTGTTTCAGGTGTCGTCCATTACGTTTACAGTTGACCACTGTCTAACCCTTCCGGGATTTCAGGCGTGATGTTATGTTATTCCGAAGCGGACAATAACCTCTAATCGCAGCGGCAAAGCATTGGTTTTACACGACAGGTTTCCATGTAACTCTACAAAACAGCAACAGGCGGCAATATTGCCATCTACGGCAGTTTCATTACTTTTCATACTATGACTTTACAGCAGCTTTCTGTGTTCTTATTTGATTCCGGCTGTCATTTTCAAGGCAAACACCGAAGTGGAATAAAAGTAAAAATCCAGCACTCGCAAGGAATCATACATACAGTAGAGCGCCGCCGCCGTCAGTGGTAACCGAAGCAATATAAGCTTCTATTGAGCTCCCGTACTATGCTAAGCCAACTCAAGATCAAAGTACAGACGCCAGCACATCAAACTGCTGCAATCTGTCAAATTTCTTTAATAGATTTTCAACTTTATCGCTAAACCATTAGGTTGAAGGTTGATTAGGAAAATTAGACAGTTTCGGGTAGCTTGACTGTAAATCTACGTGGGATCGACTGTATTATTGTACCATATATCAAACTATTTGACTAGGTATCAATTTATAATTTCGAACCACATCTGTGAACACCAAAACTCAATAACCCACTAAATCAGCCGTAGATCCCCTAGCAACGCACTGAACGCGTACAAATCACGAATAGATCAGTATTAACAATAATAAGCGCACCGCGGTGTGCGACGGCGCTTATTTATAGATCGTGACGTCATAGCGTGGCCTTCGGAAGACGCAAAGATGTAGCGAATAGAAAAGTAGATGAAAATTTTGGAATTTTACGAGACTTTTTAACTATGCTAAAAAAAGATTGAAAACTATGCATGAAGTGGTCAAAACCAATCTCCAGCTGTGGTGGTCGACATTACCCCTGGATCAGAGCAAGTGAAAGTCATGTGGCGAGGCGTTTGCCCAGCAGTGGGAAGGCGTAGACTGACGGTAACAGTGGGAAGAGGATCCATGGCCCCCAAGGTACGACCCCTGCAGATTGTGGGCCCGAACCCAGGCAGACACGCCACTTTCTGTAATTTGTTTAATCACCATAGCTCTCAAAACGGTGAAGGAAAATATCGTGAGACAACCGGCAAATTATTGTATCAGAGACATGTGACATCCACCACACACGTAGTTGATTCATGACTAATGAGCTTATTATAGTTTGCTTCGAAACTAAAGAAGAATTGTGTTCTTTAGCCTTCCAAATATCAGCAATGAGCTATGATGTGGTGGATTCTAAATACTTATTTCAGCTCCAAAGTAATTAGCATGCCTAATGAGCCTTCTCGAGCTGGCGTATGTCACCACGGCCTAGATAGTATCAAGCTTAATTTGTCGCCGTTCAAGCGGAAACCAGCTTTTATACTATTATTCATGTATTTTAGGGTCTCCAAAAACAATGGCCATTATTTAAAAAAAATAATAGCCATTATTTTTTGATATTTAAAAGGAAAATATTACAATGAATGGTAGGCGTGGTGTTCGCTTTAATTAGAAAGATGTTTTTCGAAATTAAGGTCAAACAAAAAATGAGAAAATTAATAAATAAGCTTCTACTTTACCTCATTATTTTTTAGTTCCATAATGTTCAATTACGTTTTCTCATTCTGTCGCCGTCTGTGCACCGGTGATATTAACATTATTACTTTGTTAGTTCCAAGATTCCTCGATATGTTAGCAATGAAGCCTAGACTGGTATGACGATTTAGAATCTTCAAAATTTCCATACGATTCTGGCTCAAGACTACTAATCTTTTTCCATTTTAGAAACCATAATAAACATAACATAACATCACACCTGTAACCCCCGAATGGTTAGGCAGAGGTGTACCTAATAGTACATCCCACATTTCGCGAGTTATGTTTAAGTCCCATGTAATAGCGGGCAAGCCTTTTGCCATCAACCGGGCACAAATCTGGATTCCGTGACTGCTACTGAGAAATTCCTAATGAAAAAAACCAATAATACTTTGCCTGAAGTGGGATTCGAGGTCCCAGGACCGCATCCTCAGCAGTCGCGCTTGCCACCACTGGACCAACGAGCCAGTCAACCCTAATGTTAGTCTCAATAATAAGACAAGAGACTATTAAACGCTTTCAAAGCGTTTCATATTTCAGCAGACTTTCAAGAGGAGTAACATAATGGATGTCAATCATATACATTTTTGATTGTTCCACCATCGTTACTGCTTCTAGAACGCCACTATATCTATATGCTCTCTAGAACAGAGATTTAAAAAAAAATCTAATTCATTGCCTTACGTCTCGCAATATTCATCCTTGCTAGATACACAATGTTGGTCTCAAAACCAGGAAATTCTCTTAGAACCCATAGTTATACAGAACCTACATATTCAACTGTAGGTTCAATTTATTGGGCTCATGTTTTATTTACTGGCGTCGATCGGAATGCTTAATTAGTCGGCTATAGCCTGAAATCTTAGCGTTTTAATGGCCTATTCCCGGCGTAGTGGCCGTTCGGCCGCTCGTAAGAAGCCCGGACGGTCTTAATTAGAAAAACCTCGCAATTAATTAGCAATAAAATGCATGGACTTGTTTGGAATTGAAGGGCGAATAAAATTGTTGGGGTGGTTTGTTTGGCACGTTTTGTATTGTAAGTACGTCGTTGGGTACACTTAATGCAAGATGTACATAAGTGCATTGGAAATAATTAAGGGGGAAGCGCCAGGGTAGAAGAAATTCACATTTTTTTGCAATATGCAGGTCAGCGTCAGACGGTATGTTGAACAAAATATGGTTCGCCGCCGTAACACGTATTTATAATAATGAAAAAATAAAAAATATAATCGATCAATACAACCCTCTAGGTGCATTGAATTCCATTGAATGACTATTTTATGATAAAGTAATAATTAAATAAATTAATATTAACTTTAATTTCGCGGGCTATACCCCTTAATTTGAACCATAAAAACTGTTTTATTTTCTAATGATGATAACTCTTCTGGGCTATTTTTAATGTTGACGATAAACTGGGGTTCATCACAATAAGACAAATTATCATCTAGTTGCACGTCGATTTAGTATTTTGAGGGCGGGGTTTTTTTTACAAACAATAAAACTCCTTGTAAACTAAATAAATATAAATAAGAAGTGCGAACAAAATATAGGTAGACGGAGAGTGAGAGGGAGCCTGTCACCCACCATTTGGAACTTTATATTTATTAAACTCATTCAATATTATGCTATTTTCGTAAGTACAGATAAAAACATCTTAATTACCTACCATTAAATCAGTTAAGTGTTAACTACGGAAATAATAATTAAGTACAGCCAGCAGTCTGCGTCATCTTTCACCACAACACTAGTTGACGCTGAATTAATTCCTCCCCTCGTCAGCATCAGCCGCACTCTTGAGTCTAACATAAATAAGAAAGCAACATGACATAACCGCGGCTGAGTCTCGATACAGACTCTACAGCTTAGCCAGCGATGAGAGTTAAGATGAGGGTACAATGGCGGAGAATGCGAAATTCACGCGAAACATTGTGGTTGTGTTGATAGCGAAACTATTTTTCTATTAGCCTGTACCTACTGTCCCACATCTAGCCAAAGGCCTCCCCCAATTCCTTCCAAGTGTTATAATTATAACTATGGACGGCCTCATTGGTCTATTGTTCGCAAGCGCTACTGCTGAGCATGAGGTCCAGGGTTCAATGCTCAGATCGGGCAGAGTGTTATTGGGTTTTCCATCAGGAATTTCTCAGTAGCAGCCACGGAGTCTGTATTTGTGCCCGATTGATGGCAATAGGCTCGCCCCCTATTATTTGGATGTAGTATTAGATACACCTCTGCCTAACCCTTTGGGAAGGACAGACGTGATGTTATGTATGTATTATAACTATTATAAATGCTACTGCGTACATGCACAGCAAATGACACAGCGGCTGAGTCTCGATATAGACACCAACGCCATCGCTTAGCAACAGAACAAAGTAAGGAGGTGGACACAAGGTGAACTGTAAGCTATTGGGACGACTTTGTGAAACAATAAAATACAAAATAATGTGTTCTCATTTTGAAATGCTATAAGGAATATTATGGGTTGTTGAATTCTTCTTAGATAGATGAAAAAGTCAACTATGTTGCACAAGGTCAAAGTTTTCTCAAGAAAAACCGATTGCAAACCTTCTGGATTATCTTATTAAGAATAAATTGATTGCCATAAGGCGTTAAGAATACTGTTCTGAAGGTAGAAACTACCCATTATTTGTGGTTCTGTCAATCCTTTTCAGAAGGAACAGCTGAAAATCCATCTAAAGGTGTATAACTTGTTCTTTCTTTATCGTGTGGTTAGTGCCTAACCTAATGTCAGTTTTTATGCCACCCATGGGCCTCTGACTTGGTTTTACATGACGTCGAAAAACATCTCTCGGGTATGCTGGTTTTCTCACGATGTTTTCCTTCACCGAAGCAAGTGATTATTATACAATACGCATATGAATCCGAAAAATCAGAAGTCAGATTGGGTTCGAACTCGAGACCTATGACATTGCAGTCCGACGGTCACAGCACTAGACTATCACTGCTTAACTACTGCTTGCTTCTTACTTGTTGCGCTATTAGATACACACAAACAAGAATCAGTATCACTCAACACCATTGACTTGCCCTCACAAATCCTGAAAACCGAAACCGAATCTGTCTATAAATCATTCGCATTCCCCACGAGTATGCACTCCGCCGTTTTCGCGCTGTGTCGTCAAATGACACAAACGACAGGATTAGCCGTATCGCGGCACGCCACGCTAGTGACGTACCTGCAAGAATTGTGGCTTAGCGTCACATCACTATTATTAGTCCCTCCACAAAATATTGCGGAGCGATGTTGAAGAAGGCTAAATATTTATGTCTATATTTAGTTTGAGCTTCTGGGGAATTTGTCTAGGGAAAGTATCTATTGCTAACGTCAATCATCATTTCCAGTTGGAACGGTTTTGATGCCGATACCGAAACACCACTCAAATACACTAAAGTCAATTTCGTATTTCCTTATTAACCGTTAACAACGATTCCCAGTATATTGAAACTTAATTAGTATAACATTTCCTAAGAAGACACGTCTAATCCACACGTGGATAACACATAACATAACATCACATCTGTAATCCCATTAGGGATAGGCTGATCTGAACGTATAGTAGGTACACCCACAATTCGACAGTTATGTTTAAGCTTAATGTAATAGGGCCAAGCCTATTGCCGTCCAACAGGGCACAAATCCGGCCAGTACAGGCTGATATTATAATCCTGTTCCATTCCACACCTTTTCCCCTGTAAATCAAAGAGCACCCCGGCAATAAGCTCAGAAACATCAAAGAACAATACTACATTATAGGTAAACAGAAACAAAATCAAAACGCTCAAGCAAAGCTTAATTTCCAAGTTAAAAACAGGATTACGTAACAAATTACTAAGCTCTCCAGTATCGTAACGTTAACGTTAAATGACGTAACGTTATTATAACAGTTATTTAGCGGCCGCTATATCGACGATCTCGATATCTGAGCTATGGTTAATAATAGCAACATTTAACGTAGCTCAAATTGTGTTAGCAATTGTGTATTATGTTCTTGATATTGTTCGATGAGGCAATTTGTGTATTTTGTTACAGAATTACTATATTTTGTAAAATTATCATAAATTGTCGGTAATCCATGAAGGGTTTGGCCGAGGTGTACCTATACCCAATAAGAACACCTGCGCCAGTTATGTTTTCGTCTGAATTAATGAAGATATTGCCATCGGACATAAGTCATATAAGACGGTGACGCTATTGAGAATTTCCTTATCCAAAAACCAATACCACTTTGCGTGAACTAGCAATCAAATCCAGGACCACACGCCGATCACCACGACCAACGAGGTAGTCTTGTTGTAACATATTTAGCCGCACATAGACATTATAAGCTTGAATTGAAATATGCAGCTTATTGTCACAAACTGGGCAGAAATCCAGACTAAATACTTCTGAGAATTTTCTGGTAGGATCCAGAAATCTAACAAACTGAACAATTACCAGACTTGCGAACACACTAGACCAAGTAGCCATTTTAGTTAGGTATAAACTTACTAAAACGATTAAATAATTAGAGAAAGGGCATTTATACAGTCTTCAATATGACGTTTTAAGTACGACGGTGGTAATACTTTGATCTTACTTGGCCAAACTTATTATGGAGATACAATAGCATAAGAGACCAACTTATTCTGGTATTGTTAGCTCAGACTTGCGGTGCTCAAGTAAGAGAATTGGATAAGTTTAATTACCCCATCATCGGTCATCATCATCATCGTCTGTCCAGCCTTTTCCCAACTATATTGGGGTCGGCTTCCAGAATTACCGGATGCAGCTGAATACCAATATTTTACATGGAGCGACTGCTTATCTGACCTCCAAAACCCAGTTAACCCTGGGCAATACGATACCCCGTTGTAAAACTGGTTGTCAGAATTTCGGCCACTGAGTTCGACTGCCAAAGGTCTACAGCCGACAGCCGCGACCAACGGGTCAACGTGTGTCCGAGGCACGGAAGATACTTGGTATATGGATGGTCACCTGTCCACGGACCGACCTTGGCAAGCGTTGCTTAACTTGGAAGATCAACCCGTGCGGCTGTTATAATTCAGCCACAAGCTCCATTCGAGTATTAAGTACGTACTCTTATTCCCCAAACCAACCGAAGTGCAAGGTATGTATGTGTCTCCGTTGCCAAATCGCACGATAAGCGCATGCCTCACATTTGCGCCGCTATCGGTTAGTATTCAACATGGCGCCTGATAAGCGAGGTTCGCGAATTAGAATATTAATTAAACTAGCTCGACGCAAGGAATGTGCTGATACTGCGGTGTGCACCTGCACTATAGATACGAACTGCGCTCACAATATACATAAAATCACGCATTTTTGCGATGGGGCAGAAACTACAGAATGTCACCTACTACGGTGTTTATACTCCTTTTGATTCGTCCAAGTACATATACCTAGTCATGCGCACGCCGGTTGCGACTGCATCTGAGCTTTCTGATAAATATCACCAATAAACTGAACTGTGTTCTATCTACAGCTTTAAATTGTAGCTTAATGTGTCTTCGTGTCGGAAGAGTTTTACCTAATCATACAGACACATTTCGCTAGCTATCTTAAAACAGACGAAGAAAAACTACGAAAATTCGTGGAAGGAAAAATCTGATAATAACTCTTATTATAGCTCTTACCGATAAATTGAACTCAGGAGCTCATCATGTTCAGTTGTGAGCTTGCGACTACTAGACCTAAGAGACAGTCAGAGATATAATTATCGTAAATTGGTTGTAATGTTTTAACACAGTAATATTTCAAAAGCTTCCCTTCGTGTCATTAAAAATCCCTTGTCCCGATTGCCCCCCATATCTTGACATATAAACAGAACACTGTCACTATAAACTAATGAAAAGCCGTATAAACGTCATTTAGTTCCCGATATCGTTTCCGTGAGTCCCCCACAGAATAAAGATAAGCAATAAACCAACTAAGGCTTTTTTACCCGACTGTGGCAAAGTCAAAAGGATCGGTTATGATTTTAGCATTCTATGTATTATGAAATCATAACATCACGCCTGTAATCCCCGAAGGGATTGGCAGAGGTGTACCTAATAGTACACCCACACAGTAATGTTTTAAGTCAAATTCAAATTCAAATTCAAATTATTTATTGCAATCCATAATGTACATAAAATAGGTGGTAAAAAACAATTGAGAAGAAACAATTATGGACCCTGTCGGGCACAGCAAAATTAAACAAATAGGTAGGAGAGAGGAAGAGCGCTTTTATCAACTTTCCATAAAACAATTAAATTAGGTAGACTGGTTTTTTTTTTTTTATATAAATATTTTTTTTTTTGTTATTGTAATTATATAATTTATTTATAAAGAAATTAATTATTATATTTGATTATATCATTCGTTTCTTTATTCTATCTATTTATAATTTGTAATATTATGATATTCCAGTTATATTTTATTTAGTGTGTGCATTTTTATTATTTAAACCGTTGTAATTCCGTAAGACTAGAGGAAATTGGAAACTAAGTAGATTATTTAATATATTTATGTCATTGCTTTTTATTGAAATTAATTAATTATTATTTGGTTATATCACTCATTAAACTTAACTTAAAATTTACTTAAATCTATTTTATGTATTTATAATTTGTAATATTATTGTATGTTAGTTTTATTGGGTGCATATTTGTTATCTTAAAACGTCATGTATTTATTATATAATTTATTTTTTATTTAATATACAATAATAATGAAAAGGCAAAACCAGAAATACTTTGGTATTCCTACAGTTAAATTAGTCAAATTATTAGTCAAAAAATATTTATATTTTATCATTTAAAAATTCGTCTAATGAGTAATAGCTTTTATTAATTAAAAATTGTTTTACTTTGTTTGAAAATATATTTGATTTTTCTATTTGTTTTAGGTTCTCTGGTAATTTATTGTATATTTTAATAGACATAGAATAAGGACTAGAAGAGTGCATTTTAAGATGGGACTGAGGTAAATTTAATCTGTTCTTGTGACGGAACGAATGGCTTGTTTGTGTATCTCCTCGTGTTTTGTAGGTATCAGGATATTTACGCACCAATTTACACAATTCCAAAATATAAATACCAATCAAGGTGAGGATTTTGTGTTCTTTAAAGTATGGTTTGCAACTGTCGGTTTGTTCTATGTTCGTAATTATTCTTATAAGACGTTTTTGTAGGATAAATACGGAAGAAGCGTCCCATGTAATAGGGGGCGAGCATTTTGCCATCAACTGGACACGAATCCAGACTTCGTGACTGCTACTGAGAAATGCCAGATGGAAAAAACCCAACAACGCTTTGCCCGACCCCGGAAACGAACCCCGGACCTCATGCTCAACAGTCGCGATTGTGACCACTCGCGGGTTTTAGGGTTGTCAACTAAGCTTTTTATTCACTACGCGCTCACCGAAACCACTTGTCTCAATGCGACAGCCCCGACTTACTCACGAATAGCTTCTTACCTGAAACATGCTTTAAATACGTGTAAATCAAATCTAACACAAACAGTTACAAGATAGGTGTCCCAAACATAGTGGGCTTCTCTGTATAAACGCAATGCATGTGTGTGAGCCGATTTCCACCATTTGTTCCAAGTTGAAATACTGTTTGTTGTTTCTACTGTGTCTGCCGTGCCCAAACAATTGAAAGTGTAAATAATCGCCTCCCTAAGGATCTCCGGATTTCATAGTTATGGGGCACGCGAGTATTACGTTGATAGTAAATTGTTATGATTTTGAATGTTACAAAAGTATTTTTGATTTGGTAAACTGATATATGCTTTCTTCAGGTAAGGGGCATGGGATTGATTTCATGGTTTGGTACATCAGTAAAATTACATTATGGAGGCTCATGACTCTGAAGTATCCAGCAAACCAAAAAAAAAAAATGGTTAATGTTTCTAGTTGATGGCTGCCAAGAATTATTAATTATTTTGAGGGGATTGGCGCTGATAGCCGAAGTACAGGCTTTTGACTAGTTCGGCTACAGAATATGTTAATAATTCTTTTGCATAATGAAAAATATAGCTTAAAAGATATTTGTAAAATTCTGTGACATATTGAATAAACATGGATTATTATATTATTATTTATTATCTATATATTATATAAAATTGTAAACTGACTGACTGACTGACTGACTGGGTGATATATCAACACACAGCCCAAACCGCTGGTCCTCGAGACATGAAACTTGGAGGGTGTGTTCTTGGGGAGAGTTATAAGTATCCACTAAGAAAGGATTTTTGGGAATTCCACCCCTAAAGGGGTAAAATAGATGATGGAAGTTTATATGAAAGTGTGTCAGTTTTGATGTTAGGATCTTCAAATTTTGTGTTTAGGCTGACGATTGAAAATTAATTTATACGTGTCTCAGCGTTTTTGATAATTCTACCCCCGAACGGTTAAAAATGGGGCTGAAGGTGGAATCTTGAAACTCAATTTTGAACAACCGATTGGGCTGAAATTTTACACACACCTTTGCTTCTGGTGACTATACATTTTTATGACAGACATTCCTTAATCCTGCAGCCAGGATCGTCTCCTCAAGAGAGAAGAGAACTTTGTATAAGCGTTCAAATATAGATGATGATGATGATTTTTATCATGACCTCATCCTGCAGCCAGGATCGTCTTCTCACGAAGGAACTCCTCAACGGTTAGTAGCGTTTAAAAAAAGGTATTTTCAAGTTAAAATCACTGATATTTCGGCTTATGGTTAGAAACTAATACAACGTAAATCATTGTTTTTTTTTTATTTCAACCCACAAGGGGTGAAAAGGGGGTATTGAAGTTGTTCGTTCGCAAATTTTTGTATTTAAGTAAAAATAATATAAGTACACGTGTACCGTTTCTAACTTTTCATAGAATGAAGCGATTGCAATGAAATAAAAACTTTTTAATCCCGGTAGTACGTTCCCGTCGGATAATTTTCGACATCCACGCGGGCGAAGCGGCGGGCAAAAGCTAGTTATTATTATATAATCGATCGATTGCTGCTTGAGGGTCGATGAGGATGATGATGCCATCTAGCTGATTTCGGCCACAGCGACTGCAATCGATGGCTTTCTAGGGTGGTTGTTCAGAGCTTTGGTGTGCTGCTCTTTCATGTGCTCTCTAGTGGTTAAAAGATACGTTTGCCACAGTCAGCGCATAGATGGGTAAAATGTTTTTTTTTGTACAGATTGGTTTGAGACAATCTGCAGTAACATCACAGAATTAATTTCTAGCTTAGAATGAAGTGGGTTCATTTAAATTAAATTCTATTAAGAGATTCATAATTGGAGAACGACAACAAATACAAAATCTTTATGCCGTTTAAATGAAATTAAAGCTATTTATAATTGAAAACTTGTACATAAAATGTAAATGTTGGTATATTTGGCAAGCATAGCTCCGCCCCCCGGGACTGCGCTTCTAAATTAAACATGTACCGACAAACTAGAGCACAAATTAAAATATTGTTCTAATTTTGTAACGTTGCTAGTTAGGAGATTCTCGGAAGTAATACTTTACTGTTTCGTTGATACACGGTTGCATAATTTTTCTTTTTAACTATAATCTATACTTCTACACTATATAATATAATATAATATTATATATTATATATATTATTAATATATTATTTATTATATTAATATATAATATAATAATATTATAAAGCTGAAGAGTTTGTTTGTTTGTTTGGTTGAACGCGTTAAACTCAGGAACTACTGGTTCGAATTGAAAAATTCTTTTAGTGTTGGATAGCCCATTTATCATTTATTTAGGTGGGTGAGCAATATCGCATTATGTCCATATTCTTCAACTGTTTTACAACTGACAACAGTCATGGCATGCATTAGAAGATAACAGCTATTTTAGACTAGTTGTCACCGAAGTAAGTAGCCTGAAGGTGTCAGTGGCCGCCCTGTGAGCAGTGGTTCGTAAGTTCGAGCCTCAGGTAAGTAATTTTGTATTTGTATTTATTTCGATTTTTTTTATGCTGTAAGCATGGTGCAAGTTCGATCCCCAGCCGGGTTTTTTACTTTTTATAAATTAGTATGTTGATATTTTTAAAGCTTTAAGATTTCCAAATCATTACCAAATAGTTTTATACATACTTTTAGTTTTTTTTAACCATTCATTCAAACGATGTTTCATTGTAATCGGTGCTCTCTATTAAAAGATATAATATGAGTGTCTCTGGGTACTTTTTTTTTTTAAACATCACGTGTAAATTATAAAACCCATGTGGTTAGATTCAATGCACAAATATTGTGCATAATTTAGAGAAGGTTAAGTATTATAAAACCCATGTGTTTAGATTCAATGCACAAATATTGTGCATAATTTAGCGAAAGTTAAGTTTTCGTTTAATTGTAATCGGTGCTCTATCAAAAGATGTATGAATTTAAAATGTTCAAGAAGAAACTTTTCATCATTATATATGTAACATGCAACGACATCTATTGATCCAAAATGGTACTAATGAATAAAATGTGCTCACATGATAACTTTTAAATCGACTGGCCAGTTTTTTTTTAAGTTACTATAGCAAAAGGTACTCTAGATTAGTCTACATGACGCTGCTTTGAAACTTTACATGGCCTATAGTGTGTGTTCGATCGCTTTGCATGCATTATATTTTGGCAGTTTAACTTCGTACTCGATAGATGGCGTTGTTAAGATTCTCCGTGAAACCAAAGGAGGAGGTTCTTAATTCGACGCGTAATAATATTTTTTTTTATGTAGGTCCACGAACATCTTTAGTGCTAGCTGAAGTATGGCTGTCATCGAAGGTCTGACGATGGAGACGAAGGCAGTCGCAAGAGATCCGCAACAGTTTACAGCAGCTATTTGGGCTCACTTCATGCACCTTGATGTGAACTTTAAACCTAACTAAAGTATAACTTTTATCGAAGGTCTGGCGAAGGAGACAGAAGGCAGTTGCAAGTGGTCCTCAAGAGTTTACAGCATCTATATCGTGTTTGGGCTCACTTCATGCACCTTGATGAGAACTTTAAACATAGCTGGAGTATGACTGTCATCGACGTTCTAACGTTGGAGACGGAAGGCAGTTGCAAGAGGTCCTCAACAGTTTACAGCAGCTTTATTGTATTGGGCTCATTTCGAACACCTTGATGAGAACTTTAGACCTAGCTGTCGAGTATGACTGTCTTAGAAGGTCTGACGATGGAGACGGAAGGTAGTCGCAAGAGGTCCTCAACAGTTTACAGCTATATTGTTATTGGGCTCATTTCATCCACCTTGATGAGAATTTTAGACCTAGCTGGAGTAAGACTGACATCGACGGTCTAACGATGGAGACGAAAGGCAGTTGCAAGAAGTCCTCAACAGTTTACGAAGCCATATTGTTATTGGGCTCATTTCGAACATCTTGATGAGAACTTTAGACCTAGCTGTGGAGTATGACTGGCATAGAAGGTCTGACGATGGACACGGAAGGCAGTCGCAAGAGGTCCTCAATAATAGTTAACAGCAGCTATATTGTTATTGGGCTCATTTCATGCACCTTGGTGAGAAATTTAGACCTGCCTGGAGTATGACTGTCATCGAAGGTCTGACGATGGAGATGGAAGGCTGTTGCAAGAGGTCCGCAACAGTTTACAGCAGCTTTATCGTGTCTCGGCTCATTTCATGCACCTTGATCAGAACTTTCGACTTAGCTAGGGTATGACTGTTATCGAGCGTCTAAGGATGAATACGTGAAGCTGTCGAGGGAAGCCCTTATTTGGGAACAACATAAGTAGAATGTTTCAGCGATTAATTCAAATATTTCCGAGAAGTTAAATAGTTACCTACTTGAATCAATACTAATATTATAAAGCTGAAGAGTTTGTTTGTTGGTTTGGTTGATCGCGCTAATTTCAGGACCTACTGGTTCGAATTAAAAAAATATTTTAATGTTATATAGCCTATTTATCGAGGAAGGCTATAGGTTATATAACATCACGCTATAACTAATAGCGGAGCATCAATGAAAAATGTTGCAAACACGGGGAAAATATATTCCTTTTGAGAGCTTCCATTGCGTGCGCTGCGTAAACAGTTAAAGTTTAGCAACAGTCATGTATGTTGGAAATGTTCCTATTAAAACTTAAAAAAAAATACGTGATAGCATATGTCTATCTTTTAAGGTTGACTCACTATAACCTTTTTTAATGTTATTCAATTTTTTTTTTAAATAATACTTTATTTGCGAAGGTGTTTTTGTAAAAATGGTATTTATCCTTATCCAAATAAATACATTATTCACCACAAGTATTTAATTTTGAACGAAATTGCTCTTATATCATTTGATTTCAATGCATATCTTAGGAGATTTATTTATTTATTTATTTATTAACACTTCAAGCACAAAGTGCACGGGCGGACTTAATGCCATAGGCATTTTCTACCAGTCAACCTTTGGGTGATGCAGAGACAGACGGTGGTAGGTGCATAAATTGGCAAAAAAAAAAAAAAAATTAACACTAAGATAAACTACAAGGATATATAAAATACTATAACTATATATCAAAATACTATAAATATATATCAATATAAATATAAGTGAATAGAAATTTACTAGGATTTACTGAAATAAAAATACAAACAATGAAGAAAACATTAACGTTGTGACGAAACTGCCAGCTTTTTCTGTATGTACTCGCGAACTTTAATTTTAAACGATAAACGATTGGTAGCCATCCTGATTTCCTGGGGAAGCGCGGAGATATCACAGTTTTAAAATAATTCCGCAGCAAAATAATGATCAGGTACCGCGCGCGCATTTTCATTGTGTGGAATGATGGGTGTGATGTGCTAGAATTGTACTATAGGTGCCTACGACCCACTCTCTCTAACCCTCTCTCTCTCTCTTATGTGACGCAGACGAAGTTGCGCGGGTCTGCTAGTTAATAATAAAACCATAAATCAAATTTTGTTTCAGTGCTGCGCAAAGGTCTATCTTATATAGAATGTGTTGAGAATGATATTTAGAATGGATGATGAATTAAACGCGTTTGCTGAGTATGAGGTCCTGGGTTCGATTCCCAGGTCGGGCAAAGTGTTATTGGGCTTTTCATTACGAAACATTCATAGGGCTTAAAGATAACTGGCGACATGTGGGTGTACTATTAGATACACCTCTGCATATCCCTTCGGGGATAACAGGCGTGATGTAGTGTTATGATGAATTAAAAGTCGGAACCAATTCCAATTACTGAAGGTTGGCAACTCCGAATATTTCTTCGTAGTTTGCGAGGTGCAACAGCTCAGCAGTACACGTGGTCAATAGGGTTTGGTTAAATATAAAGCGAGCTGATACAGCCGTCAGGATAGCCTTGTTTTTGAATGGATACCGCGAATCGGCAAAAGTAGGTAGCCCCCAGGCTATGTGGGGGTGACGATCTTCGCTGGTACCAGCAAGTGATTGCAGAGGCCTACGTCCGGCAGTAAACTACCCACTCTAGGCTGGTTATCAGTAAAACTGTCACAAATCATTAACTACTTTGGGAAACTTACCAATATTTATAATTTAAGTACAGAACCTAAGCTTCCGTCTCATTCCTCATAAATTCCGCATGATAATACATTGGCGACTTTTTATACGATATAATAATATGAAGGAAATAAAAATAGCGCTCGTGACAATGCAGACGACCCGCGGATCATATGGAACGTGTGGGGTTGCCAGCGTCCAACGTTAATATTGTGTGCCGTTTGAAGATTTTTCTTTGAGGATTGATAATAATTGGACGGAAAATGTTCGAAATAATTAATGTCTTAGAAAGAAAGTAAATAGGAAGCGAAAACGGCTGACGTCAACGTGAAAGCTTTTTTAGGGTACCGTTGCCAAATGGCAAAAACGGTAAACTTATCAATTCGTATAGAGGAGGAAAATTCTGAAAAAAATTAGGTTTGTAGAACTTAAAAAAACTTTTAACGAAAATTTTTTGGTTGGTTGGTTTGAATATTTGATATTTAGCTTTTGAGATATGGGATTTTTTCGTAAAACTGCGGCACTAACTTTATTTTTCATTAACATACTATGAAAACAAATTTAGTTTTGCTGTTGAGTGTAAATAGACCTATGAATGAGCGTTAATAATATGGTTATTATACTGTTTGGTGCCACGGAACCCTTTTTTTGCGAGTTCGATTCGCATTTGGCCGGTTTTTTTTATTTCACCATACCCAAGGTTCAAGTTGACGTCATGTTTTACCTCACCGGAAGATATTTATCTATTCATCACCATTAACGCAACTCATATAATAATGATTAAACAGACATGGTTAAAAATCTATTGATATCTGGTACTTATATCCTATCAGTGGAGGCTCTCGGTCAAATGAGAAAATTGTACCTAAACTATTATATTATTTTAATAACATAAATTAAATAACATTTAACACGTTCACACATAACGTATGTGTGAAATTAATGTAATGTAATAGTCATAAGAACTCATGTATAAAAGCAGAAAATAATTAAGGGCGTCAAACAACGACTCCGCATCACTGTCATCGAGAATAGTGCCGGAAGGCTGGCAACATTGCCACGTTTTGACGACCTTTGTTTTTTTTTTTTTCTTTTTATCTTGGTAAAATCATCGAATGAGTCCTCCCACCCAGGGCAGAGCGGGAGGGACTTTCAGACTTGTACTGACTAAAATCCACGGTGTCCTTTAATAGCCCTTTATGTTCCAGGGTCACGGTAATTCTATAAGTCCCGCGACCCCGGCAGGCTTTGGCCCCGTCATTATGCTGACACTCTTTGAGGCGCGCGTGGAACACAACGCGCCGTCGACCCGGGCATGGTCCATGGTCGGACAGCGAGTCGCCCATTACTCGCCGCCCGCATGCCCGCGCCTACGGTAGCCGGAGATCGTCCGAAGTCCGGCGCCGTGGGCATCTACCACTGCACGTTTTGACGCCCTTTGGTGCTTTTCTGCTTTTAATACAAATTTACATATTTTCTATTTATCATGTATCATCATCATCTGCCTAGCCTTTTCCCAACTATATTGGGGTCAGCTTCCGGTCTAACCGGATGCAGCTGAATACCAGTATTTTACATGGAGCGACTGCCTATCTGACCTCCACAACCCAGTTAGTACTGGGTAATACGATACCCCTTGGTAAGACTGGTTGTCAGACTTTTTGGGCCGCTGACTACCTAACGACTGTCAAAGATCTACAAATGACAGCCGGGACCAACGGCTTAACGTGCTTTCCGAGGCACGGAGGAAACTCGGTATGTAATGGGTAAATGCAGTAAATGCGGTCTCCCATCCACAGACCAACCTAGGCAAGCACGGCTTAACCTAAAGATCGACCCGAGCGGCTGTTATTATTAAGCCACGAGCTCCTCCTCCTCCTTCTATTTATCATGTATAAGAACTCAATAACCATTTGTTTTTCTGTTTGGTAAACAATGAACAAACACTAAGAAATAATTTAAGATAGACAAAACTTAATTCTTTTAATTTTGTTTTAATATTTGTACGCCGTTGACGGCACAACATAGAGGTGTCCTATCTTTATATTTATACCTTTAACACTATGTTTAGCAAATAAAAAACTTTGACTTTTGACACTAAATTTAGGCCACCACTGACTCAATCTCTTCAAAAACCGTACAACTATACAACATTGCCCTCCCCTGGCAACCCACACATATTTATCTCGTCCTTGAGCCACTGTCACTCATCGTCAGCTTTATGGCCGCTATAAAAAATTTGCTCCTTTCGTCCGTCGCGCTCGTTACGAATAGACAATGTTATGGAAGCACTTCTAGTTTTGATACTCACTAGAGTTATCGTTATTTAGCAGTTTTGAACATACAAACTTTATTATTGCCTGAGTTATCATTTTTAAACTTCTGAACATGACCATACGATTTTTAGATCTTTCAACCAGTCTTAAGTCGCTCCATATGAAATACTGGTATCGAGTTGCATCCGGTTAGACTGGAAACCGACTCCAACAAAGTTGGGAAAAGGCAGGCAGATGATGGAATCTGATGATGGTCGTTAATTATGGAGTTTGGATTCCCGGTAGAGAAAGATGAAGAAGTGTAAATAACATGACCAAAACATGGTCTTAACCTTGTGTGGTAACAGCCACGAATTAAATCGTAGTTGGTTCTTGTGTATTTAATTGCAAGATAACCTATTTCTTCACATTTTTTTAAGGACCTATGAAGAAATACATCGAGAGGAAATTGGCATGTTCCACTCCCATCACGAAGAATTCGAAAACGTGACACTTATCAACATACAACTATGGAAAGAAGTTCTGGATTATCTTATTGATTGGCCACCGTCGCCAAAAATGTAGCATGCGCATCAGCTGAAATGGGTGTGATGGCTTCCTGCTACCCTGGGGTGACCTTTAAGGGTCTTACGAAATACGTTAACATGAGGTTCACAATAGTTCTGTGCAGACAGTAGTAATGCTGCGAAATGCACTCGTTGACCTTCCAGCTGTCGTTCCTGGTGATGATGATGATGACGACTAATCTAATGGCTTAATTAAAGTTCACTCGAGGTGCTCGTTGGTCGGAGATAGGACACGAAGTGATAGAACGGAAGTTCTCATGATGTCGGATTCGGTGGTTCATAAAAAGGTTAAAATTATGTGTAGTCGACACAAAAAAAAGTGCATTATTATTATGTTTTTGATTTATTACACAAAGCATTTTCTCTCAGATATACAAGACAATAACAGCATACTTAACGACACTATGTTTTATAATACATGTAGCAATTATGGTAGTTCTAAATCCCAAGCCATGCGTCCACATGCTTCACCCGTCTACAGTAACTAAAGTATAGGTAACTACACGGAGCAGCTGATACATCCTGTACCGATTACCATATTGCATGGCAACGTGAAATATTGCGCGTTTTTGCGTTAACTGGCACTTCGGGTTCATTTGCAAGTTTAAAATTGTTAAGTGTTGGTGAATGAGACGTATTAGGGTTGCGTCTATTTTATGGTTAGAACGTTACTAGTTGATTATCTCGTTGATGTATTGGTTGTAAGTACTACTGCTGATCGTTAGTCTGATTTGGAAATGCCTAATGCTAAATTAAGATAAGATATGGTCAGACCGAACTAAATGACAAATACTATAAGATGCTTTTCCCAGATGGGGTTCATGTCACAAATTCAATTCTTGAAACTTATAACTAATTATATTAAACAAATAGGTATAAATAAACCAACTATTAAACCACATATACTATCATTAATATTATTTAAGGTGTCAAAAACTATGTGAGATATGGAAGAAATAAAGACTCATTTATTACTATTATGACTTCCTAGTCATAATATAAATAAAAGAGGTATTTATTTCTGGCGTTTGTGTATTTATATCCAGCAAATGATTATGACGACACAGAACGCTCTTGGCAGTTCAAAAGAAAGTTCCAGGGTATGAAGGAAAGGCCTCACATGACCGGCTTAACCTCACAGATCATTCAATCCACGTGTTACACTTAGCCATGCCCTCATAAACAGGCCATTTATAATTGATGCACCACAAGCAATCAATAACACTAATAAAAGAAGACTATAAAACAAACATCTTTCTAATTAAACAAAAAATACAGGTGCATATCCTTAAAAGAAAGAGACGCCAACATCTTCCATTTCATCCTTGCACCTGACGCGGTACGTCATAACAGGTGGCTGAGACCGTTACACTCATACCACAGGATAAAAATATTCCTTTCTCGTTTGTTAGTACACTGCCTGTTTGAAGGCTGAATGTTACGGAATATTTTTAGGCTATGTGTGTGTGTTTTTGTGTGGTATGGTGGGAACAGCTGTTAGGCGCGTGCGCTGATGTGTAAACGTTTTAGAAAAAAGTTGTTTTTATGTTCATTGATAGCAGTTCGTCTTTTAGTTGTTGTGTAGGAAGTTTGTGGACTGGGGAATTTATTTGTAGTATCTTGATCCACCACCTTATCAGTATACGGTTTTCTGAGGGTAGCTAAGATTAATGGAGACCAAACCTGCACGAACCTGCAAGTTCTGATCAACAAAAGCTTTTGATGAAATCATATCAAGAAGAAACGAAACTGTACACGAACACGAAGTGGAGGAGGAAGCTCCTTTGTAACTGATAAATAAAGGACACTAAAAAACCGCTCGTGCGTATCAAGCTTACGCTGATGACCAACTAAAAATAAATTCCCACGTCTGGCATCGAACCAACATCCAAGATGCAACAAGATCCCACAGTAACTCCTCTCACATTACAACCCGTAAGTCAAAACCGCAGACTTTAGCAAACAAAAAGATAAATTAAAAACATCTCGTTGCTTTACTTCATTCGAGTCAGGTAAGGAATCAACGGGAATATTGTTGGCAGGAAGAGGACAATTTACTTCAAACCTCTCCTTCTGTCACCCTACGGTGTCACCAAAACTAATAATCATTATTACCCTTACCTGTGGGTCTAGCTCAAACGTGAGATATTCATGTTCTAATATTATAAAGAGGTGAAGTTTGTATGTTTGAAAATCAAAAATAAAAATCAAAACTGGTACGGGTAAAGTGTTAACAAAATAAGCTAACCGACACCCGTGTTCCTTCCCACAGTGCGGTGCTTAGGTATTGCACTGTGTGGAGAATAGCTGATACCTTTCTTTTTCAGCGATTTCTGGTGCGATTTTTGGTTTCATAGTAAAAGATGTTAAAAGTAATGAGTACTTTACTCATTAAAATATGTCTCAATTCAATGGTCAGTCGTTTAACAAGAAACCGGGTAAATACAACGTATGTATACAACGGGTTAGAAAGAGGTGTACCTAATAGTATACCCAAACGCCAGTTTTGTTTAAGTCGCATGTAACAGGCGGCGAACCTGTCATCAACTGGGCACAAGTCCAGATTCCGTGACTGCTACTGAGAAAGTAAATAGCATTGCCCGACTTGGGAATTAAACGTAAAACCTCACGCTCAGCACCAGCAGGCTCCTGCGACCACTACACCAACGAGGCAGTCAATTTATATATACTTGTATTATCAGCTATACAATAGACATCATGTATCACAGCGTCCAATCACGCGTCGCCTCTAGTGACGTAACAAATGGACACGTCAGTCAAACGAGTCGACTTGTCTGACCGTATGCCTCCGTGTGATGTGTTAACACGATTGTGTGTTAGCTAACATGTTAGAACTTGTTACGTGCTGTCTTGATGTGATTCATTTTGTGGTTTAAAAGAGGATGTAGTGGCAACAATTAAAAAGAGCCGAGGTGTATGCTTAGATGGTTTGGTTATGTTGAGAGGATAAATGAAAAGCGAATAACAAAAGGTATTTACAAGACAGATTATTATGAGTAAATGCACCGATTTACTTCAGAAGAATCAGGTACGTAATACTCGCAACCGGCGTGCTTGTATGACCAGATGTATGACCGTGGACGAAGATAAAGGAGTCTGGTGAGGATCGCAGAAAGTGGCGTTCTGTAGATTCTGCCTACCTCCGTGGGGATAGACAGGCATGGGGAAAAGGTGTGAGTTTGAGTGTATGTTAGAACTTGTGACGTGTTTTCTGAAGAACTTTCATGTTGCATACAACTTCAAGAACTCCTTGTCCAAAAAACTAGCCTTTCGTTTCCTGAGTCGGATAAAGTTTTATAGGTTCTTTCCACCAGGAATTTCTAAGTAGCAGTCTGGATGTGTACCAGGTTGATGACAAGGCAATAGGGTATCTCGTATTACATGGAATTTGAACATAACTGGTGTTGTGGATAGAGTAGAGTAGAGTACCTCTGCCTGACCCTTCGGGGATTACAAGTCTGCTGTTATGCTATGTAATAGTGAATTCAAAATGTAATACATTTCTTAATAATACTAAAGTAATAAGTCTGTAATATCTCCGGACTTCGATCTTCTACGTAACTTCTTATTCTTATTCAAATATCAAATCAAAACACTATCTATCGTTTTTATGATATCGTAAAAAAGCTCCACACGTAAAAATAAGAGCAAAGAGATTTGAATACAATAATAATTCGAATACAATTTATATTATTTTACAAGTGGCAACTCTAAAAGCTTTCAGTGAAACGGTTTTCAACTTTCTTTCGGTTAAAAGATGAAACTTTCAAAATACACGATTGAATTTTATATTTTCAAATAATATTTTTGTTTCATTGTTTTCTTTGTATTTTTTTGTAACTTAGTTTTCGGGACAACCTTTCGGAATCAGCTGTTGGCTGTCAACAAGGTGACCCCCTCGGGCCAGTGATTTTTAGTTTAGCTATCCACCCTATTGTTCGACAGATAATTTCATAATTTAACGTTTGTTATCTTGATGATGGAACCTTGGGAGGTGATGTGGATTCCGTCTTAAAAGATCTAAATTTCTTGAAAAATGGACTCCATTCCATTGGCCTCCACCTCAACGTCTCAAAATGCAAAATATATGTACCGGACAGTACCGACAGCCAACGGACTCTTTCAATATTTAACGCAAAAGCATGGCACCCCTGGCATCAAAATTATAGAAAAAAGCTCTCTTCGTCTCCTTGGGTCTCCGATCTTTGAAAATTCTTTTCCCGATTTTATGGAGGAAAAAATTCAAAATATCAATGATGTTTCGGAAAGATTGCTCCAAAATAATATACATTCGGCCACCACAATAATTCGTTACTGCTGTTTCGGCCCAAAATTAACATATTTCTTTCGTGCTTTCCCTTTATGGAAGCACATTCACCTTTTGGACAAAATGGATCAAACTATCAGACATTACTATATCATCAACTTTAAATGTGGCTTTGGACGACCGAACTTGGGCACAAGCTACTTTTCCCATTCGATGGGAGGACTCGGGTTCCGCAAAATTTCCAGTATTAGTTTACCGGCCTTTATATCCTCGGTCCACAGCACTAAGAAATTAATCAGGACTATCCTGGCTTCCACACTGGTTGATTTTGAAGTGCGGTGCTTCTCCGAGGCTATCGATGCTAATACTGAAGAACCCGACCATCCATTTTCCCAGGAGGGACGACGTTATCCGAATAAATAGTTTAATACTTTATATTGTCATAGCTGACCTTTTATTATATCAGGTAGATATTAACATTTTGTGGCTAAATAATAACAGTCACACGGGTCAATCTTAAAGGTTAAGCAGCACTTGCTTAGGTCGGTCCGTGGATGGGTGACCTTCAATTACATACCGAGTTTCCTCCGTGCCTCGGAAAGCTTGTTAAGACGTTGGTCCTGGCTGTCATTTGTAGATCTTTTACAGTCGTTACAGGTAGTCAGTGGCCCGAAAGTCTGACAACCAGTCTTACCAAGGGCTACTGTATGTAGGTAGTATACTTGGCCCGTTAATTTGTTTTGGTTCTTGGACATGCCGGTTTCTTCACGATGTTTTCCAAACCGTTTCGAGAGCATTGGTGTTACTGCTCGTAAGTTGGTGACGCCACCCCTGGGCCACCGCTGCTCTCCGCACCTGTTTCATAAAATAACGGAAAAAACGTACTACCTACCCATCTAACTTCTGAGTATCCCTTCAGGGAGCACAATGTTACGTCATGTCAACCTAGGTACAATTTTTACCACCAACACATACCTGGATTCTAATTCTTGTCACATACGGTGTGCCAAACATACGGGGAGTGACAGTCAACCCTTCAGTCACCGGGACACCGTGCCTTAACCCTTCTCACGACCATGGGAAACTGGACAACTGACATTTATAGTTTACTACAAGTTTTACTTATGCTTGTCAAGACGGGTCAGATCTAAAGGATGTAACAAGACCCTTAGCGAAGCCGAGAGGCACTTGTTGTCCTCGTCATTGCGATCATTTTTTTGTTCTAGACTATACCGGGAACCTTCTAGTTACGGGGATATTGGGGGTCAAAGTTCCCACATTTTCACAAGTTTTTTTTAAATACACATGTATTTATATGTAATGTACAATGTAATATTTTTACTTAAAATACCTCAACGACCCCGTTACTATTCAATGCAGTTATAAACACAATGTTTTGAGTGCGTTACATTGAGTCCTACCGTAAAACGTGTTTTTTCAGCCCAAAAAAAAAATGTCGTTTCCCAGCAATAATTTTTGCGTAAAGTTACTTAGTTTGATGTACAGAATGCTTGGTTGACGGCTTCGTGAAAGGTTCGTTTACACCCTGTATGATGACCATGAGGTGTGTTCACTTGGCGGTGTTCACATCGGCAGTATTTGTTGAACAACAAAGCTGCTACACATATTCATTAGGTTCAGTCTGTTCGGGATTTACCATTGCTGAACCATGTTTGGGTCGGCACGATTAAAAATAAACCGAGCGGCTGTTTCCCAAACGTATACCAACATACCTTTATTATCGATTTTGCCGGTCAGCTTTATCGAATCATCATATTATCTATGACCCAATTTAAGAACTAAAATCCTGCATCATGCAATCAGAGTTATCTGTGAGTTAAGCCCAAATACCAGAACCGGGACAGTAGCCCTCCAGACACAACACCAGTCTGCTCGGAGGATCCTCTCTTAGAAACGGGGGATGAGGAACTGTACTCCCTGTTCCTCATACCCCTAACCCTCAATCTGACCTGGACACGTGTCTCTTTAACCTTGACCGACCATAAGTTTCGCAGACAATAATAAACGTCTTTTACATTTCATCTGTGAAGTCCTTGGTCCTAGATAAATGTCGAAACCTAAATTGTTTTTTAAACGCTCATAGCATTGAATAATATCTAAATAGTCTTTTTATGAAAGTCTGAAAACAGTTTATCTTCAAAGGTTGTAACATATAAAAAGGCTTTCTTAACAAGCTATGAACACATTCAATTAAAGATTAATGTTCTTTTAAACCTTAAACGATCGTATAGACAAAATAATCGAGCAATAGTAATCAATATATATAGTAATCAATAGTAATAATATATGCCCATTGTTGATATCGGTTTGGCAACACTTCTCAAATGTTCGTAAATGTTTTCTTGGTGGGGCGAGTGTTCAAAGCTCAACATTTGAAAGATATTACATAAAATTGAATAAATAGTTAATTCATAGGCAATTCAGTAAGTGAATAGTTAATTTAGTAATGTTTTTAAACGACTGATGAGCATGAAGTCCTGGGTTCGATTTCCGGGCCGGGCAAAGTGTTATAGGGTTCTTTCTTCAGGAATTTCGAATTTCTCAATATCAGCCTTGGATACTGGATTTGGGTCCGGTTGATGGCAACAGGCTCGCCCCTTGGTACATGGGACTTAAACATAACTGGCTAAGTGTGGGTGTACTATTAGGTACAATTCTACCTAACCTTTCGGAGATTACGGGCGTGATGTTATGTTATGTCTTTAAACGACATTGCTATCATTACTCTACATATATCACAGATTGATCGGTCTATAAACTGACACTAAAACTTTGAGTGAAAAACCTTGAAACATATTTAAATGAAACATGTTCTTTTTTTCTAATCCATTCTCACAGGAAGCATGAAAACACACACACTCAGAATTTATAACATTACGAAATTGTACACACATTTCTGATTATACTCAGGTAGTGCTCTGTGCCATCTGCTTACCCGCTTTATTTATTATTCATAGAAGTTATGGCGCGGCCACAGGCAGATCTGGAGTGAGACCAAAGCCTAGGTTAGAATATTTAGACCTAGACTGTGTGCCGAGTTACGGAGAACCAATTAAGTCTATTACTTAGGTCCTGTAGTAATTGAGATGTTAGTGTGTGGTGAATTGATTTATTAGTAAAAGCAAGCAAGCAAGGAAAGCGTTAAAAGTTCTTATACAGTTGATTAAACTAAACAATTACAAAATCAATAGAAATAGAAGGAATATTTGTCATGACGTGTTCTAAATTGAATACGGCATTTACAAATTGATGGCGACAAGCTCGCCCTTTTCATGGGACCTCAGAATAACTGGAAATATGGATGTACTATAATTACACCTCTGCTTAACCCTTCGGGGATAACCGGAGTGATGTTATGATGTTTATGTAAACGAAATCTGACTTTAAACTTAGGAAGTCTGTATACTTTTATTGTCAAATCTTTGTAGGAGAAAATGTCAAATCATCTGAACTGTTTCATAGATTAGTTTTGTTACAGCCACAAATACTCCAAACCTTGATTTAATTTGAATTTCTGAACCAAACCACGGTTTGTTGCGAGATTGATTCTGAAAACTAGAATCCTAAAGGTGCAAATGACCCAATTCCACCCCAAATCTGTAGGGTTAGGGATTAATCGGGCGACCGATCCCGACCCTCAAGATCTGGGATCTGTTGCCTGATTAGAAATATCCCGAGATAGATCATGTACTCACCTCCGCTCACCTGTGTGAACCTTTCTAGAGTAAGGATTTTGGTCCTCGGAGTTGATTTATTTGGTTTGTTTTAACATTCTGCACTATCATAGTTTTAATTATCTTTTTATCAACTCCAAGCTAGAATGTTTCCAAAATATTCATGTTAAATGCTATGTAAAATATTCAGTGTTTATCGCGAAAATGACCTAGGATTGGATTCAGCAAGTAGCACCACCCTCCTGCCCGCAAAAATGTGCACGATACCATACACCCAAACCGATACTTTCCCGGAATTAACACAAAATATTTTGCACAACATTTAATGTCATAGATTTTCGCAAAGTAACGCCAGATTCCATAAATTATCATGATTACATAACATAACATACTATTAGTAAAGTACGCCCACATTTCACCGGTTATGTTTAAGTCCTATGTAAAGCGGGCGAGCTTCATCTACCGCTCAGAAATCCAAGGTCCCGGCTGTTAATGAAAAAATTTTGATGGAAAAACTCAATAACACTTTGAATCACCTGGAAATCGAACTCAGAACTTTATTCTAAACTGTAGCACTTACGATCACTAGACCACCGAAGCAGATCGTAACTATATGGGCAATGCTGTCTTAAATAATAAATAATCTAACTATAACCGTAAATACACTACACACACACACTACAAGAATGTTGTTAGTATTTTCCCGGCTAAAGAATTGTTTATTGCAGATTTTTTTACCAAACATAATCACTTGATCAATTAAATGATAATCACAAACTAAAAGCGAACTGAATTTATTTTTACAACAAACATTATAAATCTAATAGTACACAGCAGGACAAGCATGAAAGATTTATATTTACCCACGTAAAGCCTGGACTAAGATAAAAGCTTACAACTTAATCCACCCAAAAATACATTACTAGAACGTTTACAAGGAAGCTTAACTTAAGTCTGAAACTAGGAATAATGAAATAATCTGCCAAAATTTAGTCCTTTGTGATGTTTGGCGGTTAGCTGCTGGTAGCGCTGTCAGGCGTCCTAATGCACTCGGGACGTGCCGGTTTTGAGATTATTTTATTCACTCTTAATCGACGGCAAATGTCTAGATTTTTCACTAGGTACTTAAATCTATCTACCTCTTTAGTTAGCACCTCTTTAGTTAGGTCTTGACTTAATATAGATTGTTTCATCACACTCTACCACATGGGCGTACAAATGTTAAATATACATTGGTGATTAATAATAATATTTTTTTTAAATTATAGTTAAAATTAAAAAAGGAATGTCATAAATGAAATAATATAAATAATAATTGAATTAAATTACAATGTCAGTGTCATTTAAGTAGACATTCAAATTATAATAACATTTATTACATCAAAATTCTTTAAATTGCTTAAATCTTAAATCCAAATCTAACTCTCTAATTGATTTTTTGATTTTATTATAAATTTGAGGGGCTCTGCAGAATATGCTTTTCCGCATAAGAGCTGTAATGGCTCTGCGTCCGCGTTACATGTCATTTTGCCTGTTACGTTGTACAGTATCAGATAGATGAGAAAACAAATTTGAATTTAATCTCACAAATAAGGCAGTTTCCTAAACAACATTATTTTTAGTATATGCGAAACCTGAATATAGTTTGTTCAGAATAAGTAACTGAATCGATTTCAGTAATCTTTAACCCATGTTATATTTTGTCAAAAAAATATTTTAAAAAAGTTACAAGTTGGATACCGAGCGACATTAAGTACCTATCGCAATCATTTAGGTACCTACTGCCAAATTATTATTATTAATAAGCTCAAGACGACGCTGGAGGCGCGTGCGCGCTGCGTGGTGACCACGTTTTTGAGCGGACAACCAGGTAACAGAACAAGCTTATAACTTTGTGATTTTTCATGATACAGTTTTGAAATTTTGTATATTAGATTCTTTACATAAAAATACTAGACACGTGTTTCAGGTTTCGCATAAATACTAAAACTAATGTTATATATATATATTTATTATATGCAATGGTAACATAATTTCATTAAGACTGACCGTCTAATAAACATTAATGTTATGTTACCTGTTTTTTATAGCTGTCTGTTTGAAATCTAAGTCTTTTTCCTCCATCCTCTCTATTATTATATAATATTATCATCTTTTGCTTTATCCTTTCTCGTCCCGAAAATTCTCATACAAGACTTGGCAACACTAGCCACTGGCTTTGTACTCGTACATACTTGCTTGACCACCGGACAAATTCGTCCGTTTCGTCCTCTGTTAGCCAGAATACCGGTCGTTAAGTCCCCGGTGTCGATTTTCAGATCAAACAAAGTGAAATTGGGTTTTCCTCGATACAGTTTGGGGGTTCTAATTTGTGGTTGAACTGCTGCAAGCTTCTGTGCGGTTTTAAGGACCAAATTAGTGAGTCTGTTTAAAAAAAACTGGTAACTTTGAGGTTGACTGTGCTGGTACAGTCTGATTGATCTATAATGTATGGAGCTATAGAGAAGCGATTGTACTGCCGCTCTATAAAAGAAACGACATTTTTGCCATCGCGGGTAAAACATGGATGAGGCTGGCACGTGGAAATTGGGACCAGCAAAGAGACGCCTATGCAACCTACTTACGTTTAGAGCAGTGACGACCAGGCTGTGGATAATGATGATGCTGAGAAAATATAATATAACCGCGCAAAAGAAAGACATCGATTTTTTATCCGTAATAGATCCCTAATGTACAATATTCATATTACACCAAACAACACTCATGCTAATCATACTTACTCCCATAAGAGCAATATCAAAGAATTAAGAAGTAAAAGTTCTAGTCTCTACGCGTATGTCGAGCTTCACTATTTTAACCATTCATCTGTTTTGAAGCGAAGTAGAGCTCTGACACGGTTACCTGTCTCTACTCCCTGCAAAGTGCAATTTAATCAACATCCAACTTACATATTCATACTAAACGAAGTTTTAAACAGTGTTCTAGCACTAATTGTAATTCCGCTTCCACTTGGACGAACGCAGTAAATATACAGCAAAAACTTAATCGAAAAACGGAATCCTCACCCAAAGCGTGTTTATTTTGAGAGCGATTGTATCGTTGAAATAGTAATTTGTCGCTTACGTTATACCGCCAAACATCATCTCTAAAGCTTTTATTTACAGTTTTATTCCCAAACACATTACCGTAGAACAGTCACAACAGTAAGAGGGTCCCTAATGTAAAACCACAAAGATTTAACGCCACTACTCATTCTGAGCACGAAAGGAATTCATGTAATTAAACTCGAGTCCCGAAGAATTAAAATTCATTCGTTAAAAACCGCATTCTGTTAATACACTAACGTTTTGGGAGTAAATGCGGACAAATAGAGAGGTTAGTCGACGTTAGAAAGTTAGGACTTGCGTGCAATTTCCGCGGCCTAAAACCTAAAAGAGTCAGTAAAAATAGGGCACGCCACTTCACAACGCTTGTCTTCACCGAATTCTGGTGACCTGAAGAGCTCGCACACCCCAACAGAACCACCCCTGTGCGTACACTCGCACCCACACAGGGGAACACCGCCCCTGCACAACCAGCCTCGCCAGTACCCGCGGATCAGTCGCGAGGAGCGCACGTCGCTTCTGCCCCTCCCGAACGAGCAAACGCGCCGAATGTTTTCGTACCCGGATTACTAAACGTCGATGCTTTGTGTCAGTATTTATTATTATCTTAATAACATAATTACGTCACAGCGGGAATTGTGCCTGTTCGGATCCAGTGTGTGAAACTCAGGTTTCATTCAGTGAGGTGTGATTTTCGGGTGTAACTATTACCCGAGGAAGTGTCAAATTTTTGTGATTTCAGTGTACTGCTACGCAATCGTCGACCGTAAGCTATTTTGAATGATTTATATTATTTTTCTCTGGGTCCGCTCCGCTCGACCGGCTAGTTGGGATATATTCTCGTCTTACGTTTGTTGGGCAGATTAGATTGATGACGTTCGGTGGGATGCTGCTTTAGTATTTTTTCGGCACATTTATCATCTCTGACAATATTTGAGTGTTCAGGAATTTTCATAACACCCAGCCAATAAATGTTAATAGATTGATCCGCTATTTCATATTTCTCCCAAAATTCTCTTCCGGAAAAATTGGTCATTTGACCCGAAATTTTTCACAGAAAATAAACACAAGTCGATAAACGATATTGAATACTATGGGGGATGTTGACAGTCCCTCAGCCCGATCTGGGACACTAACGGTGTCTGTTACACGAACCACTTTAGCTAAACAAGCAAACAGTGCCTTTAACCAATTTTGTTTAGTCAAGTCTTTGATGGTTACACGAAGTACATATATTGAAGAACCAACCAGATACAATTTTTTTCAAACTATAATATATGAATGCCATGTTATGTTTAGCGAAAAGACCAGAATTCATGCAACCAAAACATTTACTGAAGGAAAACTGTAATTTGACGAAAAAATATTGGACAAATCCAAACTCAAATCCAGCATTAACAAAATTGAGCGTCGCATAAAACGACATGTAAAATAAAATTTTATTTGCATTGCACTGTGGGCCCAAATAGAATTTTGTTGATAGCCTTTTGACTCCGAACATAGTAATGTTTACCATATTTTATCGTAAATGTGGGACGCAAATTTGGGAAATGAACGTCAAATAATCCACAAAACTTTGTCCTGTGTTGAATTAATGTCTGTTTATAAAGACTTTATTTAATCACAGCACACGAGACAACATTTTCAGTACAAATTAGCAACTTGGCTTTACGAAGTATTTCGAATTAATTTACTCGGAATTCGTTCTACATGTGAACTACCTACGTTAAAGTTAACAAATTCAATAAATCAAGCTGATTCTAATGAACTCATGAATCTCTTTAGACTTTCTTTTTAAACAAAATATAATGTTATATAACCAACCCGGATTCTTCAGAAAGTGTTCTGAAAGGACCAGTTTTAATAAGAAAAGCTTGAGAATTTGAGTTGATTGTACGCTTAGATGGTGGAAAAAGAAACTTTTCTTAACTCTTTGAGGGGTAAACTACCCCAATTTGGAATCTATTTTTACACCAACCCTTGGGAATTTTCCTAATTTTATGATTTCGCAGTTAACTCTGCCTGTATGTACGTGACCTTCTCATGCCATAACGGCTAAATGGATTTGGCACACAAGTAAACCAAGACCAGGGATAGGACATAATATATTTTTTATCCCGATAGTGCGATTCCGAGGGATAACTTTCGACTTCAACCCGGACAAACCCGCAGGGAACAGCTAGTTGCTCTATAACCCTGTAATTATATGAGATTTGTTTTCCACATCACCCTATCTTCACATCTCCAAGGGTAGGGGGTAATCAATAGTAATTTTCCCGTAGCCATAAGTATCAATCTACTCGAATGCTGTTTGTAGACTCCACATATTGCCATTAAAGGCAATTGAGTCTCCATACACTGGTGTATCAATAAGCGAGTTATTACTTCTGTCGCGATTCAGCGATTGATATGAAACGACTTCAATCTATTTCTGATTCAAATAAATGTTAGGATGTCGGAACAGTTGAAGAGAATGCGTTTGAAATAAATTGTGTAGTTGTGTAGCAGAAAAGTGTATTATTGTGTTTCTCAAAGCTTATTGTTTTCTAAAAGGTTCTCTTCTAAATCGAGAGACAGACTATTTTATTTATAAATGGGACGTATTATTTCCAACACTTTATTTCCCAACTATCAGACTCCCGTTGCGGCTGATCGTAGGTCTCCCCACACAGTATCACTAGTACTACATATTTGGTATATTGATTTAGAAACTTATTTTTCAAATCCAAGCCCATATTATGAAACTACTCCCAGACAAGAATCGATGCTTGAGTGCAGATTAGACAGTTTTCTCCATACAAATACTGTCAAAATCTGATCTCAAGCATAGTGTTCTTATAATATTATATCGATCCATCCATGAGTTATTTTTTCTGAAGATCTTGTTGGTGGTCATTGCATTGCATTGCCTAATTACAAAAAAATCGAGATCTTTATTTATCTTTATTATAATAAAAATAATGTTTTCGTAGAATTACTTAAAACATTAATTTTATAACCTTAAAGTTTTCATCTTTCTGTATGATCGCGTTGATCTTGATGTGGTATAAAGCCCTGAGTCTAGAAGTGCTCGGTCGTAGGCGCTAAACTCGCCCCCATAACATGGGACTTAAACATAATTTGCCTAATGAGGGTGTACCCACTGCATGTTACCTCTGCCTAATCCTTCGGGGATAACAGGTGTGATGTTATGTCGTGTTATCAAACTCTTCTTCACAATATGACCAATATTTTTTCGCAGAATTCCTTTTAAAAATAAAAGTTAAAGGTAGCAACACATTACTCAATTCTTTATTTATACATACCATTGGAAATATTTTCAAGTACAAAATACCTCCTGAAAATGTAAGTAAACACAAATTGTTAAGTAAATCTCCGCAGTTCAGTTGTTATGTATCTGTTTCGTTTGCTTAAGGAAAGTAAACATTTTTGTTTCCATTTCGATCATATTTTTTTCTCTTAATGGATATGGGTTGGGGTAGCTCGGACGGTTGTCGGTTGTGCTTTAATTTGTTCGTTAGTTGAAAATATAAATGGTTTTGTGGAGTGTTTCATGTTGTTTGTTTTGTATGATGATTTGTTTACATTTCATTGATATATTGTCAGTTTGAATTATCGTGGGCTCGGAACTACCCTCTAAAGTCTAAATAGATCGATTGCGAATTCAGAATGTGATTCATTGTCCATAACCACCAAGGGTTATAATACCCTTCTTATGTATTCACTTTATCAGTCAATACCAACGTCTTAGAAACAGAAATATCGACACTAATAGTTATCAATCGTTCTTAAAGATAACAAGAAAGTCTTAAAAATAGGTATCAAATACGTCAGAAAACCAAAACAAACGCCATTTGTGTTGGTAAAAACCGCTATTTTTGGATGTAAGGACCAGAATTTTCTTCAGGAAATATGTGACTTTTCCTTATTGACAGAATATTTAAAACCAAAGCAGCACAGTATAAAATAATGTCTTGTCTGTTTATTATGACAAGAATAATGAGAAATTGACTGTCAGATCTGACTTTTAACATCTTGGCACTTCAAACTTGTAAATAGTCTAAAAGTAACAATTGTTTTTTTATAAAAAAAATATCCGTGGTACTCGTCGTCACGCCTTCTTGGTCTTGGACTGCCTCGTGTGTCCAGTGGTCACAATCGCGACTACTGAGCATGAGATCACGGGTTCAATTTCCGGGTCGGGCAAACTGTTATTGGGTTTTTCCATCAGGAATTTCTCAGTAGCACACGTGGTACTAGGCTTGCCCCCTATTACGGGACGTAAACATAACTGGCATAATGTGGGTGAAGGTGCTATTAGGTACACCTCTGCCTAACCCTTCGGGGATCACAGACGTGATGTTATGTCCATGGCACCTGGTTCGAACTTCAGGTTACATGAAGTCTTTAATAAAGTAAGATTATGTTCCATCTCTTAACTTTAAAGCCTCGTATTATTATTTCAAACGACACTTGTTTAGACCCCAAGAACCCCACAAAATATCCAACTAAGGATTTCTTTTCAACTTCAGTTATCATATTCACACCCATAAACCTGTCTAGCAAAAATAAAACAACAAAAACACATTTATTTATGAAACATAACGAAAATCCAGTCGTCTGACAAAAATTTCTCCTAAACCGCTACTCAAATCAGCATGCGAATGTCTTTATCTTGTTTATGTTACAGATTTACGATGCTGCGTAAAACAAATCACTTGTATTCATCAGTTCGGTTTAGAGGCACCGATGATATCGATTTGTATTTATGCATCTGTAGTTGTGTTTGCGGGTATTAACATAATGCGATAGCTTCGGATCAAAATGGGTTGAATAAAATAAAAGAAGATAATCGTATTTGTTTTGACGGATCCAAGTGGGTGGGTACAATAAAGTATTTACTGAAAGAAAACCAATAGATAGACGAATAAAACGAAACAGTAATGTAAGTATGTTTTTACAAAAACATTCAAAATGTATCCCTCAGTGTGAAGCCAGATGGACGTGCGTGTCATTGCGTAGTTAGTTGATTTTAGAGAAATCTTTTTTCGTTATGAGCAGTAGTGGCTCAGTGGTATCGGCACCGATTTACGACTTGTTGGTCGTAGACTAACACCACTGTTCTCAAAACTGTGAAAAAAAACGTCTTGGGGAAACCGGCATGTCCTAGAACCAAAAATTCAAAGGCATGTTACGGTTAAAGATATTTATTTCTCAAAAGAATTACAAATTCACTTACAGAGAAAACATAATTTTAAGAACAATGTTATCTGCCAGTAAGCGTAGATAAAAACAAAAACAAATGCACATCTTAAAACTACCATTACAATAATACTTCGACTTAGCATACATCGCTTTAGTATAACAAGTCATCATTTTCCTGGCCTTGTCCCATGACACTTGTGGTCGGCGCAACACGTTTTTTTCTTCCAATCTCCTCTGTCAACCGTCACGCTATCATTTACTCCTTTAACTTTCATATCATTCCTCACACAATCCACCCATCGTTTCTTTGGTCTTCCTCTCCCTCTCCATCCATCAACGTTTATATTCATCACACTTTTAGTCACATGCGATTCGTCCCTCCTCATCACATGTCCATACCAAGACAGTCGATTCCCTTTCAACTTTTCTGTAACTGGCGCAACTTTTAAACTTTTTCTAATATACTCGTCCCTTACCTTATCCATTCTTGTCAAACCACACATCCACCTCAACATTCTCATCTCCGCTACATGCAATCTTTTTTCATCCATCTTCTTCACAGTCCAGCATTCCGATCCATACAATATGACAGGTCTTATCACGGATTCGTATATTTTCACCTTTAACTTGAGGGGCATCCGTGGGTCATAAGTTGTTCCAGTGACCTCCATTTCATCCATCCTGAGTTGATCCAGTGTGTTACGTCTCGATATACCTCGCCATCCCCTTGGACAAGCGACCCGAGGTACCGAAAATCGGAACAGATCGGTATGGGCGTTCCGGCAAGAGTTATGGGCACAGGACTGGAGAGACCGCCGAAATCGCAGAATAGGTACTCTGTTTTGGTCCTACTGACTTTAAGGCCAACATTCTCCAGTCTTTGCCACCACACCTCTAATCTGCTCTGGACCTCTAGGCCACTCTCGGCAACCAACACAATGTCATCGGCAAACAGCATACACCAGCGAGCCTCTTCCTGGATGTCCGATGTAAGTGCGTCCATTATCACCAGGAAGAGGTAAGGGCTTAGAGCTGACCCTTGGTGCAAGCCGACAGCCACATTGAAGCTGTCGGTAGTGACCGCTGTAGACCGGACTTGGATGGATACTACATCGACTGTACATCGCTCGGATCAACTGCACATACTTCCCAGGTATACCTTTCTCTTTCAGGGCCTTAGCATAACAAGTACAAAATAAAAAATCAGAAGAAGGTAGGTTACACACTAAAAACAAGAAATAACACAACAGAGAACAACACACAAACTTGTACGCACTAGGCCCACGTGTTGGAGACGGGCCCACTCTCTATCTATAGATAGCAGGCCTGTGGCCCAGCACTGAACGTTACCTATAAGCTGATTATACTTCAACAAACCATCTACATATTAAAATCTCTATATTATGTCAGCTGATTATGTAGATATTTAATTAATTCCTTTTCTAAAGTAATAAAGTATGTGCGTATGCTAAGACCAAATTTCTGACATTGGATGGCAGAATACAGATGTGTGCCGAATATCAGTAATTTACCGAGTAAACCTTTCGCCGAAACTCATGGAATCCGACACAAATTAAATGTACGCTCAGTGGGTATTTATGTACGAGTGACGTCATTACCATAATGTGTTTCCAGTTATCATGCTTTCAAAATCTCACTTTTGATTCGCGTTTTGTGGATGTTTGGGGCAGTGTTTAATTTGAAATTAGAATCTGTTCTTATGATCGGCTTTTATCGGAAATGTGAACATTACTCTATAAGTCGGGTTTTTAGAGAATTACAGAAGCCTAGTGCCTAATCGTCACACCGTGGGTGCCTGAAGACGGTAGTCGTCACCGAGGCAGGCCTAAGAAATGCTGGCGTGACGATTTGGACTCGTTCCTGACTGATTGGCCAGAGGAGGCAAAACATCGGGAAAGTTGGAAAGGAATGGGCGAGGCATTTGCCCAGCAAGTGGGACAGAATAGGCAAATTAAAAAAAATGCCGAATTATTACTCATAATCATAATAGTTATCTACTTGATTTTCACTTCCCAAATGTCGATGGCGTGGTTGGCTCCCCGTGTAACCCAAAGCAATTGATCATCAGTATTTGACATGGGACGGCTGTCTAATTAGCTAATAGCTAATGTGATACCTCTTGGACAGACTAAGTAGTTGTCAGACTTTTGGCTGTTAGGACTTTTGGCTTATAGTATCAACTGTCAAAAATCTACGAACGATAGTCGACAGACCGGGACCAACAGCTTAACAGCCTAATTACATTCTACAACTCACGCTTTTTTTCCCATGGGGTTTAGGCAGAAACTAAAGAAAGCCATTTGTCACAATTATTTTGCTACTACTACTCTTTCAACAACGATTCTGTTTTGCACTTTTATTATTTTAATTTACTTTGGTTTGTATTAATTATGACAACATTAACTATAATGACCACACTTTTACTATGTTTTTAAATTTTCCAGCGTGTGTGGCACTCGAAGGCCGCAGTTCCAGCTGAGGCCCTTTTGGCATTAAAAGCATTGTTTACTTTTAGGTTTTGTAGTGTTTTTGTTTGTTTTTATGTCAATAGACGCAAAGTGCGTTTATTGACATAAAAACAAACTTTCTTTCTTTCTTTTCAATTTAGGCAGTGATAAGCAACTTGAAATATCAATAAAAGGTACATAATAATATTACATCAGAAAATAAAAACTAGGAGGTACGTGACATCTGAAATCACTCTTAAAAAAGAAAATTTATTTGTCTTGCCTGTTACCCAGTCCCTGAGGTTCGAACGTCAATCCAAAATAGATTGACATTGAGTCCTGAGGGCCTGCAAATATTTCCGTAAACAAACATTCACGTTGTGTTTTGTTTTCGTTAAATCATTTTTGACTGCCTTGTTGGACGTAAGCGTTACTGCTGCGCATAAGGGCTTGGGTTCGCTTCCCATGTCGAGTTAAGTTTTATTGGGTTTTTTCATTAGAATTATAGCCTGGTTGATGGCTATAAGCTTGCCACCTATTACATGGGTGTACCGCAGCTACAACTGTCTAACCCTTCAGTAATCACAGGCGTGATGTTATGTTATGTTGTTCTGGACATTTATTTTCGTTGAATGATTTTGGATATGTACTACCTACATTTTCTCTCTGTGTTAGCTATCTACAGAATACATAAAGAGGGCAGTGGCATCCAGCTGAGTACTGATAAGATCAGCTTAACACCTGGTTTCCTGTGAGACCGTTAACTAGCTGTAACCGTACTGACAACGAACAATTAGCAATCGCAAGAGTTTTAATCAACAGAATTAAGGATCTTAATCAGACCCCTAAGTATTTAGTAGATTTTAGTCAACCTTACTTAAGTTATTTAAATAAAAATGACTTTGTTTGTCACGCCTTATTGTATTATCGACATCTAGGATCCTTACGTTATATTCCGGCAGGATGTATCCGTGGGTTAATTTTGACTGCCTCGTTGGTTTAGTGGTCGCAAACGCGAGTGCTGAGCATAAGGTCCTGGGTTCGATTTCCAGGTCGGGCAAAGTGATATTGGGTTTATCTATCGAGAATTTCTCAGCTTGCCCCCTATAACATGGGACTTAAAGTAACTGGCAAAATGTGGGTGTACTACTAGGTACACCTCTGCCTAACCCTTCGGGGATTATAGGCGTGATGTTATGTTATGTAATTTCGACCTTCACGCAAGTGAGGCCGCAGCCAAAAGCTTGTCGACAAATACTTGTATTTAATAAAGGTCCTTCTACGTGGACGTACAGTGACGAGCACCAATATGTGTACACTTTCCTACATTTATACACAATTTTCGCGAGAAATAACGATTGTAATTTGCAGATAGGATCTTTTTCGTAAAAATATGAGTTCCAGAATACTATGTTTGTAACAACATGAAATATTAATCAGAAGACTAGGAGAAAATCACTTTTAAAAGTTGTTAAGTGTTTACATATTGGTGCTCGTGACTGTACAACATTAATTGTTATTATTTTCAGTTCGGAAAATTGTGTTATTAAGTTATTGTCTCAATAATTCTTAATAGCCTTGGACTAAGGATTTTGTCCGGAATCTGATATTCTTCTTGGAATTTGATAATTGACATACCGCTTGCCCTAAATTAGGAAAATTGAGGATTTAATTGAATAGCTAGATTGTTATTCTACTAGTGCTGTAGTGGCTTTGAAGAAACAATGAATGGTTTGTGTGAGGAAATTATATGAATGAAAAAGGAGTAAATGATAGCGTGACGGTTGACAGGGGAGAAGAAGTGGAAGAAGACGTGTTGCGCCGACCCCAAGTGACATGGGACAAGGGCAGGAAGATGGTGATACTGTAGCGGCTTTAAGCTACACCGTAATATCCATTGCTTGATTTGCCCTGCTCGAATAATAGATTTGTTCACCAAGGTGCACCAGGGGGCTAAACAAGTACCGGTCGGTTTCAAGGTGTTTCATATTTCAGCAACGACTTTCAACGGAACTGTCAGAAGCTGTTGATATCTTATGTCAGTCCTGTACATTTTTAATTTTCTATTATCGCTATCTATCTATACATATAATAAAATCGTAGACTTTCCGTGTCTGTACATTAGATATTTTTACAAAAAAATCACTGGAAGGTGCTAGAAATAAGTAGTAGAAAGTAAAAAAATATTTTTTTAAATTTTTGTCTGTTTGTCGGTTTGTCGGTTTGTCTGTTCGTTTGTGCGCGCATCACGTAAAAACCCCTCATTGTATTCCAAATCGAAATATTACAAAATAAGAAGCATTGTTCTGGGTATTATTTAGCGTTTATTTCATCAAAATCGACCAACAGACGCAAAAGATATTAATATTTAAAACTTAATTGGTAACCTCATGCGCGATTTCTATGATAAAAATAATTTACGTAAATAGGTTTTAGTTTCGCCAATTCTGAACCAATTTTGATGATTCTTTTTTTGTTTGGAAGAATATTATTCCGCGAGGGTCCCATTTTTTATTTGGTGAAGATCTGATGGTGATCTTCAGAGATATCAATGGAACTCTTCAATAATAGACAGCAAATCTGTCGTGATTGCTGCAATCGCTTGGATGTTTATTGTTTACACAACACCATAACATAATATCACGCCTGTATGCTCTGAGGGGCTACGCAGATGTGTACAGTGCACCCACATTTTGATAATTAGGTATGCCCAGTTCCATTTTGTTGGGGATAAGCCTATTACCATGACATGTATTGTTAACGGTTATCTAATGTTTCACCAAAACTCTTTTGATAATTTTTAACCGACTTCAAAAAAGGAGGAGGTTCTACGTTCGACTGTATGTATTTTTAATGTACACCGACTTCTCCGCCAATCGTCGACCGATTTTGAAAATTCTTTTTTTATTCGAAAGTCTATACTCCTGAGGTGGTCCCATTGTCATCAAGTCAGAATCTGATGATGGGGTCCCAAGAAAATTAAGGGCAACCCTCAAATTTTATGGGCATTGATTGATACAGTATACTTCCCATGTGGTCCCATGGTCATCAGGTCAGGATCTGATGTTGGGATCCTGGAGAAATCAAGGGAATTTTCTAAATTGTATAGGCACACATACTCGCAGGCATTATGCCTGGTAATCATCATTGTGTGTAAGTTCAGCGATACCTTTGCCAATAGAGAACCTATTTCAATGATTTCTTTTTTATAGCAAATATTAATTGTATAGGATATTACAACTAAAAATGGAAAAATAAAAAACTTTTTTGCAAAAATAAAACCGCCTTCAAAAACACAAAAAAGTGAAAAATAACTTTAGCTTCAGAAGTCGGTTACTTTGTTTGTTTGATTCAGTTTTTGTTTCCTTTTGTCTTTACTCTTTGCACTAAAAATTTGGTACTGAAAGAGAGGTATAATTATGAGAAATCTATCTAAATATATAAAAGCGAAAGGTCGAAAACCGCTTGACGTATAAAGATGAAATTTGGCAGGCAGGTAGTTTATAGTTAGTAGACGTCCGCTAAGAATGCATTTTACGACAGGGCCGGATTAAGGAGGTCTAAGGGCTCTCGCAAGTTTGTATGAAAGTCCGTCATTTTTTGTGCTACAAACTTGAAACTTGGCAAGGAAGTACTTTATAGTTAGTAGACGTCCGCTTAGAACGGATTTTGCGACAGCGCCGGGTTAAGGAGGACTAAGGGCTCTCGCAAGTTTGGATGAAAGTTCTTAACTTTTTGTGCTCCAAACTTGATATTATTTGGCATTGAGGTAGTTTATAGTTAGTAGACGTTCGCTAAGAACGGATTTTGCGACAGGGCCGAATTAAAGAGGTCTAAGGGCTCTCGCAAAAAGTCATTTAATGTTGTATACAGAACGGTATTACAATAAAAAGCGCTAAACAAAGTTCACTTTGAAAAAAAGTTGTATAGTGCCAAAATACACCGATTTTTGAAGCCATATCGTCGCCTCAACGCCATTTAATTTTGTTTCGGACCTCTGCCGCCTAGAATTACAGCACCCAAAAGGACGCCTTTTGTAGTCATCAGTACATTATCACCTTTTGATCTGGCAGTCAGTTCTCACACATAACATAACGTCACGCCTTAAAGCCCCGAAGGTTTGGGCAGACGTGTACCTAATCGTACACATACATTTCGCCAGTTATGTTGAAGTTCCATGTAGTAGGGGGTGAGCCTATTGCCATCAACCGGGCACAAATCCATATTCGCGCCAAATATCACCCAATCTCATGTTGATAAATCTCACGTGAGATTAGGAGGGAGATGAGGGGGTCAAGCCAAATCTCACGACATCCCACCAGGGGAGGAGGGGGGTCGAAAAATCGCCTCACGTAATTAATAGATGCCCCCTAAAACAAGCATCTCCTTGCTTAAAAGGTGATCTTCCAAATCATGTGTGTGATAAATTTATGTAATTGAAATAAACATTTTTTTTTAACACTGCCCGACCCGGGAATCGGTCCCCACGCTTAGTAGTCGCGCTTGCGACCACTAGACCAACGTGGCAGTCTCACACATGCACACCAAAATTTCCACGCGAACGAAGTCGCGGGCAACAGCTAGTCGCTCATAAAATGTCACTTAGACTTGGCGCTAGACTTACTTACCAAGCATTCGAGACTAGTAGTCTTGAATGCTTGTAAAAGCAAATTAATAAAACTCTCTTACGTTAATAAAAAGCTTTAAGTATTAATTTAATATTGTGAAATTGCACTGTTATTGGATATCGCAAGTAGAGCTTGCTCTAGAGCTCGTTAATGCATGCATCGCGTTCGCGCCCAGAGGGGCCGGCAGAGTGGAACGTTACACGGTGTTCGTTTAACTATAATTGGGTTGTTTTAGATTAGGTGATAACGAGGTGCATTTTAATGGGAGAATGGAAGATAATAAAGGGTTAGGTGTTTTAGAAAATGGTTAAGAAAAAGCTTTGTGATGTTAGGGGTGGCACAGCTGGGCGACAAAATTGAATATAATGTAATTATGAAGACATACAGTCGGAGGAAAGCCACTCGGTTGAACTTGAATTATGGCGACTGAAACATGATTCAGCGTTGATACTGAACGGAGTTGTCCTTTCGGTACGAGCCGAATGCATTGCTGTCCTATTTAACTTAAAGGTTGACTAGTAGAGAATGACTTAGGGCATTCTTCTTTCTTTATAGTGTGGTTAGTGCCTAACCTGGTGTCAGACTTTTTATGCCGCCCATGGACCTCTGACTTGGTCTTAAATGCTGTCAAGAAATATCCCTCAGGCATGCTGGCTTCGTCACGATGTTTTCCTTCACCAAAGCAAGTGATAATTATGCAATACGCACATGAATCAGAAAAACCAGATGTGCGTGTCTTGGGTTTCAACTCGAGACTTATGAAGTTATGGCCTGGCAGTCACACGCTCTCACCACTAGACTATCACTGTTATCTTGTGTAATTAAGGCCGCCTAAGTATTACCTTTTCTTAGGTTGAATAAAATAAATAAAACTTGATAAGTGTATTAATTTCTTCGAGTTTCAACGAATACCGAGAACAGCACATTGTACACTTAGTTCGCAATAAACATTTTGACTTTGGACTTTGAAGCTGAAAAGCACACCTAACTTTAAATCTTGTGCTCATATTGTATTTATTTATAGAGAACATTTACGTAATGTTGTTTTATTGTGTAAGTAATATGGGTCAAGGTCTTTCCATAGACGTTGTAATGTAATGGTGACAAATAGAATTACGGCAATGTGAACTCGATCTGTTCCTATGCCTGGAATTTTTGCTAAGAGCAAGTTTTCATCATCTGCCTAGCTTTTCCAAACAATGCTGGGGTCGGCTCCCAGTCTTACCACATGCATCTGAATACATATTTACATGGAGTGACTGCCTATCTGACGTCCACAACTCAGTACAGGGTAATGCGATACCTCTTGGTAAGACTGTTTGTCGGATTTTCGGGTCACCCATCCACGGGCTTACCATGGCAAGCGCTGTTCAACCTTGAAGGTCTACCCGTGTGGCTGTTATTACTTAGCCACGAGCTTCTGTTGTGGCTAAGAGTAGCTGCTTTGCTTCAATTTCAATAGATAAGTAATCAATATTTGTATGGCATGTTTATAGTTTCTTCTAGGTTTCTTGAGCATTTGACGTTTTTGTGTTTTAGGGAATGACCATACTCATTACGTGAAGTTAGCATGAGCTGACCGGAAAAAGTTTATGTGGATGCAATAAAAGCGAACAGTCTGACATATTCGCGAGTCGCGTCGTCTGATAGAGACGAGGCGAAGGACGTCATTTTGAGTATTTCATGGACAAAATGCTTTTTCTTGCCAGATCAAGCCGATTCCACGTCAGTAACTGTGGTCACTCTATAAAATACACAGACATAAAATTATAGGTTGAACTAATTCCAAAAAAAAAAACAAAGTCCTTCTATTCTTACAAAAACCTGTAAAATAGCCCAAATTATAACAATATTAGTCGTGAAAGTAGCAAAGTATAATTATTCAGGGCGGTGTCACAGCGCGCACCATTAATATTAGTCCATCGCCTGTCCTCGGCAAACTCGGCGCCTTACCCCGGCTTCCCCTTTTTTGTATAATTTTGTATATAGCTTTTTATATCGAGGATCGCGGAGATGAGGTATCCGAGAGCTCGCTTCTAAATAATAACTGCTGTACCGCTGCATTAAGGGTTAAGGTACGCTTGCTTGTCTTACCTTGGATGGGTGGACCAACCATCACATTACTCGAAAAGCCGTTGCGTTTTGCTTAGCGCCTTGACATTAGTTACAGGTAGTCAGAAGCCCCAAAGACTGACCAACCACAACCAAACTTACTTAAACAATTGCTATAGCATGTCGGTCAAAATCTTCAATAAAATACCGAAACAAATCAGAGAACTACCAATTAATTATTTCAAAATGAAACTGAAGAAATGGCTCTTAAATAACGTGTTCTATACAATTAATGAGTTTTTTGACTTATAAACCCATTTAAGTAATGGTTAAGTAGCTTTTGTTCCTATTTTATTAATTTGTTATGTTTTTTTTTTCTAATTTTATTACATTTTCTTAAATTTTTAACTAATACTAGTACCTAAACCAAGAGTACATTGTGTCAGGTATTTTAATTTTAAGTTTGCATGCTGAAGGAAGTCAGCGAAATGTGTGAAACCTTTTATTTTATAACACCATCATGTACCATATTTCATATAAAATAAAGAATCTTGAATCTTACCGAGGAGTTCTTATCGTGTTACCCAGCAAGGAAATGGTGGAGGTCAGATAAGCAGACGCTTACTCACAGCTTCTGATGCTCAACTGCAGCCGTAGTCAGACTGGAAGCCGACGCCCAACATTGATGTGGAAAAGGCTATAAGAGACAAAATACGTACTATCAAGTTTTTGGTAAGATTTGACTTTTGGTTTGATTAAACAGCAATCACAAATTCTATAAATAAAAACTTTTTTCGGCGACAGTGGACATCTGGAAATATCACAATTTCGTCCTCTCTGTGACATTATTTCCTCTCTGTCCGACATGAAAGGATTTGCTTTTCGATTTGATCCCCGATGTTATCTTGTTTGTTATTTTAAAAGTTAAATTAGATTCAGATATTGTGGTGTTTGTTTTAAAATATTAAATTCGATGCACCCGCCATGTTTGGGTTCAAGAGAAACATTGAGTTTTATTCTGTTTGTTTTTAACCGAAGTCTATTGACAGACGAGCCGACTGTCAAAGTTTTGGTTATTAATAGACCTTTGATGGTCTTGTGGCTTAAAGCGATGGATAAGGATTCTAACGTTGGATTTATTTTTGAGGGTTTTTTCGTCGACGTGGCTCGTAATTAGTATTTTCTTAGCGATGTTGTTGTTTATAGCTTACCCACTGAAAACCATAATACTTTGCTTAGTAAAGATAACTTCACAGAAAATCTTTTAGAAAGGCCCAAGGGCCTAAGGGTGTAGAGATAAAAGTGTATAGAGATGTCATAAGCAACAGCGGCAAGCGATTGCCGCTTGTTTAGTGGCCCTCTGGGCTAATGTGTAGTTTACATGAGCTTAGTATGTACTTTTAATTAGTAGCTAAGCTTGTACGCCTGACGCTAATCGGATCAGATTCTATCCACTTTCACTCATACTAAGCGCAATGTCAGCATGTTTTACAGAGTGACAAGTGCTACTAAAACAACACACCTGTAGGCTCTGCACCGACTAGCTGATCGGATGCAATGGCGTAATGGTGCTGATAAGCGTTTGTTAAATTATGTAACACAGATAATTTCATAGGAAGAGATCCTTCTGAAAGACTAGAGTTAAAGTGACGCTGATCCGTGCTGTGATCATAACTGTGCGTTGACCTGATGCTGACGTGCTTCATTCTGGAACCATCAATATGTACTGAGTCAACCATCATTATTTCTTCTTAGCGTGTCGATGACAATTCAAATTAAGTCAGCCCTAGGCTCCTTGTTTGTCATTTTCAGTAGCGTCCATCAGATTCTGTGATGAGCAAGCAACAGGACCCGCAGGACACGATATCAAGTGTCACATCTTTTGTGGGGCAACACCACATTTACACTTCAAGGCAGAGAGAGAGATCAATGAATCTCCACCTATATAGGTTTTCCCTGATCACTATAATTATTGATCAATGCGCTTTCCATCTCTTTATGTTAAAACTTTAGCCTATTTTGTATCAGACAGGCTAATCATTATCATCATCGGCTGAGCTTTTTCTCCTACTATGTTAGAGTCGGCTTCCAGTTTACCCAGGTGAAGCTGAAATGACTGATCTGCCCAACCCAGTTACTGAGTAACAAGATACCCCTCGATAGAAACGCTAATATAATCACAAAACTAACTCGAGGATATATGTATTGATGTAGATTTCAAGTAGCCAATGATAAGTACTTTAATACAATTTCAACGACCAACAATTTGTTTGAATCGTTTGGACCGTTCCGTTGGAGTCTGTTTATTTTTATGATCCTACATATTGGAGTTTCTACAATTTTGAGTGTAAATAGTTTTGGATGGTGAAGTAATCTGCTCATGGAGTGCTATGATAATAATATGAGAACTACATTTTCAATAGTATAAGAGATTGTCTCCTTGCTTTTGTGGTCGCAAGTATTGAGCTTGACGCCCTTTGTCTGAATCCTAGTTAAGGCAATGTTTTATTGGGTTTTTCAATGAGGGACTTAGATTTAGAGCGCGAAGTCTGGTTGTCCTGTTTATGGGAATAGGCTCATGGCAGATCAAGGGATTGAGTCCCATGAAATAGGGTTCAGGTAAATGGTGCAGGGGTTTGAAGTTAAGAAATACATTATGTCTTTCGTTTGATTAGACATTAGCAATTGGGTATCACTAATTAACGTAACATTTTTTTGTAAAACGATTGTTGGTATTTAAAGCGACCTATTTTCATCATCTAATTAGTTCTCGTCATTTACTCGACAGTTATTGATTCCTGTTTCAAAAGGAAAGTGGGTAAAAATAGCCCCATGCACCACAGAGCTAGGAGAAGCCTCGGCGGCCACGGCTAGAAGCGGCATTGGCAACACATACCAACCAAACTTATTACCGTTTACTCGCTACTAAGACACAAATTAATGATATACAGATTTTATAGGAGAATTGGAAACATTGTTATATTTCTAGGATTTTGCAAACACACAGTAAGTCAATTAAAATGATTAAAAATGTTTCATCTGAGCTATTTTCTGACTAACCAGAATTGAAATATAATGAATATTCAGAGTGTTAAAGTACTTATCACATAGCCGTCAACCGAGCATTCTATACATCAAATCAAACTAAGTAACACTAAACTGACTAAATTATTGCTGGGAAACGACTTTTTTTGGTGTTAAAAATCACGGTTTACGGTAGCGCTCAATGTAACGAACTCGAAACATTGAGCTGGCTGATTCATTGAACAGTACATGGAGGTATTTAAATTAAGGTTACAACATTAATTTCTTTTTTTTCTGGGTGCTTTTACACCCTTTATGATGAATGATTCTTAGATTAACTTATCAGCAATTACTGGCTGGCTGTCTAGCAAAAATCTTGCCATTTCCGCCCAATGCAATTTCGTATACATGCCGTCTCTAGACGCTTTCGATGGCCATTCTCTATGGCTCTCTCTCTTTGTTATTGTTTCTATCATGTATTAGATGCACTTTAGCTGATGGTGTGTGTGGCCGCCATTTTGTTTGTTTGATTTGTGTGTGGAAAGATATGGTGTTGAATAGTGTTGATGTATTTCTGTGAGAAAATTTATAGTTGTAATTGGTGTGGTGGATGAGTGATTAGGTACGGTTGGAAGAGGTTTTAGTAGCAAAGAAGGAATCTTTAAATTGTTAAAGAACCTTTTTTATATTATTTGTGTTTTGGCTGCGTGCTAACGTGAGAGTTGCAGTCTATGGATCAGATGAGACTACGTGTCATAGCGTTACAGGAATTCTCTGGAACAACCAGGTGTCTGGATATGTACCCGTCTGACGGCAATAAGCTCGCTCCTATTACATGAGACTTATACCCGTTTACATTAACAGACTTTTATTACTAAGCGAAACCCAAATGAATTCTAATCATAAATCGAAATGGAGTTTTGCCTAATTCTTTAGGAAAATACAAGCGTAACATTGTGTTATATGGCGCTAGCCTATTTGTTTTCTGAGCACATCTATGTCATTGACATTATTCTCCTAAACAAAACTAATAACGTCTTTAACCCAACTGTCTCAGGTCAGTTCATTTCTGAAACTGAACATTAACACAAATGTATTTCCTGTACGCATCTCGACGCTAAGCGAAATGGGAGCGACAGAAATATTTCATTAGATATAATTTAGTGGTTGCTACGCGGAATCAGGAATCTGGCCTGATTTGATCTGGAACGGAATTAAACAGAATTATAATGTGTTGGAATGTAATCCAGAAATTCTTTGACGAAAGGTGACATCTGACGAGCAGTTTTTAAAAGTGGAAAGTTCTAATGGGTTATGAACTTGGGTTGGTAACCATTTTTTTGTAGAAGAGTGCCTCGTTGGTCGAGTGGTTGCAAGTGCGGCTGAGCACGAGGTCCTGGGTTCGATTCCTGGGTCAGGCAAAATGTTATTGGGTTTTCCATCAGGTATTTCTCAGTAGCAGCCAGAGTCTGGTGTGTGCCCGGTTGGTGGCAATAGGCTCGCCCCCTATTACAAGGCACTTAAACATCACTGGCGAAATATGAGTGTACGTACCCGTAATACTCTACCTAATCCTTCGGGAATTACAGGCGTGATGTAGTAGAACAGTAGTGGTGCTCCTGGGATAAAACCTATTGTCGTAATATTTATTTCTTCATCATTACTCTCAATACGATGAAGTCAAACATCGTGAGGAAACTGACAACTCTCGGCAACAAGAATTCGAAGATATGTAGCATCCTCAAATCCGCACTCACTCTTACAGAGACACCCAGTAGTTCAGCGTTAGGGATGCACCTCATACAAAAAAAATGGTTCGATTCCGTCGGTAGTACGCTGTTTGCTAGATGAGGTTCAACCCTTATGACTGATGGATGATGCTTGTATGTTAATATTATTATATTATGTAGTCTATAGTAGAATTTTGTATACCTTTGTTTCAGTTTCGCTACCGCATGCCCCGCTTTGATAACAATGACTATTTACGAAAAAAACTAACGTAGGTACTGTTTCAGTTATATTATTTAGACATTGTTTTTTTGTTGCAAATACTTTTTCAGCGTTTTTCAGTCGTTATTTAGGTGTCGGTTAGTGTTTGTGAAAACGAATATTATATAGTAGTGTTTCATTAGCTCACCGTATACAAACTGTTGCTGAAACTATTCCTGAAAATATTCAGAAACATGAGTTTGGTTCGTGTTAGTAAACGTGTAATTTAAAATTTCGGCGAACTGCAAATTGTCTGTTATCCATTTTTCAATTTAAATGTTACGAGATTTATATAATTTTGGCACGAATGCTTAATATGAGTTTCCCTGAAAATGGGGTTATTGCTGACTCTAATTTTCTGCAGATATTCCAAGAGCGAACGTCATCTGCCTAGCCTGTTCACAAATTTGTTGGGGTCGGCTTCCAGTGTAACCGGATGCAGCTGAATACCAGTGCCTATTTTATATGGAGCGCCTACCTATCGGACCTCCACGACCCAGACAAAGCCGCGTTGACACGATCAGAGTATGCTCGGACCGAGTGGACTCGAATACTCGCAGCTCGTATTGTGGCAACCATAACCCGAGCGCACTCGGATGGATTGGTATGGGTTGCCACAATACGAGTTGCGTCCGATTAGGTATCCGAGTCCACTCGGTCCGAGCATACTCTGACCGTGTGCGGCTCAACACAATAATAAATGTAGATAAAATAAACAGACATTAAAAATCACTCGTTTAAATAATCAACTATTCAGATATAAGTATTCTTTCTTTTCCCTTTAGCTGTCAACCAGCATGTTGCATCCTTTTCTTAACTTATAACAGATTCTTGCAGATGAACTAACAAAGATCTATACATATAAAATTCAAAGTCCTGACTGACTGACTGACTGACTGACTGACTGACTGACTGACTGACTGACTTATATATCAACGCACAGCCCAAACCACTGGTCCTAGAGACATGAAATTTGGACAGTGTACTCTTTGTGAAGAGTAGGTATCCACTAAGAAAGGGTTTTTCGAAATTCCACCCCTAAGAGGGTGAAATAGGGTGTTGAATTTTCTATGAAACTTTTTATTCTCTGAGTCGATTGACTTGAAATTGTGTCTACATATACTTCAGTTAAAATGATGAGATACGTATATCACAGTTTTTCCAAAATCATCCCCCAATTTAAAATTCAATGTCCTGACTGGCTGACTGATACATCATTGCACAGCCCAAACCGCTGGTTCTAGAGACATGAAATTTGGAGAATGTACTCTTTGTGGAAAGTAGGTATCCACTAAGAAAGGGTTTTTGAAATTCCACCCCTAAGAGGGTGAAATGGGGTGTTGAATTATATGTGGAACTTTTTATTCTTGGAGACGATTGACTTGAAAAAATGTATACATACTCTTTAGTTAAAATTATGAGATACGTGTATCACAGTTTTTCCAAAATCATCCCCAAATTTTCAATTTAATGTCCTGTCTGGCTGACTGATATTTCAACGCACAGCCCAGACCGCTGGTCCGAGAGACATGAGATTTGGACGGAGTATTCTTTGTGAAGAGTAAGTATCCAATAATAAAGGGTTTTTCAAAATTCTACCCCTAAGAGGGTGAAATGGGGTGTTGAATTTTATGTGAAACTTTTTAACCACGGAGCCGATTGACTTGAAAATTTGTATTCATACTCTTCAGTTAAAATCATGAGATACGTGTTTCACAGTTTTCTAAAAATCATCCCCCAATTTAAAATTCAATGTCCTGTCTGGTTGATTGATATATCAACCCCCAGCCCAAACCACTGGTCCCAGAGACATAAAATATGAACTGTGAATTGTTTGTGAAGAGTCCACTAAGGAAGGGTTTTTCGAAATTCTACCCCCAAGAGGGTGAAATGGGGTGTTGAATTTCCTGTGAAACTTTTTATTCTCGGAGGCGATTGACTTGAAAATTTTTGTACATACTCTTTAGTTAAATTTATGAGATACGTGTATCACAGTTTTTCCAAAATCATTCCCCAATTTAAAATTTAATGTCCTGTCTGACTGACTGATATATCAATGCACAGCCCAAACCGCTGGTCCGAGAGAAATGAAATTTGGACGGTGTATTCTTTGTGGTATTCTTTGTGTTTCCACTAAGAAAGGGTTTTTTGAAATTCTACCCCTAAGAGGGTAAAATGGGGTGTTGAATTTTCTGTGAAACTTAATATTTACTGGGTCGATTGACTCGAAAATTGATGTTCACACTCTTCAATTAAAATTATAAGACATATGTATCAGTTTTTCCAAAATCATCCCCCAATATAGTTAAATAGGGCTTTGAAGCTCACGTAGAACGGCGCATGCCGCGCAGCGTTGCGTGGGGCGTGCGGGACGCGGGAGTATTTACCTATTACTAAGTAGGTAGGATTTTTCTGAGGTAGAAGTGTCTGTGAATATGGTTTATTCCACCGATTTTCGCGTTGGCTCGCGATACGGGACATTGATATTAAATATTATGTCATAGTATTATGCCTATAAATAGATTCCTAATAAATCATTTGATTGGTGTCCCGGTGCCCAATCTCAAAACAAGATATTTCACATATGTAATTTAATTGATATTACTATGAACAAATATTTACAATAGCAAGTACACGTAAATCTATGTATGTACTATACATACATAGATTACTTATTATCCCAGAAGTAAGATTCCGTGGGCAATTCCCGAACTCAACGCGGGCGAAGCCGCGGGCAGAAGCTAGTTACTCTAATAAAACAATAACAAGAAAGCCACTCTTATCCAAAGAATCTCACACAAAAGTCGCACATATTCCTACTATAAATATGAATAATTTCACCTACATTCGAACTAAGCGCGCGCGAACCCGGCACTACTCGCATTTAGCTACGCTTGACCCAAATACCGTGTGAGTGCGCCTTTATGTGGAGCGCAGTGAACAACTTGCTTTAGAAAATTGTGTTTTATTCAGGATAGGACTTTGAGATAGTGTGTGGTAGTCTTAACATTTTTAGAAGGGAGGATACATAGCATAAGCATAGCGTAATCAGCCTATAATGTTCCAAGTCCCACCAGTGGGAGATGGGATGGGCCATCACATGGTGCTTTATCTCCAAAAGATTTTCTTTTTTTTGTGATACTGAATTCTGGGTTTAAATTCTAGTCGTACAATGTGACTTTATCTGTGTAATTTTTTTTTTTTTAAGTCTATTAATCTTAGACGGCTAAAATATCAAATTGAGACCTTATGTCAACAACTATCTGAATGAGCATCATCGTTGTCACGGGCAAAGCTGTACGGATATCTGAAATTCCCCTATGTTAAGGTCAATGCCGTTAGGAATGTAAATAAACAAATCCTCGTTTACTTTACTATATTCGTCCTAAGAACTAGTGCTACTACTACAATGTGCTAGTATTTGTTTAAACTTAGACAGACTAAACATAACGAGAATGATTGAAAACAAAAGTTCAGAATAGTTGGTTAGTAGGTATGGTTCACAACAAGTATCGAGTAACGTTGCTTTTACATATTACTAGAATGATGTTATTATGTTGTTGAAAGTTGTTGTCCCTTTTTTAGGTCCTCCGATGTAACAGGCACATGAAACATTACAGCTTTGGGATGACAACGTATCTGCGCTACCTGCTCCCTGCGTACTGTGACCACAGGGTACTGGTTTGTTTTCCATACAGTTATCGTCAGTATATCCCGTGAAGCCGATAATAAGCTAATGGACGTTCACTGATAATAACATTTGCGCTCAAATTAGTGTAACCCAAAACGATATTAATTAGGATTTGTAAATTGAATTAAATTAGTTTTACTGAAACACTTGGACGGGGATTATTATTGCAGCGGTTATTTAGGAGTTGTTTGTTTGTTTTATTTAATTTAGTAATACTAATGAAGTTTATTATATTAATGTTTGAATTATGCGTATTAAACTAAAACATAATTAATCCTATTAAGCGGAGTGAAAACCATACGGAGAGAAGAGTGGGGGATATGGGGGAGGCCTTTGCCCAGCAATTGGACAATATAGGATAAAGAAAGAAAAAAAGACGTAGAGGAACTCTCACGGATAAGGAACGAGTAATAAGAACGAGCTGATGCTCGTTCAAAATATTTTTTGAACACAGCCTCGTGCATGAGTAGCGGCCATTAGTGTATAGGAACCTTAGAGGTATGAGGAACTAGGTGCAAAGTTTGTATCAGGCCACCTTAAACCTAATAATAAATTATTTTAAAGCTTTCAGTCATTCGCCTTGACAGATTGCGGTAGTGACTGATATAATCTATGTTATGATGAACTTCACGGTACATCAGTCATTTTAAATGACAAATCTTAATCTAGTCTTGTAACTGATAGTGTCACTAGACTGTATATAATCGCGTGTCAGACAGAACGCTTGGCACTGCACGGAGGTATGTCTCATGAGTGCACGTGTCGGAGTAGACAGCTGGCGTGTTTGTGTGTCTGTATGATATCACTCATCTTTGTTTTAACTCTTTGATAATGATTTGACCAGTTGTGTTTTTCTAATAAGTTAAACGACGTACTTTTGTTTTCTTTCATTCAAAAAGTCTATTCGAATCAAATGCTTATGCCTAACTACTACGCAATTACATTCTTTTATCTATTTGCTATACATGGTAATTATGGCCTGGATGAAAGATTTTTTTTAATAAAAGTTTATTTTAATATTTTTTACAGTGCTGCAGGTTATATTTACACTTAAAAAAAAAAAAATCATTTGTAGCCGAACTCAGCTATCAGTGCCAATACAAGCACACACAATACAATAGTTCGGTTGCAGATGTTTAATGAAAATGGCTTTGTTTATATTGTATTTTTCTGTAAACGTTATTTTGTAATCCGATTTCTGGCCTTGTTTGTCTGTATCTGATTATAATGAAAGTAGTAATTAACAATATTTATTTGTCGAATTTATTTGTAGAAAATTTTCTATATCTGCGCCTGTTTTGGCTCAGATACAGAAGCTTTTCTGTACAATTTCCTTATTCATTTTACTATCTATACTCATGACTACAGTACCAATGTGTTGTCTACATATTTAGTTATTGCTTCATTTGTTATTGCCGAAGCAATGTTTAGGGAGATACAAGTGACAAACCTAAATTATTTTAGTCATAAAGATGGCATACTATTCCCTGCACACTGCACAGTTTACACCGATGACTTCAGCAGATAGTAATGCGAACGTAAAATGTCAAATTGCTTCTTTAATGTATTTACTGTCTGACTAGTTTGCCAAACTCACACACACGTTTTTTTCTTCAACAGTTTTTCAGAAGTGGACTTTACATTCACTTATTTATAAAGTGAAGTTTATATCTATTTTTTGGCTGTCGTCTGGACAATTGTTTCTAGATAAACATAGCTTAACCATTATTAGCCTGTAAATGTCCCCAGTGCAGTGTGCAGTGCAGACACACGCGTGTATGAGGGGGTCCGTGATTTTCTACAAGGGCCCACTGCAGGTAGGCAGATGTCAATTTAAAATGTTGGTTCTAAGACATGCCAATTTCCTCACGATGTTTTCCTTCACAGAAACCAAGCCGTATTTTGTTTTCCGTCTTTTGGTTTTAGATAATAAAATAATCTTGTTGAAAGCTCACTTCCTTGAGTCAAGGCACACAAACATACGTACCCTCACGCTATCCCCAGGGGAATGCAGGAACCACAGAACGCCACGTGCTGCGATCCTTAAATGTACAACAATTTGCTTCGTCCACGTTCGCACGCGAGCTGATTGTTATAGTAGAACCTGACCTTGTTGAAGGATACCAATAAGACCACAGAACTCCAACAACCCAAAGGGGCATGGTATTAGCGATAACGGGGATGAAAAGTCAAAAATGCATTGAATTGCCACAAGCTACCGAGGAGATCAAGGCAATTCTTTTGGAAGTCATTCTACTTATACAAAACGGTTTGAAAGGGATTGCCACTGGTCTAGACCCTCAACTCACATTGTCTATCGATCAAGCTAGAGTTAATCTCATTTTTCAGTTGAAAATGAATAAAATGCCATATAAAACACGCTTCTCGATTCTTCTCAGCAAACCCTTTCATTTGATACCCATGTCATGGGAATGTATAAAAAAATAACAAGTCCACCATCTTTGGGAGTCCGTCATATTGGATTTATAATCTTTAGTTTGGATGACAATACATGGTTAGCTAAGTGAAATTAACCATGCATTGTCATCCAAACTAAAGATGTATGTAAAATTTTATCTCAATTGGATACCGGGAAGTGGGTCAAATTTAACTTTCAAATTTATCTTTTTTTATATAGTTACAGGTGAAGCAAATAAAAGCATGTTAAAAATAAAATCTGACGAGAGCAGTCCTAAGAGGTTCTTACCTCTTAGGAACCCTCTTGGGTTGTGCAGCTCAGAAATACCATGTTAAATACTGGTAAATAGAAACATCCGGATAGATTGGAAGCCGAGAGGCTGGGCAGATGATGATTTTCTTCCATCGCATCCCTACTAAAACATCACTTAATTCTGCTGATCTCATACCAACATCGCTCTATTACTATCATGTTAATACTAATTACACGGTTCTATAATAATTAGTTTAGCGACAAAGCGCAGGTGACTAAACACCGGAAAATAACATTACAGGAGCTCAGGCAAATTATATTGAATTATAATTTAGTTTAATTTAATAAACTTCAAGTAAAGTTGTAGTACGTTATTGTAATTATAATTTTCTGTAGGTATATTGATGAAAACCTAAGGGCCCTGGAAATGTTATCCATTGATTAAATACTCTGTCATCTCTAAGCGATTTAACCGCAATCATAAGAAAATTAAATAACGTTAACAAAAAACATATTGAATTCAAATATCATCACCATTCTCTTATCCTTATCCCGATTCATATGGGCACGTTGGGGTCGGCGCAGCATTTCTTCTTCCATACGTCTCTATTACTCGTCATGTCATCAGACACCTCCTTTCGTGCGATGTCATCCTTCACACAGTCCATTCATCGTGTCTTTAGTCTTCCGCTACTCTTGTACCCATATACACTAAATCCAAACATATGGCTCCAAAAACATTCCGAAACGTAGCACCAAAGTTCTATAACACAAAATCGAAAGTTCGAAACACAACAATACAAAATTCCCCAAACAATGATTTCTTCAGCGACCACAACCCTGAGCTATGAATTACATCAACATTAGCAGCACAAGCCTTCAATATTCGGCCGACCTAGAAAGATTTCACATAGTGATATCACTAGTAGGAATATATTTAGCGGTATGAATGAAGCGACAGCGTTCGTTCGATCTATTTTGAAGACGCGATTGTGTCATGAGCTTAAAATGCTGATTACATTTTTTGGGACGATGTCATTGGTCGATTTGATCTTTTTACGTGTTCCTTGTGCCACGACTTGACATATCTTTTAGTTTGATTTGAAAATCGTAATTTATTTACATGAGAGCAGCTATCGCGCTCACTGACGTTCGACCACTTTTCACTTCCCTTCTTATAACCTGAGTAATAAGGCTGAAAAGAGATCGACCGCCAATGAACGCAGTAGTACATTAAACTAATTTTACCAGTAACTGGGTTGTGGAGGTCAGATAGGCAGTCACTCCATGGAAAATACTGGTATTCATCTGCTTTCGGTTAGACTATTCGAGCCCAATATAGTTGGAAAACGGTTAGGCAGATGATGATAAAACTTCTATGAACCACTCTTGCAAGTTTCTATTCCAAGTAGATAGCTATGAGATTTATAGAAATGAAACAATACGATGATCTTATTTCCCATTGATCGCAATGGGAATCATAATGGGAAAATTACTATGATTAACGCGTATGAACATTTGATTGATAATAATCCCAAGTTTTTATACTTAGGCGCTGTTGGTTTAGATTCGTGCTGCCTCGATAGCCTAGCGCTCACAAAAGCGACAGTTAACCACAAGGATCCCGTGTCAGAATAGTGTCCTTTTCTTGACTTGATGTTATCTCAGTATAACGTTTTGGACAGTTAAGTACCTGACGACGATGTAGGTAGCTAGTTGTAGGCCGTCTCCAAACCATTGTTCGGTCACCCAGTGAAAGCTGTCCGTGGGAAGTGTATTCTGAAGAGCGAATCAAGCGAGACTCCTGCGCAGTGCCGACTATGTACCTATGTAGGTCAGACTTGATGACGTCATCACACTTCGATAATAATTATTTCCATACTTAATATTATTAATCCGAAAGTTACTCTGTCTGTTGCTTTTTGAACCGATCGTTATGAATATTTACAGATAGGTACCTACCTAGATAAGGACAAATGATACTTACTTATGACTACCTCGTTGCTCCAGTGGTCACAAGCGCGACTGTTAAGCAAGAGGTCCTAGGTTCGATTTCCGGGCCGGGCAGTGTTATTCGGTTTTCTTTCAGGAATTTTTAAACAGCAGTCACAGAGTCTGAATTTCTGTTCGGTTGATGGAAATAGGCTCACCCCCTATTACATGGGAATTAAACATAACTGGTTGAAATGCGGGTGTACTATTAGGTAAACCTGTGCCTTACCTTTCTGGGATTACACGCGTGATGTTAGTTATGTGATACTTTCACATAACTAACATCACGCGTGTAATCCTATTTACATCCCAGGCAGTACGTTCACATCGAATTATTGTCGACCTCCACGTGGGCAAAGCCGCTAACAAAACCTAGTTCAAAATAATAAGACAAAAAGGTAGATGTTCATTTGTTTGTTTCTTAATACATTTGGCAGAATCTGTAGGGTTTGCGTAAACGGTCTGTTCAATCCCGGTTTGTATGATGCAATTTAATGATTCTGTTATTCATTTATGTGTTACTAGCTTATGCCCGCGGCTTCGCCCGCGTGGAGTTAGGGAATTGTCCACGGGATCTTACTTCTGGGATAATAAGTAATCTATATATCTATCTATAATACATACATAGATTTACATGTACTTGCTTATAACTTGCAATTATTAGTTTAAAGTTATATCAATTAAATTAGATACGTGAAATATTGATACCTTGGTTTGAGATTGGACATAGGATTTACTGGATTTTATCTGAAGAGTATGTTAACAAATTTTCAAGTCAATCGACCCCGAGAGTAAAAAGTTTCACAGAAAATTCAACACCCCATTTCACCCTCTAAGGGGTAGGAATTTCAAAAAACTGAAACTTACTCTTCACAAAGAATACACCCTCCAATTTTTATAACTTTGGGACCCGCGGTTTGGGCTGTGCGTTGGTATTTCAGTCAGCCAGTCAGGACATGGAATTTTAAATTGGGGGATGATTTTGGAAAAACTGTGATATCTCATCATTTTAACTGAAGTATGTGTAGACACATTTTCAAGTCAATCGACTCAGGGAATAAAAAGTTTCACATAAAATTCAAAACCCATTCCACCCTATCAGGGGTGGAATTTCAAAAAACCCTTTCTTAGTGGATATCTACTCTTCACAAAGAGCACACTGTCCAAATTTCATGTCTCTAGGACCAGTGGTTTGGGCTGTGCGTTGATGTATCTGTCAGCCAGTCAGGACATTGAATTTTAAATTGGGGGATGATTTTGGAAAAACTGTGATACACGTATCTCATCATTTTAACTGAAGTATATGTAGACACATTTTCAAGTCAATCGACTCCGAGAATAAAAAGTTTCATAGAAAATTCGACACCCCATTTCACCCTATTAGGGGTGGAATTTCAAAAAACCCTTTCTTAGTGGATACCTACTCTTCACAAAGAATACACCCTCCAAATTTCATGTCTCTAGGACCAGTGGTTTGATCTGTGCGTTGATATATAAGTCAGTCAGTCAGTCAGTCAGTCAGTCAGTCAGTCAGTCAGTCAGTCAGTCAGGACTTTGAATTTTATATGTATAGATTTCCTGCTGTGATGCGCCACCATGAAATATAAAACATGCGTCGTTTACCTACTGTTTACCCAGTGACAAGGTAAAGATTTAGCTACTAGTTAGTTTGTTACGGAAAGCAAATCTATAAAAACGTCAGCTAGCAAAGGCTTCTTCTAATGCAAACAACGGACACGTGCATTGATCACCATCCTTTCAAAATGAACGTTGACGATTTTACTTGCACAATCTTTTTGCTGTGAATCAATTATGACTTTATCTTTAGCGAAACTAAGAAGATAATGATAATACACAAACATTCAAATACATTAACGTTTTTGCTGACTTAGCAAAAAGAAAAATAAAGTTATCTCAAAGAAAGCAGACATCTCCAACATCAATTTTAATGTTTCGCTACATTAACCACTACTTGTACCACGATAAACCTCACAAGAAATTGACCGAAAAAATATACTCAAATGTAGTTGTAAAAACATTCGATTCGTTCGTAGGTCATTTCTATTTGCGTGTCGGGGTTGAAGCCGCCATTTCTTTTTATGTAGACTGCACGAAGTAAATAAATACAGAAGGTCAAGTCTATAATAACGAGCGAAAACACACGCACACATAGATACGCTTCACATACAGCGAATGCAAGCATACTCGCGACCGGAATTTGTTTGAGATCACCGTACGAACGAGTCTATGTGTGCGTGCGTCAAGTTTTCGCATTTTGTATGGAGTTAATCTACTGTACTTATCTCTACTGTGGAAATCGGTTAGATATTTTTGTCCCTGAATTAGTTTTTACTAAAGACCATTGTCGTTTTATTTACTGTTTGGGGTTTGTGTTTATTTCTAGTGTTGCGTATTTATTGGTCAGGTTTGAGCATTATTCCTTTTGGGGTTCGGAGAAATCTTAGGTTTATTCTTATTTCGTAGTAAACCCTTTTATTAGCAATCGCGTATTTTATTCGTTGTTCATTGCTGAAGACTCATGGTCTTCTAATAAGTAGTTTTCGTTATTGCATGATAAGGTCATAATCACCATCTAAGTCCTATTTCAGAAACTGTTGTTATTAATGATGAATTAGAAAGCAATAATAGGGATCTTAGGGCCGACTATGATATTCTATTGGCGATAATGATGAACTCGAAAATGTAATGGGCTGACAAAAGCTACCGAAAAGCTTATGCACATTTCAACCAACGTATCTGTGCAGACGGGAAAACACAGAACTAAATTAAATGTACCAAGTTTGATATATCGATGCAAATTTTCTAGACAAGCAGCGCCACCTTGAACTGCACTCTTAAAGTGGTCGTACTATAGATCTTGCCATAATTTGCTGTAGAAATACGAAACGTTTTGAAAACTATTATCACTTGGTTCTTTTCAAATCATAGATTAGAAAATATTAAGAAACCCAGGGCAAGATAACGGGTGCATATTTTCAATATTAAGAGTCATACATTAGCAATCAAGGAAGGAATCATTTTACAATGGAGCAATGAGTCAAATATCAGAAATAAAAATAGCCCCAACAGTATTGCGATACATTTATAGCCGGGTCGTGGTCGCCGCAACTATTTGTGTTACGGGGTTAAATCGGCGATTACGTCTCATAGCTGGGCCGTTGGTTGTTTTGATGTTTGTTGCCCTCCACCCGGTACTGCGCGGAATGTTTTTGATAACATTACAATGCTTTGACAGGTTCTTGGCAAAACAACAACAGCATCACAGCCCTATCAACCAAGCCCATGAGAGACCTTCGATTTCGTATCAATAGTCGTCTAGGCTTTAGAAGGAGCTCGTGACTAAACAATAACAGCTCGGATCAATCTTCAGGTTAAGCCGCGCTTATCTAGGTTGGTCTGTGGATGGGTGACCATCCATTACATACCGAGTTTCCTCCGAGCCTCGGAAAGCACGTTAAGCGGTCCCGGCCGTCATTTGTAGATCTTTGACAGTCGTTACAGGTAGTCAGTGGCCCAAAAATCTGACATCCAGTCTTACCAAAGGGTATCGTATTACCCAGTACTTACTGGCTTGTGGAGGTCAAAAAAGGCAGTCGCTCCATGTAAATACTGGTATTCAGCTGCATCCGATTAGACAGGAAGCCGACCCCAAAATAGTTGGGGAACGGCTAGACAGATGATGATGAGTCGTCTAGGCTTCAGCAAGCACATTAAGCTGTTGGTCCCGGTTGTTATGCATACCTTAACCAGGGGTATCGTGCTACCCAATAACTGGTTTGTGGAGGTCTGGTAGGCCGTCGCTCTAAGCAAAAGTTTTACCTGCTTACAGTTAGCTGGAAGTCGACCCTAACATCGGCTCCTCCCCTAACTCCTTTGGAATGCACTCCCTCAGAATGGTTACCAATCGGTTCACATTTAAAGTCAGAGCTCGAGAACATATACACAAGAAGCGCAGATTCCTCTCAGAATTAAAATGTTGTTGTAGTTTTCTTCCTCATCTCTCATAACTTTTTATATTTTGTTGTATGTATGTATTGTATATACGTATTTATTCTTATATTTTAGTTATAAATATGTTGTAATTTGTTTTCTGTTATTGCACCTACTGTGTATTGTCTCTGCATCACCCTAAGGTAGACTGGTAGAAAATGTCCAAGGATTAAGTCCGCCTTTGTACAGTTTTTACTTGTGCATAAATAAATAAACACAGCAAGGACCAGACAAGGCACATGGTTTCAAGATTTGGCTTGGTTTGTTGTAAATACATTCAAGTTAATATTTAATTCCCTACGTTCTATACCGAACGCGTGTCGAGTAACTTTGACAACACGCGTCTTATATAGACAGGTATAAAATCGAAGCTAGTTTAGATCGAAACGTTATGTAACATTGCATCGCGAGCTTATGTCTACGCGCTATCAGACACTATCGCACCACTCGACACGCCTAGTTAGCTGGGCAGAGATGTTATCAATAGGAATCAACACCGTTAGTGCTGCTCGTGCAATTTTAATGGCTCTTTTTATTTCTAGATTCACATGCTTTATATCACATAACATCATGCCTGTTTTTCCTGAGGGTTGGGCAGAGGACACATTTCGCCAGTTAATGGAGGCGAGCCTATTGCCATCAACCGGGCCACAAATTCATGTGTCGTGCTACTTCTGAGAATTTCTTGATGGAACAAACCTGTTGTTGTTTTTTGTACCCAAAATACATGCACGTGACATTTCACAATTACTTAATGACATAATTTAAATAAAATCGACACGCAATTAGGATTTTTGTTGTTTTAAGGCCTTCGTTTTTATTCCAGACCTCTCTATCTTGTGCGATCTCGGGTAATGTAATGTTCCGCAAATATTATCAGATCATCATACCACCTTCATCAATCCAATTGATAATCTTCTCCTATCTTAAAAAGGAAAATAATCATCAATTAAATGCAGACAGATGTACCTGTAATAGTTGATAATGTTTATTTTATTTTATTTATTACTGGCAACTTAATGTAAATAAAAAACTCGGCCAACAGATACATTCTTGTCCCGTGTCGACAGCATTCCCCGGAGGATTGGTCTACGAACTATGTCTCCGTTAGTTTGTATTAACTGTGGCAATATTCGAAGGTAAGCTTTGCCTTGACGTGAACTAAGATGAAACATTTTGCTGTTATTTTGCTGTCATCATTGGATTTGAAATTAATTGTTGTAAGAAGTCATCGTTATCATCATTCTTGGAAAATTCTTCAGTATGACATTGATAATACTTCATTAAAAAAAAAAATCGTACATACGTATATTTATTAATAAATAATTAATCCAATGCATAGTACCCTGCATTAGTCTACTACCTAAACCTTCAGGGATTACAGGCGTGATTTTATGTGTAATATTTGTCATACCAAACATCACGGTTCTCTTGACAGGACCTTCCATGAAATATCTACTGCTAACATAATATTACTTGGCTCATAAAGACATTGATTGATAACAGATAATAGGTTGCCATTATCGCTTGCTTTGTCAAATTGATTGGTGATCCTATTTACCCCAAAAGTCTATACTGCTGTCCATACTTCAGTTACTGCACAAATTAATTCATACAATACATTACAAACAATAAACTCATGCGTTTATTCCATGACTTACATACATGTGCTGTGCATTCCATACATCTAGAAAATTTATTGAGAATCATCATCACCTACATTTTCCCCACAGTTTCGGACACCAGAATTCGCACATCGCCGCTCATTTGTTTACGTATGCACATCTAATTCAGTAATTAGTTCAGTGCGACGGCGCTGCGGTGCGCGGTGGTCCCGCGTAGTTAGGTACTAGTCTGTATGTTTCCTATGTGTGTAGGAAACGATTTCAGAGACAACTACTTCCAATTTATTAATGTTTCTTTTTTTTTCAATTATGGTTTTAATTTTAACAATCACTTTTAAACGTCCAAAAATATATTTTAGCTATTATGTGGTCGGTGTATTCTTTTACATAACAAAAAAATAAAAATGCAATAAATAAAAAAGTTTATTAGTTTATCAATAATTTGTGTATGTGGGTACCGAGTTACTAGGAATAGAAACTTTGACATCACGATCGCTTGCCTCAAGAAAAGAAGTAAAAATGGATATTACATTAGCATAAAATGAATAATTCTAATATTCTAAAACAACAAAAAAAATGTTTTGTATCCATGAATGCGTGTGTATTTGCTGAAAGAAATAGTTTTTCGTGTAATAGGCAGCGAGCCAGCAGTATGTCATGCATAACTATTATGTTTATACATACCTAATGATACCTATGTTATGAATACATCTGTATGATTTTCTTTGTACTGACCATTTGCTAAATATTTTACGGCATGGTTTGTCTAGCAGCTAAGCGATTGGCTTCTGAACTATGAAAGGAAGATTCGAATCCAATTCAACCATTTTTAAACTATTGGCTTTTACTAAACATATACTTACCTAATTTTATAAATAACTAGCTTTTGCCCGCAGCTTCGCCTGCGTGGATGTCGAATAATATCAGATTACTTACCTTCATCCCCCTTTTTAACCCTTCGGAGGAAGAATTGTCAAAAACGCTGAGACACGTATAAATTAATTTTCAATCGTTAGCCTAAACACAAAATTTGAAGATCCTAACTTCAAAACTGACGGACTTTCATATAAACTTCCATCCCCTATTTCATCCCTTTAGGGGTGGAATTCCCAAAAATCCTTTCTTAGTGGACTTACTCTTCACAAAGAACAAACCCTCCAAGTTTCATGCCTCTAAGACCAGCGGTTTGGGCTGTGTGTTGATATATCACCCAGTCAGTCAGTCAGTCAGTCAGTCAGTTTAGCATTTTATATATTTAGATAATTAAATATTTAGAAAAGAAAATGTTATTCTTTGTAGGTATATTTATTTATATATATATATATATATATTTTTTTTTTTTTTTTTTTTATTTATCAGGCTTACAGAATATCAGCTGAAAATAGTTATTATGTTTACTAAAATTAAACATTCCTTCGTAAATACCTCTTAAATATACAACTTATTTTATTTTTTTTAATCTTGGCTTTCAATCTTATTATTTTTTTACTAACTATAATAATATACAAACTTAAATAAATAGTAAAACTATATCTAACAAGTATTAAAAAAGAACTTCAGGGTTTCATAAAATTGGTCCACGTCACTACCAGCGACAAAAAGGCCCAGAAGGCTGGCAGCATTGTCACATAGGATAACAATCCGTATTCTTTGGCAAAAAATCTATGAAGATTATCTTATTCATTTAACTTTAATTAAAAAAAATATTTCAAGACAATCAGAAAATTACTTTTCTTATTATTGAAGCATTCATTAATTGCTTTGCTCTCTCTTTCACCTTTCAAGTCCAATAAGTTAAGTCTATTGAGTTGAAATCAATTCTGATTGAGAGAAGATTATGCAATTAGGCCAAAGGTCTAGCTTGATACTAACTGAGTTACTGAGTCGAACGTAGCAAGTTTTGAGTCGTGCTATTTTGCATAGGGATTGCTATTTCATCCTCAACTATTTTATTTTAGTTACTTTTACTATCCTTCTTTACGATTCAATAACTGCCAAGCTCCAATTACGGTTTGGTTGGCTACCCAGTTACTGGGCACACTATTCAAGAGTGTCTGTTAACAAAATGATCTCATATCGTCGAACATCTTGCAATCACCATCATTTTGCCCTCATCCCAATGTATTCTGCATCAGCTCCTCATGTTTCTATCTGCCATACATTTCTATAAGCCATTATCGCGCCAAAATTACTTCCACCTATTTGTTTCATAAGGGAATTTGCTTATGACGGGGCCCCCCTCTAGAGGGCCAAAGCCTGCCGGGGTCGCGGGACTCATACTCGTAGAATTACCGTGACCCTGGAACATAAAGGGCTACTGAAGGACACCGTGGATTTTAGTCAGTACAAGTCTGACAGTCCCTCCCGCTCTGCCCTGGGTGGGAGGACTTATTTGATGATTTTACCACGTTAAAAACAAAAAATAACAAAAAAAGGGAATTTGCTTTTTCATAATCGAATCTAATTTTTTAAGTGCATTTTACTAAATACCAGTCAAAAAGGGCTAGTTGTGTTTAGACTATTTCATTCGAATATTAACCTAAAACAAAGCACCATCTACATTCGCATCTCCGATAAATCTTACATCTATCTCTTATCTAAACATAACACTATAATAACATGGTCCTTCCTCAATCCCGTCAGAGTTACGAGTACATTTCTGGATAACGACCGCCGTGTGAGCTGCTTTTAGTACAAACCCAGCGTTATGTGCCGAATCGTAAGCCTTGGTGGAGAAGGTCGGTGTCGTTATAAGTTTATTGCTCGTTATTCGGTTATTGGTATTGCAGGTTTACCTTTGTTTGAAGTCTTGCTGTAAGGTTACACACTTGACGTGATCAGCCTTTAATGTTCCTATTGCTGGGACACAAGTTTTCTCTCCGTAAGAGCGAGTAGGCCATCTTATGGCAGGCTGTCCGCAGAAATTGCCTTGAGCCATAAGATTATAGGTCTGTATTTTCTTTTCATTTTGTTTTTATTTTTCTAGTACTGTTTCTAAATATTAGTTTGTAAGCCCTAAAATTACGAAAGTAATCTTTGAAGTTCTAAATTTTGAGCCAACCTGTGAGAGTAGAATCCCTAAATCAGAAATCTGAATGAAAATCTTCAAGATTTCCAACACTCAAAACATAAGACATTTCAACTTGAAATACCACAACACGGAACCATTTATGAACACACCGAACTCAACAATACAATTTCTTCCCCCACAAATACGATTTTCTCTTCACAATAGCAAACAAAATTCTTTTATAGATACCAACCCTTCTGTACCGGTGACCTCGAATCCCAACCCCAAAATACTTATGACTAATCAATTGCCTAACTAAAGAAACTGACTAAATGGTGGAAATAATACCGCCCGAGGCCAGTCTTGGTCAGTCAGTTGGCGTCCATCCAAATGTTACCAACGAGGAACAGAAACAAGCCATAGGAGACGGCGATTTCAAATATGAACATTTTGCTAAATGCAATCCGTGCGAAAGTAAATTTTATTCCACAGAAAGCAAAGTTGAAAATGAAATGGGTGGCTTCGAGAATTTTTGCATTGTTTCTCTTGATTTGTGTAGCGAATATAAAGCGTTGATTAGGCTCCGTTTCTGGTAGTTGATTCGGATGGGAAAGTAGAATTATATTAATATTTTACCTTTCATCCACTTTAGTGCTGCAATATTGTAAATTGAGATTCTGATTTGTTAAATGCGAGTGGCTTGGAACCGTACCAATGCGTTTCCATCAGCTGGATTATGATAGGTTTGTTCTATTTGTTTCTTGTTGCACTAGTCTAGAGTGGATTAGTGCTTTTATAATAATTTTCCTGATTATCTCATCTGCGGCTTGCATTTTTAGCTGTTTTTACGGTTTTTATCTGTCAGTCATTGGAAAGCATAAATTGGGTGTCCATTACTAGAATCAGTATTTATCGAGACTGCAGCTTCAAATTCATTCTTAAATCATTCATTTTAATCGACATTTACATCCCCCTCATCACTTAGTTCATCAAATTATAATTCCATCTCAGATTGCGGAAATATCTCGCTACCAAAACAACAAGATAGTACCAAGCACCAGAACAAAGGCGTAAAGTAACACAATTACGTCCCAGCAGATTTTACTAGGAACGTTCGCAGTACATTTAAAAACTAATTCAAGTTTATTAATTTGGTCGCTTACTATGCGAAGATAACGTACATTTTAATATATAATTTGGAACTGTTCCAAAAACTTACTCTGCTAATAATTTACTTTGTTGATTTAATTAAAACGGTTAAAACATTAGACTTGTAAACTATGATTTTACGTCGAAAAGTTTTGAACAAAGGTTGAATAGGAGTTGCGAATCATTTGATAAATTAATAGTACCGTGAAGTTAGGTTTTTGTTCTAATATTTTCAACGTTTTTGCTTGAAATAGGTCCAAAATTTGTTTTGATTGATGTTCTAAGTTGATCTTTGAAATCAAGACATTGCCAGTAGCATAAATCAGCGATAATGTACTGTTGGGACACAGACGTCCACTTTGTAAGAGCAAGTGGGTTGTTATACCACAGGGCCCAGTGCGAGTAGGTGGATGTGAAATGTCTTCGATTTTGAGTTCTAGGCCTATATTCTCCTCACAATGTTTTTCTTTACCATTCTGAGAGCAGTGGCTTTGATATAAATTACACAAAGAAATCTGCTTGGATACGAACCCGCGACCTACAACTCATAGGTTGCTGCCACCACTGACCCTCCATAGCTCTATAGGGATGATGCTTCTAAAATAAATATTCATCAAATTCGTTCCGTCGCCTTATTTATTCACTGAACTGATTGGGGTTATAATTAGGTGTTCTTTCATCTTTAATGAAGATGAATCAGACGTGGAAATTAACGCACGGTGTTGATGTGAATTATTTCCGTCTATGATTATGAGTGGTGATGCATCGGTCATTAGTATCATATTAGTTATATTAGCCGTCTTAACTAATTTAGACAAATCATGAGGTAGGTGTTTTGTTTGCTTTGTATATTTATTTCATATATTGTTTCTTCATTATTCTTGTTCATTCCTTTATTTTTCTGTCATATTCTTTTTGTTGTGGCCACTGTATGATTGCGTAATAATTAATTATACTGTTTTTTTCTCCTGTTCGAATCGTTTCTGCAGTCCAATCAGGAAGAATTCTAATTTTCCATCTTAGATAGTAAATGTCTTGTAAAACTTGAAAAACATTTTGATCATTTCTCTCCTCCCTTGCACCACACCACAAAACAAACGTGGTACCAAAATGAAGCTGGACGAGTAATGAAAAATTTCCAGCGGCAAGTTTTGAAACAATAATCGTTTTTATTATCAAAGAGATAGAGACTATAATCGGGTCACGTAGTTTGCACCGATTTTTCTTTCAATAAACTAAGATGATACTTTTATTTGATTCGGACAAACGTTTTCTTTATGATGAGATTTATTTAACGTTTTAGAATTTTATTTTCGTTTCATATAGAATTACTAATTGATTTTGCTCGTTTCGAGAAATGAGGGGAAAGATGAGAGTTATCTCAAGTAATTTGACTGGAAAAGCTTAATAGGAAACGGATACTGAGATTTGTTCTGTGAAAATCCAAATAGGTTATTTGATTTTCGCATTGAAGAAGTAATTGGATGTAAAAAAAAAGATTCTTTGGGAGATTAATGATTTTAAGTGAAATACTGGATAAGGAAAAAGACATTTCGAGAAACAATCTAAATAACAATAGGTCTGGGCATCTCAAAAATAGGACTAGTTTATGATCGCAGCTTCGCCAACGTGGAGTTGGTGATTGTCCCACGGGATCGTTCTTCCAGGACGCTAAGTATCCTATGTGTTAATCCAGGTTAAATCTAATCTGTGTGTCAATTTCATCCAAATCCGTTTAGTAATTTTTGCGAGGAAGAATTGCAAACATTCATCCATCCTCACAAACTTTTAACAAGTGTGTGCCAGACAACATACGTGTACGCGCGTTTGGGGATCATGTCACATAAACATACATATAAATGTCATACATGCCTACCTTTCCACCCCGTTCACAACCTCCGGCTATGCGAGATGCGTTGCTACTCAATTTGCATCAAGCAAAAGTTGAGTGCGTTTCTTGTTGCCTTAGCTCCTCAAGACGCGTCTCGATGACTTGTGACATTTCTCTGTTGTCGCAACAAGCGCATCGTTTGACCGTCTAGGTCGTGGCCGGGTCACATCTATCCTTGTTATCAATGCAATTTAAGTTAACCAAACATAAATGTGCATCCGATAATTGTTTACACACATTTTGTCAATCCGCCAACTAGGACGAGAGCTTTTCACGAATAGGTCTGAAAACATTCGCATATGACCTGGATGTATGTGGGTATGGTTCTGGGGAACATTTTTGTTGAAAGCAACATCGCTTAAAAGCTTTGCTTTCGTTCTCTGCGTGAGTGCAGGAGCACGATGCGTGTATTTGTGCATTTGTTAGAAATGTACATATTAAGCTTTCATGTTTTCCATAAACAAAAAAATATTTTGTGTGAATGTGGTCGTTGGTTTGAAATAAAATTGATGTCGTTGCCGTTCATAGGAAGAGTTATTTTGGTGTCTATAACTAATTAAAATTATAAACATTTTAAAATACTTGTGGTACACGGTACTGTACTAATGACTTCCAGAATATTTTCGGTCATGGCAACCAGTCTCAGCGACTACTACCATAGACGCAGCACATTTTATATTGCACAAATGTGGGCGTGCTTTTCGCTCTCTTATGGTCGGTCTATATCAGATTTATGATAGGTGGGTGTTGCTACGACTTTAAATTTATCTTCTTCTAAATCTTAGAATAAAAAAAATCGAGAAGTATTGAAGCAGAAGACATGCTGCACCGACCCCAAATGAATTGGGATAAGGGCAAGATCTCTCCACACAGACAATGGCCCACCTTCCATCTTGCACCATATCACCTGCGCACTTGATAATCTGCTTACTGCATCAGTGAGTGGGGTTCGCGTGGCTGAGTCTTGGGCTAAACATAACATTTGAACTTTTTGCCGTCGACACGCTAAGAAGAAGAAGGGCAAGATGATGGTGATGATGAATCTCTAGAAAAAAAACTCAAATCAAAGTTATTCTTAGGACTGTTTCAAACCATGCATCAAACAGTCGTTGTATTGTAACCGAAAATATGTATTTGTTTGACTTACTCGTACAAAAATATCTGCGATAGAGTATGAACTCATAGCCACAAGAATCGCTATGACTAGGCGAGCTTGACCTATAAACACGTAATTTTAGGTCAATGTCGACGAAAATATCCACCAGTAATAACTCTTTTATCTTCCTCATTAAAACCTGGTATAAAACCTGCTACAACCTCATCATCCATTGACGTTTTAGCACTACTATAACAATGGATTAAATTATCAGTCTATAATTTTCCCACTACACTTCCATAATCCTAGTCCTAGGCCTAGTCGATAGATATCACATATCTTCAAATTTAGGTTCTAGGTCATGCTGGTTAAGCCTTTTCAGAGCGGTGGTACGAAATAAATGCCACAAGATAAAGTGCCTACCTGGGTTCACAGACACGACATACATAAAGCGGGGGCCGTTACCGATGCTTCCACTTAAACCTGCGATCATCATCACTGCTGAGTATAGCCCTCTCCTTTCTTCTGCCATACTTCTCGGTTCCGTGCAGCTAAGTGTTTCCCGCGACTTTCACAATATCGTCAATCCAACGCGCTTTTGGACGGCACTAGTTTCTTTGATATAAGTAAACCTAAAAAGTTGTGTGGTAATCGGTTGTGTCATGGTATGCCCCATGTGATGCTTAGGAATGAGGAAAATGTCGTGAAAAAGTTTTTAATATGAAAATGGATGGCTATAAAGAAGAAGAATTTTATTTTTTATAAGAGCAGAGAAAGACTAAAGAAATTATGGATGGACTGTGTGAAGGATGATATGGCTAGGTGACTGCTGAGATGATGATTAATAGAGATATGGAATAAGAAGACATGCCGCGCCGACCCCAAATTAATTGTGATAAGGGAGGGGAAAGATAAAGTAAACCTGATGTATCAGACCACAACGATACAAAAAAAAAGCAATGAAAGTCGTACACAGTCGTAACGTATGCATAACTACACTCCCGACCTTGACTGCTGCCTACACCGGAAGCTATAAACGGTTTATTGCCCCAACGATGGGTTCTGTGAGAAAATAGCTCGCGGTACGCAGACAAGATTGCGCGAAACTCTTTTTACCTTGGAGAGATTTCTGTTGGTAACAAATTATTGATTTGATTATTGGTATTGTTATATGAAAATCGGTTTAAAAGTACTTAGGTATTTACAGTAGTGAAGAAAAGGCTGATGATGATGGAATTATCTATTCCAATTAGATTAGATCTTGATTAAGTTTAGCAAACTGGACATTTAGCATTACTGAGTCTAATTAATTTATTGTCATCTTATTTGAGTCAAACAAAGAATTTGCTTCAAGAATTAAGTAGATGTCAGAAGTTGGCATATTTTTGTGTGAACAATCATTTAATAAAAATTAGAAAAAGATACAAATTAATATGAACTAATTTAAGATTTGCATCGAACCATCCCATCAGAATTTAATTAGTAAAATGCCTGATCTTTTAAATACACTGGTAGAAAAGGACACTTAATAAGTTATTCAAACTGCCACCAGATTGCAACAAAAATAAGAAAGTATTTACCAAATCAAACCCAAAATCTTGGATATAATCACCTCTAACAAGAGTCAAAGGAGTTTCATATAATAATTTCAATTCGTCCCTCAATGGGGTCACATTGGGGTCGTTACAAAGGGGTGGCTTAATATAACAGCTTAAATGCAAAGGGCATGTCATTGCCGACAATTACCGCTACGATTTCATTCAGGCCGTGTTACACTTGATAGATCACTGTTGTTAAGGGGCTGCTCCTAGCTTAGTCAGTCTGTTATATTCCCACTGCTGGGACTAAAGTTTCCTCTCTAAGGGAGACCGTTATCCAGGCCTGGTGCGGATTGGTGGATGCTCTTAGGTCCTACAAAAACAAATTTTTGTCCAGGAGTTACGTGGTTTGATTTACGACCGTAACTTTTACTTTTTTTGATATCAGTAGAATCATCCATACAACTTTCCTAGTCATATGTTTGCTTATTGTAAGACTTCAGTGTTGTATCCTAACTAATATTACAAAATATGCGAAAGTAAGTTTGTTACCTTTTGACGCCTAACCACTGAACCGATCATCCTGAAATTTTGTATATACGTTGTCAGATGTACAGAAATAGACTTAGGGTACCTTTCATCACGAAAAAAATTACTGTTCTCGAGGAAAACAATAATCACGTTCTTGTGATAATAGATGGCGCCATGTGTCATTCGAATCATGACGAGTTTAATTGTCAAATTCTAAATTAACGCGAGCGATGCCGCGGGCAAAAGCTAGTTAGCTGATTTTGGACAATTCATTCGTCGTCATCATTTCAATCTGGAATCACCCACTTCTTGGTACACCTTGGTACCCTGTCTTCTGCTATACTTCCCGTTTCCATGCGTCCCTCATCTAGGTATCTCGTCCAAGCTGGATCATACGCAATATTCTTTTCTAATTTTAGCGCCTTCGCCTTAACACAGCTTTTAACATAGCATTGCCCTTTTCAAACTACATTTTTCTAAGTATATCTAGATCGGGCACGCCGCAATCGCGGCGGTAAGACCCCTCTTTGAGGAGTGGCTGGATAGGCGTCACGGCGTCCTGACCTACCGCGTGACGCAGGTCCTCACCGGACACGGAAGTTTCGGGAGGTACCTGTGTCATATGGGGAAGGAGGAAACGCCTGGGTGTCACCACTGCGAGGACCGCCCGGAGGACACGGTGGAGCATACGGTGCAGGACTGCTCCGCTTGGGCAGAGCACCGCCGTGTCCTCACGGCGGCGATAGGCGGAGCCCTCTCGCGCCCGGCATTGGTCGAGGCCATGCTGCGGGGCGAGACGGAGTGGGAAGCGGTCGCCTCCTTCTGCGAAGCAGTCATGCTCGCGAAGGAGGAGGCGGGCCGCGTGAGGGAGAGGACAGCGTCCTCCCTCCACACCAGCCGCAGTGGTAGACGCCCACGGCGCCGGACGTCGGCAGACGATCTCCGGCCACCGTAGGCGCGGGCATGCGGGCGGCGAGTAATGGGCGACTCGCTGTCCGACCATGGACCATGCCCGGGTCGACGGCGCGTTGTGTTCTACGCGCGCCTCAAAGAGTGTCAGCATAATGACGGGGCCCCCCTCTAGAGGGCCAAAGCCTGCCGGGGTCGCGGGACTCATAGAATTACCGTGACCCTGGAACATAAAGGGCTACTGAAGGACACCGTGGATTTTAGTCAGTACAAGTCTGACAGTCCCTCCCGCTCTGCCCTGGGTGGGAGGACTCATTTGATGATTTTACCACGTTAAAAAAAAAAAAAAAAAAGTATATCTAGATAAATAGAATTTAGTTTTCTTTGTGCCTCTGTGAGTAACAGATTGAGTGGAGACTGATGTTTGATGCGATTTTTTTAATATTCTGTGATTTTATTTGCATTAGTAAACGATTTTGTTTCTAGCATAGATTTTATCTTATTTATGATGAGTGTGTTTTGCTTTTAAGTTTCATTTGGAAAGAGCATTAACTATTTTATCAATGTCATCGTATTTGCTCTAGCCAGATTGTAAAGTAATACATAGTAAATTGGGGTAATTTTGTTTTTACAATAGGTATTTGGTGGCAGGACATGTTTCATCCCGCGCTGGGTGGGTCCATATTTTAGAGAATTATGGCTCACAATCTCACATAGAGAGGACGCTTGTGTCCCTGGCGTGAGAATGCTACTAGCTGACTGTGGTAGTGTTCTGGTATGGTGATAGGTAGCTGACCAACGGTTAGTAACTCTTAGTAAACGAAGAACGAAAGTCGGAAAACTGTATTAAAAAGCCTTTTATCTCATCTTTTATTCAGATATTTAAGCATATTTTTAAATCTACCTTCAAATCAATCACTTACCCCAGCTTTAGCAACGAAATTATACCTCAACGAATATTTAATTTTACGACAAAATTTAGCACCGTGTCTCATATAATTTGGCGCCACATCAACTATATCACGACCACTCAAAATCGTTGCATTTGACAGCTCCCGCCAAAACTAAACAGCGTTGTTACTAACACCGCGCGCCCGAACCTGATCGATCCAGTTATAGCCGGTTATAACTGGTAATATCTGGTTGTTACTGGATATATCTCGTTATAGTAAACAATGGCCGTTCTGTGTTGTCGATTAGGACATTGTGTAGAATAACTGTTAGTCTGATAATGTTCATAATGCTTTTGTTAGCAATGGCTGCGGTTGAGTTTTGATTTTGCATTGGAATACACAAAGCTCATCGATTCTGTAGTATTAGTACAGTCGTGGTTTACATTTATAATTAAAATTGAGTATTCTACTGGCGTTCTACGCTACTTAATTTGGAATTGATTTTAGATTAAGACTCTAGAACATCTATGCACTTACTAGTAAGTTTTTGGACAATATTGAGTTTGTAGCTGTTGCCTCCTATTTTTTTAGCTCTTCGTTACTTTCTATTTTCTTTACTCTGTCGTCCATCCATCGATCAAACTTGAAAAATAGTCAAAATATGACAGTAAATCTGACGAACTGACTACTTTTCAAGTTTACTTACTGCTCAAAAGAAAAAAGAAATCTGAATCTACGCTTACACTTTAGGGAACTTCGACCTACTGGATTCAAATAATTTAACAAGACGTAGAAAACATGGATTGGAAAAAAAGAAATTGAAACTGAAAAAAGCACGTACTTATAAAAGGTCTTTAACGCCACAAGAAACACAGTTGACAGTTACTCACCAGCTCATCGCAGATCTAACACATTTCGTCTCCGGCACATGACGTTTATGTAAGAGTAATTTATATAAACAAGAGTGTTGCTTATCTGTGGCTCTGTCGTCGCGCGAGAATAAACACACTCACTAGGTTGCGACAAAGAATAATAAAATTGGGTAGAAACGAAACTCTTCTATGTACTCTTGTATATAAAAGAGTAACCATGGGGTTTCTTGCCGGTTCTTCTCCATAGGAAACGATCAACCCATATCGTGCACCTTTTTGCGGTTTATAAGTGCCCATAAATGCCTATGTGAAATAAAATATTTTGGTTTTTTTTTATTTTGATTTTACGCTGAAAGCCTATCTCGTCTGTTGTGTCTACCGCTGAACTTAAGCTTGTCCCAAGTGCTTAACATTAGTTTGTTCTTAGCCTTCCTCATCCATTCTGTTCCAGTTGCCTAGCTGTAGGTAGTCGAACCATATAATAGAATTTTATATACTATCTTAAGGTAAGAATGCTTATTCACGGTCTTGTAACTAATCGATAATTACTCGTCTGCTCCAACTTACATCAGTCCTATTTCAGTAGCACCAGTTATTATTCGGATACTTTTATTTTGTGTCTTATTCCTCAAAAATTAAGGCGTACACACCAACGACGCTTATATTTCAACTGAACCTTTAAGAAAGTCGCAGACATAGCCGCTTTGGCTTGTAGAGTCCATAATATATTGCTTAGCCATAGTTAACTCTATAGGGTACTGAGTGACCTTGAATTTGTGATTCGAGCACACCCACATCTAAACAATAACGGTAGTGTCAATATTTCAAATGAACGAGCCACCCGACAGTTGAAAGGTTCTTACACCCCAAATCTGTAGGCATAAACAGTACCTTCAAGAGTTTCATATCTGTTCATTCTTCTATGGTTTTAAGGAGAAATGTTGATTATGCGATGAAAGATCGTGTTCTCGAACACGAAGCTGGCGTTAAATGGAAGGTTCGAGATGATAGTGCGGAGGAAGAGGTGTGACATGCTAAACGCGTCCTTATTGACAGTGACGGAGAGGATTGAGATTGTTGTAACTGTATTATCATAGTTATTTTTCATCAGCACGACAGAGACCTTTATTCTCGTTTACATAAGGTTTATTTATGTCAGAGGAAAAATATCTGAAAAGACTACCTATTATCGTTTCGAGTGTTTGTTGTATTGTCTAGTGCGATTGCATTTTATTTCATCGTTGATTATCTATTATCTGTGTGTATAGGTTACACGCGTATAGTCTTTATTGGCAAAGAGTTGTTTTTCAGACATCCATGAGAATTAAGAGGAGTTCGTAGCTAAATAATATCAGCCGCTCGGGTCGATCTTCAGGTTAAGCAGCGCTTGCATAGGTTTCTCTGTGGATGGGACCACTTATTATATAGCGAGTTTCCTCCGTGCCTCGGAAAGCATATTAAGCCGTTGTCATGTGTAGATCATTGACAGTCGTTGCAGGTAGTCACTGGCCCATCGTATTATTACCCAGTGCTGTGGAGGTCGCCGCTGATCTAGACTCTGAAACTTTTCGAAGGAGAACTTTACCATCCTATGATATCATTTAAAAGTACAGTCAGCTCAGAAGCTACTATTGTAAAGAAAAATGTTCCAACAACCTTATAGAATTTAAAAGTTTCGTAAGCCAATAAAAACTTTGTCTAGAACATTCTATCAATTGGATATAATGTAAATAGTTTATGCTTGTTGACAGCAATTTGAAACCATGTGCTACATTTACTTTTAGTTATCATTGTCTACGTCCAGCTCCCAATAATATTCAACCAACCATTTTGGGCTTGTTTTTAAAACTTGTTATTTTTGTGAAGAGACAATATTAGTAAAACGTAGTGTGGCATACAGTAACTGGTGTAACATACAGAATACTTAGGGCAAATTTTACAAGTGAAACCGAATGCGAATACTACATTTAAACTGCATTCAAAAGTTGTTAGTCTCATCATTGCTTTATTGTTGAATATTGTCACTTCTTCGTTGGTCTAGTGCTCAAGCACGACTGCTGGGCATGAGATCCTGGGTTCGATTTCCAGGTCGGCCAAAGTGTTATTGGGTTTTTCCACCAGGAATTTCTAGTAGCAGACGCAGAGTCTGAATTTGTAGCCGGTAATAGGCTCGCCCTCTATCACATGGGACTAAAACTTAACTGGCGAAATGAGGGTGTCCTACATATTAGGTACACCTCTGCCTAACCACACAGCACTGACAAGTCTAAACAGATCGCGGTCTAGATAATGTGCTAATTGTGTTAAGTTATATTATTGAAATTAACACGTAGAATCTTTTTTACCAAGTACCCAATAAAGCGCAGGCGACACCGGTTCGTTACTGTTACGATTGGTAATTTCAACCACTCGTTAGTAATAATTCCTAAAAGTCACGCTATAACAGAAGTTTTTATTATATAATAAATAAACCAAAACCATCCCCTATTGTATCCAAACCTAACCGCAAGTTCATCCATTAACTACCACACTGCCCCCTCTGCTTACCCCCTCAGAAGCCTTCTGCTTCATGTAACGGATAACAATAATTGTTTGGACAATCGTTGTTATTCCGTTACTGCGTTAACTTTGTGTAGGTGACAGTTAACAAGTACCTGGTTAAGATAAACTTAGAGTGACCATGGCTTGGAGGGAGTGCAGGACAAAAATAACTGAAATATTTGAATGCCAGGCCACGTTCGGAGTTGGGTCAAGCGAAACGCACGGGCGTAATTTGTTTCCTTTGCTTGGGTACCGTCGCTCTGGAGGTCGCTTCGTGGTGACTCGTGCTCTAAAAAACTATTTTTTTAGTTTTGCTCGCTATCGCAGCACGCGTCTTGCTTGTGTTTAGCTCGTGGCCAGAGGTCAGAATTGAACTGATCAGATTTTTAAAAGTACCAAGAAAGAATAAATCCATATTTTTAAAAATTCAAGATTATTCATGACAAAATGAAAACAAACATATTGTCTGAAGGGGAGAATTCTAATATTTTACTTAAGAAAATGGCAATAGCTTCATGTATAGGAAAGTAAAGCCAAGACGTCACTCTCTTTGCCAGCGTTTTCAAATCTAACAACGTACACATCCACGCAATAACCTGCATTCCACAAGCAAAGTTTTCCACGAGATTAGAATGCAATATCCCCATAACAGCCATCGGGCAGTAGCCTACCACACAACACTCATCTAGTCGGAAGATCCTGCCTTTTCTATGGGATGAGGAACTTTGCATCCTGTTTCTCTTTCCGCTATAGAATGTATTATCATAGGTTCATTGCTAGACATACCTCTCGAAATCGTATATGTCAATTTAAAACACAACGGCATTCCAATTCACGAGTAACAAAATACAACTCAATTAAAAAACAAATCATTCATCATCCCTAACATTCACTACTACTTCCGTCAAACATCCAAACATCCATCTCATCCATCATACACGGCGCGGCTCGCGGCGTCTCCCTCAAATCATGGCCACCCTAATCCAAAGGCTACTCTTAATTAAGCCAGGTGGCTTAATTTATAATCTGTTGTACAATTATGGCCGGAATAAGGGGTGCCCCTTATAAACTCCGCAGGTTAAGGGCAAAACGCTGGAAGAATATTTTTGTTTCTTCGTGTTTTGTTTCTTTTTCGCGTTTAAGAGACGTAATCTTGATGTAAATGGGTTTTGTTTAGCAGTGGATTAAGATTCATAACTAAGTTGATAGGTAGATGATTTTTTAGTTATAATGGACAACTTAGTGCCACTGCACTGCAGCGCGAGTGAAAAACACCGAAATATGGCGACGAACAGAGGCTTACGGACAGCAAAAGCCAAAACAAAATGGAAGTGAGCGGGCCATATTAAGGGTGTAAATGGTCCCTTAACATAGCCGAAAGGCACTTGTTCCCGTCTTTGCGATATTTTTTTTGTTCTAGATCATACCTGGGAACCTTCTAGTTACGGAGATATTGGGGGTCAAAGTTCCAACTTGTTCACATGTTTTTTTTTTAAATACGTGCTTTTAATGTACGATTTTTACTTTACACACGTCCACGACTCCCGTACTATTCAATCATCCATCAGCACAATGCTTTGAGTGCTTTCCATCAAGTCCTACCGTAAAACGTGATTTTTTACCCCAAAAAAAAGACGATTCCCAGCAATAATTTTTGCGTAAAGTTACATAGTTTGATGTACAGAATGCTTGATTGACGGCTATGTTGATGGAAGATGGGGAAAGAAAGTGCAGAAGTGAGACCACGAGGAACAGAGGAATGTGAGCAGACGATCTCATTAAAGTGGCCGGAAGAAACTGGAAAGTCATGACACAAAGCCGCGAAAGTAGAGAGATTTGGAAGAGACACTCAGCATTGGGTGGCCAAAAATTGAAGAAGAAGGGAAGTGCCGATTAAGGGCGAGTTTGACTAATTAAACTGATCGGAATCTAGACTTCCAACCCGCGTTTTACTCAGTGTACTCAGTGTCATCATTATTATTTAATGTTAACACAGATTAATTTTGAACGCGGTGTTAGATGTCCTGATCGAGATCAGTTTCTTTCAATTTGGTCAATTGGCCCTAATTCAGTCTTTAAAACAGTAGTAGAGAACTGCCATATCGGGACACACGGAAGGGAATTATAATTTCAAAACGTCAGCACAATAGACAATCATAGGAAAGAGTATAATTATAAAAGTAGTAGTAGAATAAAATAACTACCAGCGCCTCACAGTTCAAGTGTGTGTATTTTATTTCTACGGTTTTATGAAGTGTGACACTTCCATAAAAAATATTAACAAAATATTAACTAATATACAACGGCTCATAAGTTTTCATAACGTTCCAAGTTTTCTACCCACAAAAGAAGTTCTCAAACGTAACATCGTCACGCTAGACAATTCCGAAGGGTGAACAAGCAGGTGTTCACAGACACCCACGCGAGTCGTTCACCTTTGAAAATACCTGTGAACTCACGCAAAGTTTATTTGGGGAGAAAGCGCCTTGTCCGTGAACAACATACTTTACGTACACGGGGTGTCTGACAGGCTAGTCTAGTGGTTACAGCCGACTGCTGAGTATGAGCTTCTGGATTCGTTTCCCAGGTCGAACAAAGTGCTATTTTGTTTTTCCATTTGAAAATACTTACTAGATGCCGCGGAGGCTGGATTTATGCCTGGTTGTAGACTGGTAATAGACTCGCCCCCTATTACTTGGGACTTAAATATAACCGGCGAAATATTGTGGGTGCACTATAAGGGACATCGCTGCTTAACCTTCGGCGATTACAGGCGTGATGTTTATATTGATAGGTACTAAATAAAATTAATTGAGCTGTTTCTCACAGTTTTTTATGTATGTTTCTAATAGTGACTTTTACAGAACTATCCAAATATTACTATAATAAAGTAACATTACATTTTTTTTAAATTTTATCATGAAATACTATAACAATATGTTAAACTAATTTTGACCTTGATTATTTTCAGCTTCATGAAAGATTTTGACCCCCACAGTCACCTCGACAATCATTCTTGCCACACAAAGCTTAATCGGAGTTCCAAAATTGAATCCGCTTCGAAATTTTGAATTCCCGAAGTGATCCGAAGTGAACCGGCAGCCAATAGAGATACAGCGATTGGGTGCCGTTCGGGTCAGAACAATGGCCGCCGGTGAACAAGCCTGTACTTGTTAGAGTAGGCTTGTTCCGCTATTGTGTCATGACGTCAACCGTCTACGTCACTGTAGTAAAGTTCACGCAGTGAATGTATTTATGACGTAAGTTAGTTCAGGTAGACGATGAAAAGATGAATGGATTGGGTGGTGATGTGATGTATAATATAAAACAAATCGCGTTGCGCCAACCCCAAGTTATTAACCATAAGGGCAGGAAAATGATGATGAAGTTACTACAGGTAGACTTTGAATTATGAATAGCTTTAAAATTCTTGTTTAAATTCATGGACTATTAAAAATAATGACTAGACGAGTCAGTTTTTTTATAGATCATAATGTCGTGACTTTTGACTTTGATCTCAGCTTGTGATCAGAAGTCGGTTTAAAACCATTTGAATAGGTTAAGGAAACAAAACAAGTGAACCTAGAAAATTCTTGTTCGCTGTTGCTTTGAAAGTGGACGTGTTCAAAGTAACGTAGAGGCTATATTGCCTTGGCAGACATTTGTATTTATTAATAACTTAAATTGGTAATTTGTTGAAGAGGTAACGAGGTCTCGTCTCGTTTCAATCCTGTACCTGTAATACTGTGAAAGCCCGGACAGCCTATTTTGATCAAAAGGTTTGGGTCAAAGGTATTTCTAATAATAATATGTTATTGTTTGTTGTTGTTTGACTTGTAGCCATTGGATATATTATTATTAGATTTTCTTAGTCGTTAGTCTATAAATAAGTCTCAATGGTCCTCTGATCAATTTTGGGGCCATACAAGTGTAATTACTCATATTAATATTTTGTTTGAAGGGGTCTACTGCCTCATTTACTCTATAGAAGCCAGACTCGCTGCTGAAAATGGGGTCCTGGGTCAGATTCCAAGGTTGGACTATTGGATTTTACTGTTTCTTTTCTTCTGGCTGTGGGAGACTGGCATTTGTCTAGCAGTGGATTACGATATACCGAGTTGATTGGATTTGTGCCCATTTGACGGTAAATAGACTCATCCGTTTACAACGTACTTAACCATAACTGACGGCCTCGTTGGTCTAGTGGTGCAAGCACGACTGCTGAGCATGAGGTCCTGGGTTCGATTCCCGAGTCGGGCAAAGTATTTTTGTGTTTTCTATAAGGAATTTCTCAGTAAAAGTCAAGGAGTTTGGATTTGTATCCGGTTGATGGCAAGGCTCGCCCTCTATTACATGGGACTTGAACATAACTGATGAAATGTGGGTGTACTATTAGGTACATCTCTGCCTAACCCTTCGGGCATTACGGGCGTGATGTTATGTTTATGTTAGCCGTAACTGGCAAAGTGAGTGTATAATACACACGTCAGTAAACCCATTCGGAGATTAAAGGAGTAAAGTTACACTCTACTTTGTTCAGTTTTCAAAGTCACCACAAACGTTTTTTTGCCATTCGAGTTCCGACCCAACCGTTCCTTTAATTATGTATCAAAATCTATTAAATTTCGTATCTTCGACATTTACTTAGGTTCCCTCAGCGAGTTAAATCTAAGTGATTCTGTTTAACCCCGGAAATTTGCGTGGCGTGAGGATGGATCCCTTGGGAGACGGCTTTATTGCCTATGAATAATATAAGGTGTTATGCATTGTTGAACACTTGGTGTTCCAATATTATTAGTTATTGTAATATTCTCCGGTGATTAATTTGGATTTGCATTGTAAGTTTTGGTAGAAGTATCTGTTTAATCGTTATCCTCAATAGGAGCAAATTAACAAATACTATTCCAATCTTTACAGAGGAAAGATTTTTTTGTTTGTTTGTCTGTTTTTTGTACCGAATAGGCTCCGAAACCACTGAACCGATTTGAACCATTTTTTTACCAATAAAAAGCTAAATTATCAAAAAGTAACATAGGGTATAATTTATTTTCAAAAAAATTAGAGATCCTTAAGAAAATTGCAATAATGTAACCCAAAGTAGCAAAATTTTGCCTATAAAATTTATTATTTGGCGTGCGCTGAGAAAACTATTGGTGATACTTAAAAATTATGTACTACATAATTAAAGTACACATTATTACCTAAAAAAAGTCCGCGACGGAATATTATCTAACTATCATAGTTAAGTCACAATAGCAGCTTTTGTGTTCTAAAATTTAATTAGATCGCCGCGCGGTAGAAACAAAAGTTGGTTACATTCGTACCGTAGTATTAATTCTTATCCAAAATAAATAGTTTTATTATCAAGGGTATTTATGTAGCAGTAAAATACTGAGTGTTAAAGAAGAACTTATAATACCATCAAAATGTAAGATACATGCAGCGACATCTATTGAACCAAAATGGTACTAATGAATAAAAATGTGCTCACAAGATAACCAACTTTAAAATCGACTGATCGGCTTTTTAAAAGGTTATGATAGCGTACTTTAGATTAGTCTACATGACGCTGCTTTGTAAATCTACATAGCCTATACCCTGTTGAGGGTGTGTTCGATCGCTTTCCATGCGCTTTGCATACGGAAGGCAGTTGCAAGAGGCCCGCAAGAGTTTGCAGCAGCTATATCGTGTTTAGGCTCATTTTATGCGCCTTGATGAGATCATTAAACCTAACTAGAGTATGACTTTCATCAAAGGTCTTACGATGGAGACGGAAGGCAGTTGCAAGAGGTCCTCAAGAGTTTACAGCGTCTATATCGTGTTTAGGCTCATTTCATGCACCATGATGAGAACTCTAGACTTAGCTGGAGTATGACTTTCATCGACGGTCTAACGATGGAGACGGACGGCAGTTGCAATAGGTCCTCAACAGTTTACAACGGCTTATTTCATGCTTCTTGATGAGAACTTTAGACCTAGCTGAAGTATGACTGTCATCGAGTGTCTAAGGCTATAGGTTATATAACATCACACTACAACCCATTGGGGCCGAGCATCAATGAAAAATGTTGCAAAAACAAGGAAAATTTATTCCTTTTGAGAGCTTCCGTTGCGTGCGCTGTGTAAACGGTTAAAATTTCGCAACAATCATGATAGCATAGCATCGGCGATAGCATGTCTATCTTTTAAGGTTGACTCACACTATCTGTAAACCTGTCTCTCTTATGTGACGCAAACGAAGTTGCGCGGGTCAGCTAGTCTCCTATAATTATAATGAAAAATCTGAATATTACACAAATTGATTTCATGGCAAAAAGGCACTTCAGTTTAATCAGCTGTTGAATTAAAAACAAGAGTTACGGTATATATCACCTAATAGTACATTATGAGGTAAATTGTAGTAAATGGCAGTAAAGGAATGACCGTAGCTCTAGAAGGTAGTGCAGAAATTTAATTTCGCAATATCCCTATAACCTGGAGGATACTTTGATGTTGGAAGTGAAAACTTGTCGGGTGCTAGAGATTATTAACTGTGCATTTACAGACAATTTTCGGGATATAACATCGTTTGGGGTCTCTCTTAAACCCAATGTAGCCTGAAACACATACTATTGCACTCTGCTATTATGATTGTAATTACAGCCGTACAAGTGTATCGAGTATTAACGATTTCGGAGGTTGGGCGATAGATGGGTGACCATCCATTAATACAGAGATCTCTCTGTGCTTCGGAAAGCTCGCTAAACTATGCCTGAACTAGAAATCAGTCATAAAATCACTCGGTAACCGTCTGATAGTACCCAGCTCCTACGTCTATAACAATAAGACAGTTGCTATCCGAGATGTTTTCTCTACCGATTAATTCGGTTCAGTATTCCAAGGTATGCAGCTAGCATGAGTAATATTGTTCCAAGTTAAAGCTTTCAGGCATAACGTTTCAGTTCGACTTCACAATTCACTAGGATAGCAAAGGTAGATGTTGGTAGGTCTTGGAATCAATATAGAAACTAAATTAATTCTACTAGACTAGCATTCTAATTGCGTAACACACTCATAATTATTTTACCTTTAGTTTTGTCAGTTTACATCAAAGTTTAGCCGTGCTTAGCTAGGTCGGTCTGTGTATTACATACCAAGTGTCCTTCGTACCTTTGAAAGCACTTTAAGCCGTGGTCCCGCCTGACATTTGTAGATCTTTGTCAGTCGTTACAAGTAGTCAGTGGCCCGAAAGTCTGACAAAAAAGAGGGGCACCGTATGCCAGATAGGCAGTAGCGTTCATATAAAATACTGGTAATCAGCTGCATCCGGTTAAACTGGAAGCCGATCCCAATATATGCCCGCAGATGACTATTATTGTGCCGAGCAGATACATTAATGAAACATTGTAAAACAATGGATTTTGTTTGTTGAAAATAAGAAAATTGTAACTGAGAGCACGGTTTTCATTTGGAGAGGAACCACACTTATCAAGCCGGTCAGAAGGAACTCTTTGTACAATAAAAGCGAAAAACATCGCTTGGGATGCTGATAATCATCGCTCTTCTACTATCAATGTTTTTAAGGTTGTCCCACAATGTCTTACAACTGTCGTCTCAGTATTTAGCTCTCATCAAATGCTTCATTTATAAAAACAAAATTCAACATAAATATTCTTCTTTCTTCACTACTAAAACAGATTCTAGTTTCAGAACAATCATTCAAACTAAGTTTTCAGCATCAAATTACAACAAAAAAGGTATCATCTATCACTCTTTCACTAAAAACTTAATATAAAATCCTCAAATCTGAAATTACTCGCGTTAACCTTACAATACAGGTAATTAAGAGGCGAGGCGAGGCTATGTAAATTAATAAAATAAAATAATTAATGCCAGCTATTAATCTTTGTCTAAAGACTGCTTGAGTAATGATCTGCAGTCGCGACACTCTCCTAAGTGTGTGTAATGTGAATTTTATTTAAATCGACGATGTTTTTGCTGAATAAGTAAATTGAAATGGCTGTTGTGTCTTTTATCTAGTAACACATATAACTAATGATGATAACCAAGATCTGGAGTTTAATTTAGGCTTAATACTGAAAGAAGTTTGTTGAAAAATCTTCGCTAGCTTAAAATCAGCAATGGTTTTATTTAAATTAAAAAAATAAAATAGAAATCGTCTTAAACGTATTTGTCAAAGAAACTTAAACAGAATAAGAGAACATCCACCAAAATAAGGGTTATTATGGCCTATCACCACATTCAGGGTAATACATTTTTTTTCAACTGACCGATAATTTCATACTAATACTAATACATCCAGATAATATAGTTTGTAGGTAGTGCCTCTCTGATTTTCAACCTCTAAAATAATACTGAAATATCTTGCTCACATCCAACACTGAAGAAGGAACTCTCCATCAAAGCCAACCCCATATTAAATTACCACCTCTCTCCGTACTAAAAAAGCATCACTTTTTCCGCCGCCATTTTCCCTAACCAAAGACTACACAAATGAAGACGCACAATAAAAGGAACATTCTTTCTCTTCGACTTGAAAGCAATGTCTGATTGATTCGCGACCGCCGTACCATCACGCTAGCTGCGGAGTGATCACAGGCAGAGACAATATCGGTGCACCTGTAGACATGGGATGGGTTTGGGGTACAAGTTATATGCGAGTAGAGATAAATTTATTTGAGAAGTTTTTGTGTTCATTGTTGTTGTTTGTTGATGGTCAATCGTAAAAATGTATATATTATTAAAATTATAAATTACAGAAACGGTTCTTTCTTTACAATAATCATTATTATTAAAGTTCACCTTCGTTATTCAAAGAGAAGACCGGGCTCCTCTTCATAATTAACTGTTTATGGTGATACATTTACCAATCCTGAAATAATAATCGTTTTATTTATTAACAAGCAGGCTAACTACGTATTCATGTTTTTCTATCATAATTTTTAAAATCTTCAGCCCTCAGTCAACTCTGTGGATTTCAGTTCTGGCGATCGTTATTTCTTCGAAACACATTTTAAACTCTTTGTCTACCTCTCTATCATTTCATAAACTTCTTAAAATATTTCCCATGTTTTATAATTCTTCAGAATCTGTCCCGTTTCTTCCCACACCTTATCCCCCACCGCATCCGCGTCAAAGGGAGTCAATATCCCCCATTCTTCTGTTTGCTCGCGTCACAACACTCACACGGCGAAAACATGCGGCTATCACCACGCTACCTTTGATACCACGGGGGAGAGTCGGGGCGAAAGAGTTGGGTTTATTGGATTCTTTATTGAGTCTCCTTTGCAGGATTGTGTTTATAATCGTTGGAGTTTACAAGGGTTTGTGACTTTGGGAGTTTATATTTTTTTTTTTCGATTTTCAAAGCTTCTATTATAACTTCATTATGCGAGATAAGGTAATGATTAGAATTTTCTTCAGAACCTATTGCGTTTTCAGGTGTTGACCTCATGTACTGTAGGCCGTATTCGGTTGTGATGATACTAGTATAAGCCAGCCTCTTCTACTATTGAAGCTCCGTTCCCGAATTTTCTCAGTGCACCCAACTCGAAACATCTCCTGTAATCAGCACGATACACCCATCACACAATAAATCCAAGAAGTAGGTCTGTTCGGCCTACATACGGGATAGTTGGTCGCACTGCAAATAGTTAGTCTGTTGTAATGAGTCGACGCCGCAAATTGTTTCACTCGAGGCATGAATGTGAGTCTGGAATTAAATGGACGAACTTAATTTACATACTCGGAGTTGCTAGATGTAAGAATTTTTGTATTACCTTGAAGATGTTCAAGCTGATGTTGTAGATGTTGTCCATTGATACACTGCATTTTTCATCCTTCTCAAAGACAAAGGTAGGCTGGAAGAATTTCTTTAAAAATATTGATATAAACAGTACGTGTGTGTTATTCTATCCATATGTATTTGTCTCTATTTAGTGTTTTATAGATCTTTGGCCGTCTTTACAGGTCTGACAACAAGAACAGAAAGTCTGATAACAAGTCTTACGCAATGGTATCGTTTTACCTACTGGGTTGTGGAGGCCAAATAGGCAGACGCTCCACGTCAAATACTTGTATTCAGCTGCATCCGTTAAGACTGGAAGCCGACCAAACATAGTTGGGATAAGACTAGGCAGATCATGATGATATATCACAAACCTACGTCCGGGCTATAACTCAGATTGGTATCAGGTTCGATACTGAAATCTAGATAAATCTAAACATGAAACCATCATCATGCTAGTCTGCTATCGGCAAAATAAAAGTGGTATTAGGCATTACTATACAAAGGTAATTAACAACAGTATAAGATTACGTGTAACAGGATTCCAAGTCGTGGGTCATTACTTTTATTAGTCACCAAACTGTTCTGAGAATTTTCTCACAGTTCACAAGAACAGAATAATTGTCTTAGAGTCAAAATTCAAGGTTAATTTCGAGTTAGTCGTTGTTTGTTCTGCATTAAAACTATGTACCTACGAGAAATATGCCATATTACATTATTAAGTCATTGTGTAGGTAGACAAACAAACCTAGGTTTTGGTCTCCAGAAATAAAATATTCCCAGACAAAAATTACGTGATAACAATAACATCATTTATCGTCAGTTATCACAATCTAACAAACAAGCTACCACTCAAATACCTTATTATGTCCCACACACAAAAAACATTCTATCTTATATTTTGATTCACCACGAAAGTGAAAATACCTAGACTTAGCTCCACGTAATCATATCAACAAGATATTCGCGTATCTGGCTCGAACATAAATAGTTTCAGTCTGCAACCGTTTATTTTAACGGAACCAAAGTGATGTGGTGGGGGTTATAAATAGAGTTCTGCATGCCACGATGCTCCAGAACAATCGGTTATCGGTCTTCATTGAAGGGTTGAGTTTCATGTTGAAACTGCTTTTAGTCGAGCATTCGATACTCTGATGCAATATTTTTCATATCAGTATCGAAAAGTATACACTGTGAGTTTTTAGTCGTCTTACAAAAGTGGTCCATTCAATGTACCCGACATAAAATAGCTCTAGGCGCGATTTTTTTTTTACCTACCTTAATAGGTACAAAGAAAAGTAAATAATACATTAGAATAAAATTATGAAACATCCTGTTAATGATGTTTACGTGTCAAACGGGAGAACATACCTACCCAGCGCTCGACTCCAGTGATCATCGCTCGCAACAGGATGTTTTATCTACGTCATGCGTCATAATACTAAATAATATCTTTATTTTTAAATTAATGAAATGTCATAAATACCATTTTTTTATGAATGTTTAGTAGTCATTGCATACATGAAGTGGGCTGCCGTTGTAAGACGACTAAAAAGTCACGGTGTATTGTACGATCTTCAAACATTTGTGTTTGTTATTCCTACAGAATATCGCTGAATACTCAAAAATAGAAGTCAAAACTGTCTGACCTTCACCAATAATATAAAAATAAATAGAGTTCCTCGGGGACCATAGAAGGCCCTGATGTAATTGCGAGCAAATGTTTCAACAAATCGTTTGTCAGATCAAATTGGCGAGATTTACTTTGAGTTTGTAAGGTGCAGTGACACCATAATAATCCGCTGATTGATTTATCTACCTGTGTAGTAGTAGTAGTAAGTGCCAAAGAAGTATACAGTTCTATCGCGACATGAAAAGGTGTATGAAAGATTATGCTAGATGACTAGTTTTTCTCGTTGCAAGAATGTGCAAAGGGAAATGACTTCATAGTTATTTGGCAAAGACTGGCAACGTGCCACTTCTAGTACTATTGTGATCTTTAACCTGGTCCAAGCGTTTGTGTGATTATGAGCAGTGCCAATACCTCGTAAAGATGGACCTTGAAAAAACGTTAATACCGGTAAACGTGTATACTAGACAGTTTTAAGATCTTGCGTCACTGATGATTCATGCTAACAAAATTATAAAAGAATAAAACTGGCGAAAGCAACGCGAAACGGCAGATAGACAGTCCCTGTACTGTTTTTGAACAGTACACGGACTAATTATACATACATTTAAAAAATTATGACTTAAATATAATCTGAAAGTAATTTTATTTGGAGTTGGTGAATTGGTATTAGAATATAAGAAAGACTTGTGAAAGTTTAAATAATACGTATGTATGACATTGTAAACTAAGCATTTGCCTAAACACGATAATGTTATTATTACAAACGACCACCTAACCTCGAATTTTTCTGCGTTTTTTATTTCTCAATACAAATGTCCAGGATAAAAGCATGCCTTTCTCCAGGCCCCCTAACTAATTGTCAAATTTCAAAAAGGTCGGTTATTTTTATGCGAAAAGGTCAAAGACAGACATTGACTTTCGTCCCTAAAATATTAGAAAGTATACGATAGTGCTAATTTTACTTTTCTCATTACAACATTGAGTGCGAAGCAAGAGATATATTTAGTCATCCTGGACCAATTGTCAGCTCTCCAGCTAATACTAATTTTGTACGACAATCGCATGCCGCAATAAAGGTGACGGACGACAACGAAGATAAAATTAGGTCACCACAGCATTACTATGAATCGAGAAATTCGCGAAAATAAGAACTATTTATATGGTTTTCATTTAGATCAAAGTAAATATGTATGCATTGTTGCAGCATTAGTCTACGGTTTGGGAAATGAAGGTTTTATAATAGAAGATAATAATAGAAGCGATTTCCTAATTGAAATAAGTTTATTCTTGAGATTTGTTAGTATTGATAGAATCCATTAGCTACTAATACTAGTATCTTGACTTATGAGGTAGGAAAACTTGTACCTCAGAATACATGAGGGGGCCAGAATTATTTACACACTCTCTGGCTCAGTGTAAATAATACTAGCTATCTCTTGGTAAAAATATATAAAGGCTGGATAAGGTAAATAAATTTAATTTTTCAAAACATAGTTTCGAAAGCATTACTTTCATCTGTTTCCCTTACAGTAGGTATGAAAGAAAATTCTTCCTTGCAGAGTCCAAGTCAGTCAAACCATTTATTTAAATTAGGTAATTACAATACACTGTTGAATGTCAAAAACAAGGAAACAGAATTGGTTGTAGTTGCTCATTCGCAAAGAGAGTTTTATTTGTAGAAGAATGGGCAAGAAACTCCATAGTCGATACTCTTTTTTTTCAATATTTTTTTTTTCAATATTTTGTTTAAATAAGTCAGTCAGCGAGGTGTTATCGGAGCTCAATCCCTGGGCAGAGCTGGAAATACCACCGTTTATAATGCCACGTGGAGGCTGTTATTTATGTTAAAATTTCAGCTACATTTTGTAACAAAATATTAACAAAATTTGATCCTTATTGTGATTTACATAAAACTGAAACTTTGGTTACAAGCTTCCTATAAGTTTGTGTGTGGACCAATTAAATTGACCCAACAGAAAATGAGCTTAAAGAAAATGATCCGTATTCATTGCTCAATCAGCTGGCAATTATTTAGAACCGGGGTTAAATTATAATTGACTTAGAGTTTAAACAACATTGTTATCTTGGCTAGTTGATTTTAATTTGAGTTTATTTTAATTTGGATTTTACTTCCTTATTTACTTGAATTCAGTATGTCGTCACGACTGTATTTTCTAAAGGGGTGTGTAGAGATGTACCTACTTATAATTTAGGTACCAAAATTTTTAGAATTTTCTTACTGTTCCTGTACTGTACCTTTCTATTATGTTATCTTACAATATAACACACAACACAATAATTTTGCCATTCATTTTATTTTGATGTGATGAAAATACATAATTTCAGATTTAATGTATTAAATGAGAATAGAAATGAAATATTTTTGTGAGCGGAGCGCACCAAATCGGATTATAATATACAACATTAATCAAATAAAAAATCACAATTCCCACTGTGACAATTAAAAACGTCCAATAAATTATCTATTCATTCAATAAATTACAAATGAATAAAATCAATAAATTATTTCCCTTTTATTAATAAAACTTTTCTCTCTTTGCAGGTTATAAATCCGAATGAAAAACGACTAGAAATGTTTTAAATAGTTAATTAGTGTTGTGTAAATAGAATAAAAATAGTGGTTTGTGTAGTGGTGATGGTGTGATTAGTGAAACTGTCACGAGATGGCGCTGAAAGAAGTTCTCATCATTCTCGTGTTGGCCGCCGTCGGGGGCGCTCATGCTGCTGCTGAAAGAGGTGAGGCTTTTTTAAGTATTAAGGTGGGGTTCAGTCGGTAGATGGAGAACAATATCCACCCTGTTAAGTAAGTTACTTGTAGAGGTGGATATCTAGTTATCTCTGAACACCGAATGAACCTACAGTCAAGACTCAAGTATGGGCAAAATAATTCACTTTTATAAATGACAGTTAATGCGATATTGAGCGCAGTCCATTGCTAGATGTTTAAGTTTGGACTATGTCAAGAATTAATAGGTAACATTTGCACCATATAGAAGAAACGATATTACGATATCAAATAATTTTCAAAAAAATAGATAATTATAAGAGCATTTATGATACTAGCTTTGGCCCATGGCTTCACTCGTAGGGATCAAAATATCCTACATTCTAACCTAGGCCTGATCTACCTGTTTGCCGAATCTGTTCAGCCGTTCAGCCATGAAAAGGTACAGACCGAGTAACTTTCACATTATTATTAATACTCGAAACGGGATATTTACCATGTTAACTGTTTCTTATGAGTTCCCGATATGTCGGCGCTGTTGCAAGCACCATGATCCCGTTTCGAGTATTAATAATAAAGTTAGTGACCATGATAGTTTAAAATCTTATAACTTTCACATTAATAACATTAGAATGGACATGAATTATCATAACTGCCTCGTTGGTCCAATGGTCGCAACTGACTGCTGAGCATGAGGTCCTGGGTTCGATTCCCGGGTCGGGAAATTTTTTATTGGGTTTTTCCATCAGGAATTTGTCAGTAGCAGCCACGGAGTCTGGATTTGTGCCCGGTTGATGGTAATTATAGGCTCGCCCCCTATTACATGGGACTTTAAAATAACTGGGTCTACTGTTAGTTACATCCCTGCCTAACCCTTCGGGGATTAAAGGCGTGATGTTATATTATGAATTATAATTTTAAAAAACCCAATTTGAAAGTCGTTTAAAGCATCGCTATTTGTACCGAGTTTAACACTACTAATAGAGTAATTTTAGCTCTTACATACGCTGCCTAGTCAAGCACATAATTTTAGTTGTAAAACGCAAAACACACGAAACTACGAACTATTGAGCCATTGACCCACTCTCCTGTGTTTAAAGTTTTAAGGAGTTCGGCTAACAAATGAGGTTATTAATTACTTTGTTGCAGTAGTTCTACTTTATTGGAAGTGTAGTACATTATGTAGGATTGAAATATCTGAACTATGTCTGTTTAAAAATTAGGTACATGGAAAAATGAGAGGGTGAACTTAAGCCAGGGGACTACATGAATTAACATTATGGCGGCGTCACGCAATGTTTTACATGGGTCAAGGAAAGTTATCTGCGGCAGTAGGTCATTTACAACAACCGCAGGCCAGCACTCCACCAGACACAACAGGCCAGACGATGCGATCTCTCTGTTGAAGATGAGGCACTTTTCGACTTGTTCCTCTTACCTCTGTAACATGTCATGTAACAAAAATTACATTACTAAACAGTAGCAATTTCACTAATTCTCATTCTATCAACGTTTTTTTTTAATAGTTTGTATTGTACCTCTACTGGGCAAAGCCCTCCCCCAATTGCGTCCATGTGCTATTTTCCCGTACCTCCTCGAACTAGCCCTCGCGGTACGCGTGGAGATCGTCTCGCCACCTCTTTCAACTTATCTAATTTTAACTCGAATAATAATAATATGATTATGATGACATTTAAACCTGCGAATTTGCATCACTCCGACTGCTAAGCATGAGGTCTTGGGTTCGATTCCCAGGTCGAGCAAAGTGTTCTTGAAAACACTGTTTCAAGCTTTCACGGTTTACAACTAAACTTATACTGTCACTTACGGGATATCTTCCGTGATTGTTCATTATTTTGAGCTCCCGATATCTCGGCGCTGTTGCAAGCGCCATGATCGCGGGTTGACTGGAGAATGCGGGTGGACTTAGTGTCGAGTTCCAATAGTGCGCGTAGCAAAAGACAAAGAAAGAGGGTAGATAGATTTGTCTGCTCTTAACAATTTATTTTTCCATCCACCCGCATTCTCCAGTCAACCCGCGATCATGGCGCTTGCAACAGCGCTGAAATATCGGAAACTCAAAATAATGAACAATCACGGAAGATATCCCGTAAGTGACAGTATAAGTTTAAATGTTCTTGAGTTTTTCCATCAGGAAATACTTCGCTTCATCCATGCATGGCGGCTCGTACTTTGTTCCATTTTGACGCGATTATTGACTCAATCAAACTGTCAGTGATGGAAAATTGCGCGTCGTTACAAAATCATGGATTCTAACGTGACAACCTGACATTGACGTCTGTCAACCAAACGGGGTTGGACTTTATGAAATTTCAAAAGTGACAAGTATTTACAATTAGTATTTTCAATTGTGTATTCAGAAATATCACATTTACTGAAATGGGAAAGAGATGAAAACAAAACAATAATTAAACTTATACTGTCATTAACGGGATCTTTTCCATAATTATTAATTATTTTGAACTTCCGATATTTCGACGCTGTTAGAAGCGTCATGGTTGCGGGATGACTGGAGAATGCGGGTGGATGGAAAATAAATTGTCCGTGCAGACAAATCTGTCTACCCTCTTTCTTTGTCTTTTGCTACGTGCACAACTGGAACTTGACAATAAGTCACGGCAAAACACACTCACAGTATCACTAGGTTTTGTGGAGTCCTTATTACGATGTCGGCTGCTACTTTTGAGCTTACTCAAAACTGGATTCTACGAACTTGACAATTTGAAACCCTAAAACCGTGAAAGCTTAAAACAGTGTTTAAAACGATGATTAGTTTAAAAATGTAGATGAGACACTTTTATTATAAAATAAATTGTGTGTTTTCACCGTAACTTAGTTCCCGCCCTAAGCCTTTTCACCCTGGTGGTGTCAGCTCCCAGTTGCAGGTACCTATCATATCTGATCTCCATAACCCTGTTACAGTGCAGTATAACGTAGGAGGAAATTCCGTTCTACTCCTCCGTTGGTACTAATTTATGCTTAATAAAATATCGAGGCCTTTCCCTATACGTAAAACTGATAACTGACGTTTCACTTGAGTGAATGTACAGTTTTGTTTCATTTCACTTTTGAATAATTTTGTATTCAGATGCTGCATTTCGAGTGACAGTTAGCACGATGAAAGATAAAAATAAAAGCCTTATTTTGGGTTTAGTATTTGCGTAAATTTAAATCCCGGAAAAAAACCCTCCATAAATGAAAACTGTTCATTTATTCCAGGCTTTTTGTATAATAACGTTACGGATCCCGTGTTGTATCACCAAATAATGTAATTATCGAAAATGTATCCCTCGCGCGACGGGCTTGTATTTTACCGACATTTCACGTTATCCGCGCCATGCAAATATTTTAGCTTAAAAAATTATTACTTAACAAAATTAAAACAATGCGGGATAAAATAAACACGTTATTTTGTGAACGGGGTGTAATGAAAGAGATTTTACGATGATGTTTACTTTAATAAGTCCTGCCGATGCAGGGTCGGGACAAGTGGCAATGGCTTTCAAACTATTTAATATTTCAACAATAACTTTCGAATAGGATTGAGATAGATTTAAGCTTCAGTAGTTTTTGTCGGCACCAAAGGTACATTTTTGACTTCGTCTGGCGTCGTTGCTAGATAGCAACTATATCTCGGTTCTAGATCTATCCATTACATGTGCATACATATATCTACTGCAGTTGTTACCTTATTCCACCAAACAAAATTTTATTTATTTTTTCCTTTATTAATTTCTATACAAATAAATTACATTTTTAAATATTCCTTAAAAAAAAAATATAAAAAAACATTTAAAAATATAAAAAATTGTAGCCCACCGGTATCGGGAACAGGGTCCAAGCTACCGGCGGTCAGGGCTCCAGAGAGAGAAACCTCCTAACAATACGAGCCGTGTCCAGAAGTACCGCTTTCTGAATCAAGCCCTTGATCCAGCTGCCTAACGAGAGCCTCCTCAGATATTGGTCGAGGCTCTTGGCAATTAAGCCATGGGCTGATACAACTATCGGCACAATGATCGCTGAGTCCACATCCCACATGTCGACAACCTCGTGAGCCAAGTCAAGATACTTGATTTGCTTATCTTTCTCGGCTTTCACGAGGTTCTCATCATGCGGGACCGTTATATCAACAATCATTGCGCGCCGCTCTGATCGATCCACCACCACTATATCAGGCTTATTGGCTACAATAGTCCTGTCAGTGATGATGGCTCGATCCCAGTACAATGTGATACTGCCATTTTCGAGAACTGGGTCGGGCACATACTTATAGTACGGCACTTCCGATTCCACAAGGTTGTATTTTAGAGCAAGTTGCTGATGGATAATCCTGGCTACAAGGTTGTGTCTATGCAAGTACTCTCCGTTAGCCAGACGAGAACACCCGGAGATAATGTGACGGATTGATTCGCCTGGACGGTGGCATGCCCGACATATGTCAACCGTACCATCCTTCACAATAAATCTTCGGTAGTTATTCGTCATCATAACTTCATCCATAATTGCACAGACAAAACCTTCGGTTTCTCCGAAAAGGTCCCCAGAACGTAGCCAGGCTACGGACGCTGATAAGTCTACATCGGGCCCATGCAAGGCCCGGAAAAAGCGTCCGTGAAGCTCCTTACTCTGCCATATCTCCATGCGGTCGTTAGTGTCAAGCACTACAGGTTTGCGCCAGTTCTCTTTAGCCAAGGAAAGCGGGGTGAGGCCCTTGTCCACCACGACCACATCTCGATGCATCCCCACGTCGGCTTCAAGGAAATATTCCCTGAGACTGCATATCTCGCGATTGTGGAGAGTCTTAGCATTTAAAAAGCCTCGACCCCCACACTTCCGCGGGATATACAATCTCATAACTGAAGAACGCGGGTGATGCATACGATATGCCGTCAACAATGTACGGACCCTCCTATCCAGGGCGTCTAGTTCTGTTTGAGTCCATTTGAGTATGCCGAAAGAGTACATCAAAACCGGCATGACCCAACCGTTGAAGGCACGTACCTTATTTCCGCCTGATAAAAGACTATTAAATACTTTTTTCAGGCGGCCAAAGAAGCGCTCCTTCAACGATTGCTTCATGTCAGCAACATTGATGCCCAGCGCTTCCGACATACCCAAATACTTATAGGTTTCGGTTGCTGAGAGGGATCTTAGATTTATGGAATTCGAGAGCTGGGTTCCCACGGATTCCACAATCTCCCCTCGCTTTACATGCATGACCGCACATTTGTCCACACCAAATTCCATCCTGATGGCGCTACTGAAAGTTTCAGTTACCTTCAGTAGCTCCATCAGTTGTAAATCGTTGGGGGCAAAGAGTTTCAGGTCATCCATGTAAAGGAGGTGAGATATAACTTGACCACCTCTCCTCAACCGATAGCCTAGACCTGAATCCTCCAGCAGCTTGCTAAGAGGATTCAAGGCTAAGCAGAACCAAAGTGGACTCAAACTATCGCCCTGAAATATACCTCGCTCTATCCTTATCGGCTCGCTATTCCTCTGGATTTGCCGACATCCTGGATAGCGAAGGACTGTCCTCCATTGCCTCATACATGACATCAGGAAGGTGCGCAGAGTTGCATCAACTTTGTACAACTCTAGCACCCTCATAAGCCATGTATGTGGCACGGAGTCGTAGGCCTTCTTATAGTCTATCCAACATGTCGACAGATCCTTTCGGGAACGGCGAACCTGTTGACTAATGGCCATATCAATGAGGAGTAGCTCCTTAGTACCGCGGGACCCGTTCCTACATCCATTTTGAGAAGCGGACATGATAGAATTGTCATCAATGTGTTTGTTAATTTTAGCTCTCAAAATGGATGTAAGAACTTTATAGACCGTCGGAAGACAGGTAATCGGTCTATAATTTTTGGGCTCCGCAGTACTACCCGATTTATGGAGCAGGTGGGTTATACCTGTTGTCAGGAACTCTGGCAGCGACCCTGACTCTAAGGCTGACTGGAACAGGATCGCCAGGCGAGCGTGCGACCTGGTGAACCATTTAATCCAAAAGTTGTGCACCCCATCCGGCCCTGGAGATTTCCAGTTCGGCAACGGACGGACTGCACGAACTACGTCTTGGGGGCTGATAGTGATTGCCCCCATTTCTGGTACCAGATCGCACGCTCGCTCAACCTCCCGAGTCCAATCACCCTCGGTATGGCTAACAGGCACCGACCAGATGCTGCGCCAAAACGAAGACATGGCATCATCATCTGGTAGGCGCGTGTCAGCCACACCTTGGTCCGGTCGCTCCCAAGCCCTATAAACCCACCTTTCATCTCTTTGGAATGTGCGATTCTGAGTGTATCGGTCCACCCTCCGCTTATACCTACGGATACGGTTTGCCCATGCATACACTTTCTGCTTCAGGAAGTCGATGCGCTCTGTGACACCGGACATGTAGTCTCGAGGACTAATATCAGTCCCCGAGAATGCCCGCCGCACAAAACGCATCACTCTAGGACGAGTATTGCCCTCCCTGAAACAGATCAGTTTGCCGATGAGTGTTCTGGCCGCACCAATACGTCGTTCAATCCTGTACTGCCATGCTGGTACGGCTGGTTTAGGTCGTGTAGCTCTGTGATCAGAAAATTTGACATATTTATTTATTTATTAGGCTTCTCAACAATGAGTACACTGATACATTATAATTTTTACATTGCAAACTTAAGTCTAAGCGCCTCATCACCTACAGAAAAGCACAGCATGCACTACATTATGCGCAGATAATACACAATTAAATAATTAACACAAGAAATATACAGTTTGAAAAAATAAAAATAAAACAATTACTTTTTGTAGGAATAGTCTGAAAAGAATTAATATTTTTTGTTTATCTCGCACATCACTGAAGGAAAGGAATAGATGAATAGAGTTGATTCTAGTTACTTATTCACAAAATTAGATTTCAGACTTCATTTATTGCCCCGTTCATTGATGTATTTAAAAATACCTGTCTAATTCTGCTAAAATTAAATACGTGAATAATTGAGCATGCCGGTCGCCAGTCGCCGGTCGCGGGTTCTGTTGGTTACAATAAAGCATGCCAACTCTGACGTGTGTGATGTAGGGTACGGACGGGCTGTGGAAACGCTGCGGTCAAAACATTAGGTGGACCGGTTATTAGTTGAACTGTTTCAAAATAGCTTTTATTCTTAATTGAAATAAACTTAATTGAACTGTGTGAGTGTGTGACTGTAAAGAACTAAATTTCTTCAGTGTTTGGTTATAAATTATTGATCCAAAGACGATCTTTATAGACTCATAAGACGATCTTTTCGCTTCAAACATCGTACTCCAAATACAGTGGCATTCCTCATGGCCCTCATGAGGAATGCCACTGTATTTGGAGTACCATGTTACCGAGTACCAGCTTTTGTTATTATCTGTAGAAATAAAGGCTATTGAAAGTTCTAGATATAAAGCAAATTCCAACCGGTAACACCTAGGCATTTTCTCACATCAACACAGCGACCGATTGTCAGCTTGCCTGATTTTAAGTTGCAACATCGCAGCCTAAAATGGTTACAATTAAGTTTCGATCAAAGTTACGGGTACTGATATCTGTTAGTGTCAGCAGCCGGTCCGCAATCTGTTCGTACCGACAACCGTCACAATGTAACGAAACACTCACAACAGAATACAAAACCCACCGCACGCCCGTCTACTTCACCGCCAATCAGTTCTCTGCCGTGACCGCGGTGACGTGAGCTTAAAAGCTTTTCGGCATTTTTAGTGTCGCCATCTCTGTAGCGTGCAGAGAACTACCACTGACACTGTTGAGTCTTCTACAGTGTTAAATTGTATAAATATTTTGGGGATAAATGGCCTCTGCAGGGAAAACTTTATGACATAATAATAGCGAAGCATACGAGTACCAGCCGCATTTGTCAATCTCTAAGGTTAAGCCGCGCTCACCTTGGACCATCCATTACCTACCGAGTTCCTCTGTATCTCAGAAAGAACGTTAAGCTGTTGGTCCTGGCTGTCCTTGGTAGATCTTTGACAGTCGTTACAGGTAGTCTGGGGCCCGAATGTCTGACAACCTGTCTTACCAAGAAGTATCGTATTAACTGAATTATTGAGGTCAGATAGGCAATCACTCAGCTGCATCCGGTTAGACTGGAATCTGACCCCAACATAGTTGGGAAAAGGTGAGCCAGATGAGTTGTGCACCTGCATGCTCAGGAGCTAGCCTAGCTAGGGCTAGGTTAGGGCCACACTGGTCGATGGGTGACCGTTTATTACTTAACGACAGCCCATATGCTTTGCTTAACATGTTACACCATTATAATTTATACTATTACGTAAAATACTGATATTCGGCTGTGTGGTGTTCGACTAGACGCCCACCATAGTTGGGAAAAGGCTAGACAGATGATGATTGATAAAAGAGTCTCAACAACATCTCTTCGTCCGCAAAACTCCCTATATCAGCTCCATAAACTTCGAACATGGAAATGCCACAGAGTATCTAACAGTAAACTAGATCAAGTTCAAAGTTTACGGTACGCTCAGTATTTCTGTCGTGATGTATGGAGTCTGTCGGGCTATGTGCAGTGGTTGTGAGTTGCGATATTCAATTTCTGGAGCGCGCTCGTTCGTGTGCGTTCACAAAATTGACCAGTTTCAGAGATACGTAGGTCTTAGGTTCTACCTGTCTAGTGCAGTGCTGTTGTTGGCTGAATTGTAAATGAAAATGTGCAATATAGTAAATAATCCTTTAGAGAAATTATTGATGATTTTTCTAACAATTCCACAGCCCCCAGGCCAATGCCTAATTATGAGTTTTGTGACTGACACTAAGATTTGAATGCCTTCACTGTGTCTAATTTCCAATTTGTAGGAAAGGTAAATATGTTTTAGTACTGTACTGAATAGGACACATTTAGTACTAATTGCTAGCTCGAACTACTACTCCACTTATTTACCGATGCGTACGAAACTAAAGATAATTACTACCGACCACAAAAGATACAAAGAGAACACGGAACCCACTCTCCCAGCGACAACTCTGCTATCTAAATTCTATTTCAATCCTTTTGAAGATAGAAGCCGAGTGACGTTTGTTAGTGCGTTTTTGTTGCGTTTTTGCTGCGTTCAGTTAATTAAAGTTTCCCTATCCAGTCTAGGATTCAGTCTGCTCTAGGTTTCAGTCTAGTCTCGTTTTCAGTTCTGTTGTATTGTTTGTTTCTGATATGTATTGTGGTGAAAAGGAAAAAGTGTACAGTTTTTTAATCCGTCCTTTCATTTGTTTGTTCTAAAAATACGTTTGTGTTTTTATCCAATTACGGCAAAGCTAAAATAAAAGTTTTGGATTTCATACGGAGCTCTGTGTGTTATTTTTTATCCTCGTAGATACAGCACGAAAAATGAAAATGAGAATGATGAATGAAAAATATAAATAATCGGTTTGTCTATAACCAAATTCAAATAGGTACCTAACATTTTTGCAGATATTTAAGGATAGTGTTTAGAAGGATTGTATTCAGATAAGAAGTACCAACGTCGTTTGGTAAGAAATTATTATGGCTCAGTAAAATGCTTATATTACGCAAACGTATAGCCTCCCTGATGCTTCGAGTGCGCGACAGTGCCAGCAGTATCTTACATACCATCATGGAAAGGGTCGATTGCCCTCTTGTGCGGTACTGGAACAGTGTGCACACGGGCTCCAGGCCAACAGTTTTTCATTTTAGATAAGTATTACTAACATAGTTTTAAGTCATTACTAACAATTTAATAATAATTACCTATATATAGAAATGTCTTTATTGTATCACAAACTTTAAATACAAAGTAATCTATAACTACAGTACTGTCAAATTATTGATTAATAGAATTATAAAAAAGCTCATTTTTATCCATCGCGATTTATTGCAGTCTGCATCATCTCAGTCTTCTACATCACAATTGTCTGGGTAGGGCTGCTCCATCATCGAAGCCAAAAGGTTTTTTTCCGTGCTAACACAATTAAATATCATAATAGTTAGCTCATTGGGATTAACTTACCGGATAGGTAAATACTCTCTACCTTAAAATGAAAGGTAAGCAAAAACCTATTAAATACATATTTTGTTAAGGCACCGGAAACATATATATGAAAATATTATGTATTTCCCCTAAAAACATATTTAAATATTGTCAAATAATATATCAAATGATTAACATGGCAATATTCAGATTTAATATCGCGAGGGGAGCCGGGGGGCGCAGTCGGGTCAGGTCAAATGCAATTTATGAAATGACTACCCAATTTTACTTTACAATTTCCGTACGATACGCTTCATATGTTGTACTGGTTGCAAATGTGATGAAACGATGATTTTTTTATAGTAAGCAAATAATATTTAAAATGAATGTAAATGTTGGGATAAGGGCAAGAGAATGATGTAATGTCTAGTGATGAATTCTTTAATTTTAAGTTTAAGAGAAAAGGCGTTATGATAAGAGCAGCTTAAAAAATATATATAATTGAGTAATTAGATGCTTTTCTACACCTAATATTTGTAATTGCAGACCTAGGCATAGCCTTAGTTACATAAAACGTTACTCTTCATCTGGGCGAGTACATAATCACTCTATGTATCCATCTGTTGATATTTATTGCTTGTAAAAATCAAGGTCAATCAACAATTTCAAGCAGGTCATTAAAAAGCACTTTTAAATGTCATAAATAACAAATTTATTCAAATCAATCAATTTACTTATTTTTTAATTTTGTGGGTGTACTATTAGGTACACCTAAACGCCTAACCCTTCGGGGATTACAGGCGTGATGTTATGTATGTATGTAGCAATCAATTTATTGTATGGGCAATTTGCTCAAGATGAGTGGTCGCCTCTTAGAGGCGTAAGACACATTTAGTAGGTGTTGTGTTGTGACAGACTCCGTCTAAATATTCAATTTCTTAAACATTTCAATCTAATGTGACCTCAACAAAGAAAATACTAAATATCCCATTACATTTCGTTCAGCATAGTCCTATTTGTGATGTAAAACAACCAACCAAGAATTGGCTTCAAATCGTTTGATGTGACACATTTAAGGTAAATAGCTTTTAGAATAAGGCGCTGTGGAGGGAACACAATTGTTTTTGGTATTCTATATTTGGGAAAATCGATAGAACGTATTTGAAAAGTGCTTAGACGTAAAAAGAAGTTAATAAAACCAGGCTGTTACTGTCTTAATAAATAGAAAACGAATCTTTTAATTTCGTTAAGAAATGATAAAACGACTGATGTTACAGCAGGCTTGTAATAAGTAGTCTAAAAATAGTAATAATAAATTGAACAAAAGCTAGAAGAATTTAATTAATAAAGGACTATTTGCCTTCAAGATACCGGACAAAAGATCCTATCTAAACAAAGATATTAATATTTTAGAAAACGTCAAACATTTACCTAATCTTCTAAAAACACTTGTCTTGGTAATGTCAGACAAAAAAATGTACTTAAATTATTTTATTTTATTATTTATTTAAAATTACAACCGAAATTTCGTGTTTGAACGATCATTCCATTGAAAGTTTTCCTTTCAGAGAATTTTATTAAAATAATCAGATCAAAGCTCGTTTTGTTAAATAACATGAAAGAGAATTTTTTATAATCTTTTGATAATCTGTAAGTGTGTGAGAATTTAAGATAAAGTTAGGGTGGTGGTTTTCACCAAGAAATAAAAATCTATAGTTCACTGGCTGACGACACAACCTAAATACCCGGATTTAGAAAAAAAAATACACAAGTGTTCCTTATTTGTAACTAAAGTGTGTTGGGTAGGGTTTTTGATATTTCGTGGGGGATGAAAGTTTGTATGGTGGTTCGTAATTGTTAAACGATTTACCAGTCCGTTCAATATAATTTATGTAAGTTTCTCAAAACCGCAAGAACGTTTTTTCCTATTACATTTTGTCAAATGACTTAATAAACATTTTGGCGATGTATCAATGCCGGTCATGTACAAATAACAGCAATGATGGCTGATATCTTCGATCGTCGCTTTAGATCGAACAAGTGAGATACCACCTTAAAGCTAGCTATAAAAGTTCGCTTATTTTCTTTACGCACCTTGCTACACTGCGAGGTCGAGGATAAAAAGTAAAAAAAAAAAATCTTTGTTCAAATTATAGTCTCACATTTTGCGTAATTTATTTTATTTGAAAGGCGGTTTAACTACGAGCTGTGCGTAATTTAAGTTTTGATTGAAGATAAAATATGATTATGGGTAAACTGTGTTCTCATACAAATATTACCAGCTTAAATATAACAAGATTGTTTAATATTCAGCCTTCCTAAATCTTAATCATTAAAACTATTCAACTATGGATAACCAACGTTTCACGTGAAGCGCACTGAGGGTGCGTTTTTGAATTGTGATTGTTTTTTTTTCTTTCCTACATTAAAATTTAATAAACACAGTGCTTAAACTGAAAAGACAAACAAACTAGACTATTAGACTTAAGCTAAATCTAAACAAACCCCAAACACCATTTTAGATTCTTAAAAATTTCACTCCTCATTAAATAAAGATAATTTAAAATCAAACCAGGACATTAACAAATTGCTGCACGAACATTCTGTCAAACCATTGGGGACATCAGAAATTTACAAGCTTTGATGTCAATAAATAAAAGATTTTAATGAACCGCCTGTGTTGCTGTCGCTACCGCTACGCGTAATATGTTATTACGCAAAAGCCCTGGGGAGGACGATTCATATGTTTTATATATTAAATTTACCAAATATTCCGGCCAATTCACGTTATATCTGGGTTATGGGGAGTTTGATGGCTCGTTATGGGTGGGTGAAGCGGAATTTTTGGAAAGTGTTTTTGAAAATATTGTGTTGCAGTCTGGAACCATCCGATGCTCTCAGAACGAAACCGTAGTGAAGTAAAACATCGCGAGGAAACAGCCTGGTCCCAGAATAAAAAATCGAAGCCATGTGACATCTACCAACCCACACTGGGTTACTTACTCATACAGAGAAGGAATAAATCATGAACTATACTTACTAGTACACACTTAACTACTTTTTCTTACTATACTTTTAAAGTAATTCATACGTATCACATGGTCGTAACAATAAGGGTGTTGGCGATTCACGATTAAAACACTCGATTTTCTCTAAAGTTTCTTGTCTTTAATGGACCTGGAAAATTATTATATTTTCAGAAACTTTCTTATTAATTGGTAATAAGTTTTCTACGTAACTTTGATTATTGAGGTAATGTTTTCATTTAGGTGTCGATTTCCTGTTTATGGGCATTAGAGTTTCATTACATCGTCTAGAATTCTAGACTAAACTAAAAACATATGACTGTGACTAAGAATATCCTAAAGTTAGTTTTAGAAAGAGTTATCCAGGACATTTTCGCAGCCAGTTTTGTAAGAGTGAATCTGCAGTATCTACTAGAATTACCTGAACACTTTCGGTGTTGGTCGGATTTCCCTACAGAGCACAGTTCCTTCCAGACCATTCTGTATGCACATAATTGTGAATGTTTAACCTCTTACAATTGTGCATATGTGGCGTAAGCTGTTACTGTATTACTAGTGGTTAACATTTTATGGGGTTTTAGGTCTTCTGGAATACATTATGTTATACGGATATTTTTAAAGAGCCGTTGTGGTGACATCCATCAATCTACATTGAGGTCGTTTGGTGGATTATTAGTACAATCTATCCCAGAGCTGCATCTGCAGCTGATTGTGTTTACCAAGAAATTACATACCATAAAATCACGACTGTAATCCCCGAAGGGTTAGGCAGAGGTGCCTAGCCTTACACCCAAATTTCGCCAGTTATATTTAATTTTCATATAAAAGGGGGTGAGAAATATCGAGACTCGGTAATTTGGTTGTGAAGGTCAGGACCGTAATAGGAAAAGGCTAAGGCAGATGATGATGGTGAATCTTGTGTTTTTAAATTCAAATTCAATTATTTATTTGTGAAACATAGGTACAATATAATAAGATCTAATTCGAATGTCAGGATCGCTTTGTTTAACCTAATAGGCATACAAATTTAGGATACTTATAAAACGAATTTAAAAAGAAATTAATTCAAATAATTATTCAAATTAAATTAAATACCATAATCATTCATATTAAATTAAATACCATAATCATTCACATTAAATTAAATACCATAAATCATTCAAATTAAATTATATATTATCACCCTTTTTTTTTCTTTTTTATCGTGGTAAAATCATCAAATGAGTCCTCCCACCCAGGGCAGAGCGGGAGGGACTGTCAGACTTGTACTGACTAAAATCCACGGTGTCCTTCAATAGCCCTTTATGTTCCAGGGTCACGGTAATTCTATAAGTCCCGCGACCCCGGCAGGCTTTGGCCCCGTCATTATGCTGACACTCTTTGAGGCGCGCGTGGAACACAACGCGCCGTCGACCCGGGCATGGTCCATGGTCGGACAGCGAGTCGCCCATTACTCGCCGACCGCATGCCCGCGCCTACGGTGGCCGAAGATCGTCTGCCGACGTCCGGCGCCGTGGGCGTCTACCACTGCGGCTGGGGTGGAGGGAGGACGCTGTCCTATCCCTCACGCGGCCCGCCTCCTCCTTCGCGAGCATGACTGCTTCGCAGAAGGAGGCGACCGCTTCCCACTCCGTTTCGCCCCGCAGCATGGCCTCGACCAATGCCGGGCGCGAGAGGTCTCCGCCTATCGCCGCCGTGAGGACACGGCGGTGCTCTGCCCAAGCGGGGCAGTCCTGCACCGTATGCTCCACCGTGTCCACCGGGCGGTCCTCGCAGTGGTGACACCCAGGCGTTTCCTCCTTCCCCATTAGACACAGGTACCTCCCGAAACTTCCGTGTCCGGTGAGGTCCTGCGTCATGCGGTAGGTCAGGACGCCGTGACGCCTATCCAGCCACTCCTCAAAGAGGGGTCTTACCGCCGCGATTGCGGCGTGCCCGATACACCTAATCACCCTTAGATAGAATTAAACCTTAGATAAAATAAAATCGTTGCCCTACTCTAAATCTCTTGAGTATAATAATAATGTATAACTAAGAGACAGGTCTCGTCTCTGTGAGTTCCTCAGCTATAGGTAAATCACCACGTCGGCCCAGAGCTAGTGGATGTCAAAGCATGTCTTCAAATATTTGGTTATAGGACATTTAACGATTTCCACACGATGTTTTCCTGCACTTGATTGCGTCGTTGGTCTAGTGATCGCAATCGCGTCTGCTGTGCATGAGGTCCTGGGCTCGATTCACGGGTCTATCAAATTGTTATTGGGTTTTTCCATCAGGAATTTCTCAGTAACAGCCATGAAGTCTGGATTTCTGCCCAGTTGATGGCAATAGTCTCGATCCCTTTACATGGGACTTAAACATAACTAGCGAAATGTGAGTGTACTATTAGGTACACCTCTGCCCAACCCTTCGGGGATTACAAGCGTGATGTTATGTATGATGTGATGTTTTCCTTCACCTTTTCCCTCCATTCTTATTCTTTATTGTACACACAAAATGACATATTTAAATTGCATTGATATTATAACTCATGTACAAAGGCGGGCTTACCCCAGAATTGGGTCCATACACGTCATGATAATATCGTCGACCGTAGGTTCAATTGGGGTAAGGGACAAAATACGATTTTTCAGGAGAGGCCGACAAAGTTTTTTTTCGGACTAAATCGATTATAACTTTTGTTGTAATTAACCTTTTTCGGATCTGATTTCACACATAATCTTATATTTTAGTGCACTGTCTACCTGTATAACATTTATTTAAATAAATTAGCTATTTAAGAAAATAGACGTCCCTTACACCAAAGTATTTTGATAATAATGTCCCTTACTGACCAAGTATCTTGTAGTCCCGTCCCTTACATTAAATTGACCTGCGTTGGATCGAATCTATTAAAGAAAAAATAGTGTAAAAGACTTGTTGAAAAAATGGATGAAAGAAAATACAGTGTAAAGAGATAGTTGACAGAAAAATAAGTACACACTTTTGGCGTACGGATATCTTAAATTTGGAAATCGTCATTTAAAAATCATTTAAGAGACATGAAAATGTATTAGAACCGTGTTTGTTTTTTTGTGTGGCGCTTACGTGCAATGTTTGTACATTGTAATAGCCAATTTCTTTTAGTTTGAATTAAACAATTTTTATATCATTTAATATATTTATTATAATCAAATTATAAAAAAAATTATAACAAATACCTACCAAACCCCCCCCCCTCCTAACTTTATTTATTCTTTCTTTCTTTATACTTACTTTGAATTCTTATTAAAATAAATGAGTAGCTGCAAATAATCATAATCCTATTGACATGAGCCTATTAGGCATTGTCATGAGCCTGGTTTGTCCCACTGCACGGCAAAGGCCTCCCTTCCCTCTTTCTATTTATCTCTGTGTTTGGCTATTTGGGCCCAATCTTTTTGACAAGAGTCCAGCTTGTCATTCCATCTCCTTCTGGGCCTACCGCGTCACCGGATTCTGTTGTTCGAAACCCCATCTGTTGCCACTTTGGCCCAATTTTTATGCGACATGCGGCAAATGTGGCCTGCCCAGTTCCATTTTAATTTGGCGGCTGTGTTGCAAACGTCTGCGATTTGGGTCTTGGATCAAAGTATACTGTTCCGTAAACGGTCAGAAATTTTGACTCCTAGTATACTCCGTCCCATGGCTTGCTGGCAGACCCTGAGTGCGGAGTTCTGACGCTTCGTTAATGACCAAGTTTGCGCTCCATAGGCGAGGGTAGGAAGGATGCACGTGTTCATGAGTTTCCTTTTGAGGGAAAGTGAAAGTGATCCTTTCATGAAGTGTTTCATCGACCAATAGCTCTTCCAGGCGTTTTCGGTGCGTCGAGCGACTTCTTTATTTTGCCTCGCCTGGAAGGAGACTATTTGGCCGAGGTATACATACTCGTGGACATGCTCTATCTCCACACCCCCTGTCTACTTTGCGTTTTGTGCTATTTGTCATTAACTTTGTATTCGTCATGTTAATTTTGAGTCCGACCTCGAGGCTGGCGCGGCTCAGTTGTTCGAGCATGACGCCCAACTCTGCCACTGAAGACGGGAAAAGGACAATGTCGTCGACGAATCGAAGATCGAAGTTTTTCCAAACAAATATAATCAGAAAATTGCTAGTATTAGTGAATGTTATATCAATATTATTTTCATTATTTACTCTCGTTCTGTGACTGATAATTTAGTTTCATCTTTTCTAGAGTTGTCAATGTCAATGTCCTTAATTGTGTCATTTATACTCTCTGAAAATTCAGAGCTTACTGTTGACTCGGACCTACAAAGTACACAAGTAAGAGTTAAAATCATTTTTTATAACGACCCTATATCCCTCACCATTCAGACTTAGTTCGTATTCAAGAACAAAAATGTAATAACAATTATAACTCATATACAATCATTTTGGAAAAAGAACAGGGTTTCGAGCGCGCACGTAGGGCGCGAGCGCTTTCAAACATTAAGTTTTAGTTATAATTTTGATACCTCATTCTCAACAAAAAAAACGTCCAATCAAGTTTTCTCTAGAACCTATAAACGCAAGGTTTAATTAATTTATTTTGGTATCGTGTAAAAAGCGAACAGGTAGAAACTGCGAAACTTACTTTTTATTCTTTATTCGGAGAAGGTGTCGATTTCACCTTAGCTGGTGGTCTTTCTACTCATCCTCATCTTTTGATGTGAAATATTACAATATGAGCTGTAAACAGTGTTATCAATGTAAACATTCAGCGCCGCCTTTGAGTACCTAGTAATTATTGTCCATTATTAGAGAATAATTAGGTACCATTGAATAGTATTATATCTGATTCTTATATTACTATCATACAAGAATTGATATCTATTAAAATAAACAAACAATATTAGCATTGGGCATAGGCAAACCCACAGACAGCTTAAAACGTGTATGTAACAATGATTTTATTAGACCAAAATTTATTTACTTACGGTGTTATCTTATTTACTAATTGTAGTAATTTCTATCTGCGACTAAGCATCTGGTTTAAATGGTTTGTTTTCCATTTCTACCATATTCTTTTTGTCAAAAACCGTGCAAAATCCCGACCAAACGACAGGTGAACTCGCACTGATAGCAATTTTTTTGATTCCCGCGCGCTTCTTTCGCATTGGTATCATCCTCTCTTTCGCACACAGAAAGACGTTATAAGATAGAAAAGGATGGTAATAGTGATGTTCTTGTGTTATGAAGCTAGGAATGTGTGTAAATAAAGGTAACAGGGTTAAATATTCATTACTTCGAGAAAATTGATGTAACGGACACCGAACCTAAATATAATTCGATTCAAATAGGTCTAACGTTGACATTGCTTAAAGTATGACAATGCAAATTGGGGTAAGGGACAACTATGTAAAAACTCGTGCGATCCACTTAAAGTATGGGTGATATTTATTTTTTGAGATAACAAAGGCATTAGTGTAAGGTCAGTTTTATTTTGGTTTCTTCAAACATAAACCATGTAATGGTAATTCGTTGATTGGGAAGACCCTTACCTTATTCGAAGTAGATTGGCGGCGGTAATTACACCATTTCAAGTTGCTATATTGCATAGTTTTTCAGATACATGGTTATTAAGGGGCTGTTTCGAAATTTTGACCCAAAAAATTAGTAGGGTAAGGGACATTTTTCTTGAGCTAGAATTTTTTCATATACACCATTCGAAAGAGCGAAAAATTCTGAACAAAACTGTATACTCAACTCATTTTGGGTGTTTTGTCCCTTACCCCAATTGAACCTACGGTCGACGATATACGCACAGAATAATTTCTTCAGAGATACATTCATGTTGCAATATTTTTATGTACATATTGTATTATTTTCTGACTTAACATCTGATTTCATTATGTTAAGTAACAACACATTCGTATGCGAATGCGAAGTTTTTTATTCTTTATAATACACTGATGCCGCCGCGCCGCTGTATGTAGACTGAAGCTTTTAAAGTAATTTTAATTTTCTTTACCTGAGTGCGTTGGTTTACTATAGTAGTGTTACCTCCGTTTCTGTTTGCGATGTGGATAGTTGTGTTCCTGTTTTGTTTTTCGAGTTTCATATTATCACCTGGCACAACTAGCCATCCTTCTTTATTTCAAAACGATTGAAGGTCCGAGCAGCACTCTTTCTTATTTGAAGACTCAGTCGTGTTTTAACTGACTTCTGACACCCCTAACATATATGCCTAGAGCTAAACCTCCCTCTGTCCATCTACATATATTCAACATGACCACATAGAAACTTCAAAACCGTATAAAAACCAAAGCCGTGTAACAATTGACTTACGTACTACCCGCGCTGTTGCCCCCTGCCCGCTTCACCCCCTGCCCTCCGTTCAGTGCCAAACATAACGTCGTTACGAAGGTCCCCCTATTTGAATCTGCAGGGAAGACCCATGGCTCCCTCACCAATTGAATTTTAAAAGTTTTTTGAAATGGACTTTTTAGTGCTTGACCTGTTACAGGCAGGTTTGGAGAATTTTCAGGAATTTATTTTCACTCGCCCATCTAAAACGAGGACGCGACGTTTCCCCTTGTAAATTGATTTTCATGATTTTTGGTACAGATTGCCATGGACTTAGTCAGATAGCAGTTTCTATGGTTAAAAACGGCAAAATCATGACTTACAACACGAACAAAGTATTTTGACTGTGTGAGAGAGGATATGGCAGTAGCAGTACTGAGATGACAGCTTTGTATTTGCTTGAACTGTCCCGTTCCACTCCTGGGCACTCCAAGGCCTCCCCATTCCTTCGCTTCTCTCGATGTTGCGGTTCTTCTCGCCAAAGTTCTAGATAAATATTATCTTCTCCTCGGTCTACCACGACTAGGTGCCTAATTACTCGTACCATAATTTTTTCTAATCCTGGATGTTGTCGCCTATTCCTGACGACAATAGTCCTATAAAAGATCTTTAGCTTTCACTTTTGCACTCACAAATAATAAATGACTTGAACCAACTTTTCCACTGTCACAAAGTTGGTACATTTCATTAAAACTTACCAGCAAACTTTTAACACCCACATCACACAAATATGACACACAAGGCCGAACAACCGAACATTGGCGAGCAACTCATTAAAAAAATAATAGAACATCATCGGGTCCACTCAATAAAAAGTTTGAGAAGCATCACTCTCTGATCTGTCAAACTATTATTACTTCCCATACTTTTTTCAAATAAGTCAGACGATTCTACTTGCAAAGCAACCTTATTTTGCCACCCTAAATAAAAACTATGACACCTTAACTCCCTTACTTACGGTTCAAGTTGCTTGTATGTTAAGGTTTTTGAGACGTATTTGTAAGGTTGTGGTCGCATATGAAACTTGGAAAGACAAATTGTGTACATAAGTGAAGGTTGAACAACAATAAAGTTTTATTTTGGGAAGAGGAATTCTGAAAGTGACTGGGAAACTGAATGATTCATAAGAAAGATCCTAACTGACCTATATTAGTGTCTATTCGAAATCAGATTGCAAATGCCGAGACTAGGTGGAACATACTGATTTACTTAGAAACCATAGGCGACTCAGTGGTAACGGTCCCGACTTCACTATCTTGGGTCGTAGGTTTTACCCCAATATAATTATAAATGCTATTAGGGCTTCATTTGAGAGCGATAAAATCGATTTGTTTATTTTTATGTCATGTTCGTAATACTCTGAATAAGGCCATTAGAAAAATAAAAAAGCATTAGAAAAATTGGCATTAGAAAAACTGAAACTGTTTTTTTTTTCTATTTGGGCAGAATGGAAGGTCTAAAATAATTAAGTTACAGAAACAATCTAGTCTTAAGAAAGCCAGTCACAGTCCTGATGTTGCCAAGATAACACATTAAGATGATAATCTAACAACGCAACTGTGAAATTGTAAGAAGATAAAAATAAAATACGTTTCTTGTGTGACCTTGTTCAGCACAGCTGCTTGTGATCAGATTCAATGTGTAATGTTTATGTTTAGCGGTAGTTTATTACATAAATACGTCTATTGTAATCATTGATATGAATGAGGTGTATGAGGAGGTCCAAGGATTAGTAGTTAACAAGGAGAAGCCGGAGCTGTGAAATAGAAGCAGAGCAGTTTTGTTCTTAATCTTAATCATCGCAAAAGCTCTCCGTATGTTACCGACTTCAGACTGATGAGGCTCCAGATTTCTGAAAATACAACTATTTGACCGCCTTGTTGTTCCTAGGTTCGATTTCCAGGTCAGGCAATGTGTTGTTAAATGAATTTGATTAATCGAATTCTCAAGAGCGCAAGTGATGTAGAAAAGTTGAAGCAAAATGTAATTATACAATAAGTATTCCTCCTGCCTAAGCCCTTTGGGAACAATAAGCGTGATATACTGTCACTTACGGGATATCTTCCGTGATTGTTCATTATTTTGAGCTCCCGATATTTCGGCGCTGTTGCAAGCGCCATGATCGCGGGTTGACTGGAGAATGCGGGTGGATGGAAAAATAAATTGTTAAGAGCAGACAAATCTATCTACCCTCTTTCTTTGTCCTTTGCTACGCGCAACACAACAACAACAACAACAACAACAACAACGAAACAACAACAATCACGGAAGATATCCCGTAAGTGACAGTATATTTGTAAACCGTGAAAGCTTGAAACAGAATAAACGTGATGTTACGTTATTTGAACTCCAAATCAACACAATTTAAATAGGTGATCTCAGTTTACTAAATTAATACAACCAGTCCATTCTGTTAGTAATCCCTTTGGGCCTAATAGCCACAACATTACAATCATAAAATTTTCCAAGGTCACGCCAAGGCCAGCCGTCCTTGGGCTTCGATATAATAGACGGAATAGTTGTCCAAGTATTCTGAGTCCGCCATTTTGTTTGCGGTCGTTTTGACCCGCCAGCCACGGTAATAGCGCGGGTCCTTTAATTATAATATTAAATTTAATTGTTCGAGTAATGTTGATTTGAGGGTGGTGTCTAATTACGTGAGTATTTTTATGAAGTTTTTTAGGTATTAATGTCATAAATATTGTCTAAGTGGAATAAATCAAAATAATGTTTCTCAGCGTTCTAAATCATCTTCATCTGAATAGCCTTTTCCTAACTATTTGCAGTTATCTTTCAGTCTAACTGGATGCAGGTAAATTCCAGTATTACATGGAGTGACTGCCTTTCTGACCTCCATAACCCAGTTACTAGATAATACGATGCCCCTTGGTAAGACTGATTGCCAGACTTTCGAGCATCCAATTACCTACCGTTCTCCTGCTCTTATCCTATTTATCTGGAGTTGGCGCGACAGCGTAACGATTCTTCTCGTTCCATGCTTCTATATTAATAATAACTAAATCATCAGTGTGTCTGCTAGGAGTTGCGATAGAAGTATTACCGATTGTTGTAAGCCTGTATTGTCCCACTTTAGCACAAGACCTCTCGCTTTTGTTTCCACTTCTGTCCATCTCAAGCTTCTGAGGCCCAGCAGTCTTATCTAAAATATTTTATTTCATCCCAATTATAAAACTTGGTAACATTTTAATCTATGTATTTAATCTATGTTAAATCTAGTAGTTTTCCATTCTAGCTGACGTTTGTGTGCCCGTGTTTAGAAATTATACTGCGAACCCTGACAATTTTAGTGGTTAACGTGATTCATACAAAATTATTAAAACTTCTTGCCGGGTCACCACACGAAATGAGAATTCAAATCTATAATTACTTCAGAACATTGTTGAGAATCTTTAACCTAGTTTCAAATGTCGGCTGAAGTGGGTCATTTTAATGCTAATAAGTGTGCCGGTGTTATATTGTGTAAGTGGGCATAAATTACGAACTTGAGACTCGGTTCCGATGTCCAGAAATGCTGCTTTTAGCCTTAAAAGCCGAGCGTCCACTGAGTTGTATGTGGGATGTGCAGGGAGAGGCTTGCTAAGTTGGGTGAGCGGTTTATTTGATTGCCAGCCACGCATCTGAGCGTAGCATGGCCGTGGGTCGCAGAGGACGCCTACTTTTTCAAACAAATCGAAGCGAGACGTGCGAAGCTTATCCGTGAGCAGCTATAGAACGGAGCCATCGTGGTTCTTGTAGATACGTTATGATTCAATATTGCTATTACAATATTGATAAAACTAATGGAATTTGTGTTAAAATGAATTTAAGACTGCCTCATTGGTCGAGTAATCGCAAACGCGGCTGCTAAGTAGGAGGTCCTGGGTTCGATTCTCGGGTCGGGCAAAGTGTTATTGGGTTTTCCATCGGGAATTTCTCAGTAGCAGCGACGGAGTCTGGATTCTTCGGTTGTAGGCAATAGGCTCGCCCCTAGTACATACGACTTAAACACAACTGGCGAAATGCTGGTGAATTATTAGATAAACCTCTGCCTAACCCTTCGGGGAATAGAGGCGTGATGTAATCTTACGTTATGTGGATATGTATAGCAAAATTTTTGTATGCAGTAGAAATGAGACCAATATCTTTTACTTGGCTAATCATTTTAAAGATAGATCTGTTTTACCAAATAATACTAATTATGTCAACCCTCGTGGTACAAATAGGGCTTCTGACGTTAGAAACTAATCAAAATATCCTAACTTTAGACCGACATGAGATCAATAATATAATTTGACAGAAGACATACACATTGGTCTAACCTTGAACTATTTTAATAGACACCAATAATTTAAAGTCAAACTCAAATTATTATTTCAATTAGGCCATTCGAAGGCACTTTTGAACGTCAAACTTAATAAGGGCATAAAATTGATTCTAGTTACCCATTCGCAAAGGTAGTCATCATTCGTCATCATTCTCCTGCCCTTATCCCAATTCATTTGGGGTTGGCGTAGCATTGTTTCTTCTTCCATACTTCTCTATTACTCGTCATTTAATCAGTTTCGTAGTCTCGTATGGAAAAGAATGGGCAAGATACTCCTTCATCACTCTTTTATCCATACTGCTGTTTTCCCCTTATTTTAAACAGAATGGTTTCCTCCAGCAATAACAATACGAACCCCTTGCCTCACGGAAGCACCCAACAACCTACTATTTGACCCCGAAACCTTAAAATCAAAATGGATGTTCCGTCCGGGGTCATAGATTCCGGTCAAATGTTGCTCGTATAGCTGTCCGCTTGTCCGGCTGTCCGCCTGTCCAACTGTCCTGTAAGGCCGGAAACTTGTTATTTAAGGCACGGGACTGGGGCACTCCGTTCATATTTAAACTGATTACTAGTTACGGTTCCAGCAGGTTTGTTTGGAGATAGAAAAATGGCGGATGGTGGGAGGAACATAATAGTGTTTTGAGTTTAGATTGAGCAGGATAATATGCCCCTGTGTATGGGGATGTATTTATCCTATACTATGAAAAGTTTGTAATCACGTTCTCGAAAACGGCTCTAACGATTTCGATGACAGTTGCAATATTATGGGGGTTTTCGGGGGCGAAATTTAAATCTAGATACGTCTCATGTCTGGGAAAATTTGTTCTATTTCGCCCAGGTTCTTTGCCCCTATATTGCATACTCATCAATAAAGTACAAACATTTTAACTTTTATTAACTATTAAAATAGTTGAGAAAAAAGCTCAACTCACTGCCCCCCATCTCAAAAATATACCCTGTATGGTGACTTTTTGCATTGTAAACCAAATTGTTCACATTTTTACGCTCCTAGCGTATTTTGTGTTTTTGCAACTTATTTTAGGTGTAAACGATGACGAAATAGAAAAAATAACATGTTTTATACCTTGGGGTAAACGCGATAAACACTAAAATATTTTCTTTCCAAAATATCCAATCAATGAAACAAAGCATGATCCATTCCACGAAACAGCTTGTTAATTAGGAAACAGTTACCTAAAGTTTGCCTGCCAATGCCTGAAATACTATTCATTACCGATATGTATGGTTTCTGTCTGACCAACTTGTTGTAGTTCCGCAGGGAACCATTCTGGGTCGAGAGTTGGAGCTAGTACCTATTAATTTTATTTTGCGTTATTTATTTTGTGGAGTTAATTGTTCACTTTTATATAATTCTACTAGCGACCCCCTGCTTCACATGGTTCTTACATTTAACAGAAATAAATCTTTAAATCCTCATCATCTGCCTAGCCTTTTCCCAAACGGCTCGGTTTCCAGTCTAACCGCCACTAGCTATCTGTAACGACTGTCAAAGATCTTCAAATGACAGCCGGGACCAACGGCCTGTCGTGTTTTCCGCGACACAGAGGAAACGCGGTATGTAATGGGTGGTCACCCATTCACGGACCAACTTAAGCAAGCGTGGCTTAACTTAAAGGTCGACCCAACAGAAATTTGTTTCAAATATCCATGAAATTAGGTTTATCTGAATAATAATTTGAATTTCAGTAAGGTTTTAAGTCTATTTTGCCGGTTTTCAGCAAGGTATCTGAAAAAATGATGCTAAATCAAATGCTTAATCATTTTAATCGAAATAACATCCTACATGATCAACAATATGGCTTCACTTTACTATAGCACATCTTCAATGCATGGGAAGAGGCAAAAGATGCCTTAGGCATCTTTTGCGACCTATCCAAGGCATTTGATTGCGTAAATCACAACACACTGTTGCTGAAACTTGAGCATTACGGACTGGGGAAACAAGCAGTTTGCTTAGTAAAATCATATTTAAATGATCGAATGCAGCAAGTACAAATAAATGGCGTAAATTCATTAGGATTAAAAGTAAAAATGGGGGTACCGCAAGGCTCAATATTGGGCCCATTCCTTTTTCTAGTATATATAAATGATTTACCTCATTTACTGAAAAGTCGACCTCAAATGGTGTTATTTGCTGATGACACATCACTGATTTTTAAGGTTAACAGACGTGCACAAGAGTTTGACGACGTAAATAACGCAATATTTAAGATTCATAACTGGTTCACTGTAAATAATTTGGTATTAAATGAGAAGAAAACTAAATGTATAAGATTCGCGTTACCGAATGTAAGAAGTAGCGAATGTAATATTGTATTGAACGGGGAGATACTAGAATTCGTCGAACAGACGGTTTTCCTGGGGATTACGCTTGACTCGAAATTGCAATGGAGTCCTCACTGAACAGCACTTGCAGGGCGGCTAAGTTCAGCCGCTTACGCTGTCCGTAAAATCCGGCAAATAACAGACGTGGATACCGCGAGACTAATCTATTTTAGTTACTTCCATAGCATCATGTCTTACGGTATTCTGCTGTGGGGATGGGCTGCAGATATTGACTCAATATTTATTCTGCAAAAGAGGGCCGTTAGAGCCATCTATAACCTACGCAGACGCGAATCTCTAAGAGAATTGTTTAAACAAATTAACATCATGACGGTATCTTGTCAATATATTTATGAAAACATTATGTATGTTCGGAAAAACATGCATCTTTTTAGTAAAATAAGCGACATGCATAATGTTAATACTAGAAATAAGGACAAATTAGATCAGCCACGATTCAGATTGTCAAAAGTACGCACTTCTTTTATGGGGTACTGAGTAAAATGTTACAATAAAATACCACTTGACATTGTACAACTTAATGAGAACAAATTTGAAACATGCATAAAACGCACACTATGCAAGCGAGCATATTATTATAAGTTGGAGAGAGACTATATTGTAGATAAAAATGCTTGGCTTAATGCTGGTCCTGCTCCACAGGTCCTTCACGAGCTAAGATTTTAATGTTTGGAAGAGATGCTCCCCCTCTAGTTCTCTAGTTCCTTAATTATTTTTTTTTTCTTTTGGAAACTTCGTTACCTTGATTACCATTGTTTTATATAAATTAGAAGCATTATTTCAGTTTTTGTAAATGTGAGTACCACCATGTAGACTTTCTATAATGGTTTGTAGGGCTTATCCTAGTCTTTAAGGTTTTAATTGTGATTTTTTTTTTTCTATCTTTACATTGTGATATAATATATCACAATTACATCAATATATTCACATATTATGTGAACATATAGAAGCATGATAAATTATTGTGGAAGCTGCAGAAGATTGTAAAATATCCTTGCTTTGTATAGATTCCATAATTATGTTAGTATTATACATATAATTGCATATCACATATGTGAGTACTGTGTACTGTAAGGCTGAAATTTACATTTTGTTATATTGCATTGACTTGAATGTGCCTTGGTGGCTGAGAGAATGCCATGCGCACTCAAATGTCTTGCTGATGGTGGCGGGTGTGTCGGGTCATTTAGTTCCCTTCAATATGGTTGAGTTGAATGGCGCTGATCCATGCGTCATGTTTGTGAACGGTTGGGACTGGTCATCTCGTAGCTGCCACGGTTTATTTTATTTTTTCATTGTTGATTTAATCTTTTACTCTGGACGGTCTTAATGTGCACGTCTTTGTACATCGTTCTCACATAATGTATAATCTCAACATGAATGATGTAACCAAGACTTTGTAACAATATTTTGATTTAAAAGAGTGTCCATGGAGTGTCTTGACCATTCTTCTCCATAGAAATCTACGCTTTAGAATGTGTTACTACAGTACTTTCTCAAGTTATTAATTATTATGCCTTGTGACTGTAGCTTCGCTTTTTTTGTTTTTTTTTTGACATTCAAAAGTGCCTGTGATGGTCTTATTGAAATAATTGCTTTGAGTTTGAGTTTTGCGCCTCAAAAAAAAAAAACACTTTTTTGTACTTGAAGATAAAGACTATGAAAAATATATTGCTAAAGCGCCTGATCACATTATTAATCTCAAAATAATAAAAAAATAAACACAACTATTATACTCGTAGAAACATTAGAATAAGAGATTCCATTATTTTTAAGACCTTTTTATATGTACCTTGTTCAAGCAAATAAACGATTTATTATTATTATTCTCCTGCCCTTATCTCAATTTATTTTGGGTTGGCGCAGTATGTCTCAATTACTACTCTAAAAATGCTACCTCGAGACACAAACAGGAACTGACAAATCCCACAAAAACAAGATTCAACCTCAAAATACCAACAACATAATAAAAGTCATGAAACTTCACAACAATGACAACCACTATCTAAAGTTCCAACCAAAGCAGATATAATATCAATGTTGCCATTATAAACTGTAAATAACGCGGGAATTCAGCGGCATTGTGTGCCGGTGTTGCCAGAAACAATGGAGGGTTAATGTAACCCTTTGTGGAGAAGGTTGGCCATTGTGGCTGGCTGTATAAGTGTGTCGATTTTTAACAATCACTAGTATTTTTGCTATGGGGGATTGGAAAACTGGGGAAGTGGAAATATGTACATATTTGTTTTTGCCCGCGGCTTCACCAGAGTGGAGTTAGGTAATTATTCCACGAGATCGTACTAGCAGGATAAAAAATATCCTATGTGCTAATCCTAAAGGCTTTTTTAAACTATCTGTGTGCCAAATTGCATTCAAATCCATTCAGTAGATTTTTCGTGAAAGAGTAATAAACATGCATCCATCCATCTACCTTCTCTATTTTTCCAGGAATCATTTAAAGTAAAGACCGATATAAACATAACGCCTGTTGACCCGGTAGGGTTAGGGTGAGATAAACCCACATCTAGACGGAAAAGTTAATCTTGGCTGGCAAATATCAAGATTCTCTCGGCTTTTACAGAACTACGTCATAATAAGAGACCCTAACACTGCTATGACCAGCCTGGCATTAGTGGAAATCGAATCCCACGCTATTTTGCTTACGAAGTTAGAAGAATTACTGACATCTGTAACAATTTCTAGGAATATAAAATTATTCTGTTTGTTCATTAAAACATTTAAAACATCTATTTCTAATCTAGTTTTGTAGGAACAACGCAAACCATTCCCCCAATCATTAGTTACAACTCCAAACTAGTTATTTCCCGTTGAAACCAGACCAAACCGGTTATATCTAGAATATTGAGTAGATAATTTCTCATCATGGCAGACCAATATTTGTGGGCAGAGCATTTCAAGTCCCGTTCGCCATAATTTCTCGGTGAATAGCCAAATAAATTCATTTAATGGTAACCCAATGATCCTCCTGAATTACTGGCAGGTAGCTCGGAAATGGTCCTGTATTCTTAGTGCTAAGACCTTTGGGGAATAAGGCTGAAGTTATTATTGTGGAGGTTTGACTAAGGAGAAAGTCTTGTTTACTGGGGTAGGTGATGGACGGAGGTAGGTGACACTAACAGCAGCAAGTTGTCTAATTCATAATTATTAGTATCATCATTCAGTTTAAAGATGTCCACTGCTGGACATAGGCCTCCCTCATACGTTACTACATTCATGGGTCCTATGCATTTCACAAAGTTTTTGAATCCCTACATGTCATGATAGTGTAAAATTGCAACCGTTACTTGAAACGTCTCAAGTGCCTATGATACCCTAGTACCAGGCAATGTTGTGGAACTAAAATTGGTATTATGGAAAATACTGAAAATTGAACCCAAAGACCTTATGCTCAGCAGTTATAGCGTTTGCAACCACTAGACCGTTTCGAAGAAGAAAAATCTTCAATTCTTGTCCTAAACAGCTACTGTCCACCAAAATTCCATCCCCTAAAACAAATAAAAACGCACCCCAATATATTATCACTATTAACAAGTTAACAGAAATAAATCATTAAAAGACATCCGCCTAATCCGTAGCGTGAAACTAGCTTCGATAGGGACACCTCTGCCCACCCTTCGACTGACTTACCATCAATCTTGCACCGTCGGATTAAAAGCTTGCCCACCCTCCGGGGCTGGGGATAAGAAATATATGCCAGTGGGTAGGGAAACGAGGAAGGTTTACTTCGTACAAAACCCAAAAAGCTGAAAAAATAACCATTTTAGCTCTGACAACAGCAACCCATGAGATACCATATTCTAACGTAACTAAAGATCACTGTGATTTGACTGGGATGTAAAGTCACAGGTAAATAAATAACAGTGAATGTCAGCTTTTTTGACGTCCTCCTCCTGTGCTGGATTTAAACCTGTCCCAATAATAAGGATTGGTCATCAAAAGTCCAAGAGTCGTATTCTCAGCCCGTTTCGCCTATTCATTCGACCTGCTCCAAATTTTGTTCAAGTTTTTCCAACGGCTTTACAAGCCTCTATAACAGTCCAATCAGTTTTTCTACTGTACTTGAAGGCTCTTATTCTTCATCATTATCATCATCGTCAGTCTGTGTAAGTTCAGTTATATCACTCGCCATTTATCTCGATACTCTTTACTCATTCTATTATTTGCATCGCCAAATAGTTCTTCTACACTATCAATTTCTGGCCAACTATTCACAAGCGAAGTTGCGAATAATTCTTCAGTCTCATTATAGTTCTAATGGGTCTTCTGTCCCATCTCTGCGAATATTTCGAGTTGAGTATCGAGTGTAGTATTGCTGGGATCCCCGGCTTATGAGGGATACGGGCAATTGTGGACACATTCAGCTCGGACTGTTATTCCAACAAGTTTGGGCATTGAGCCTTAAGATTTTATAGGTCAGTTAGTTCTGTTACATTATAGTGTTATGTTTTGGTAACGAGGTTGACAGTGGTTTGAAATTTCGTTGGCTGTTTCATTTATTGTTTCGGTATTGGGGTTGTGAGTTTAGATTTGTATGACTTCTGGGTGTAATGTGGTTTTTAGTTTAGACTCTTTGGTCGATAAACCAAAGGAACTGAACGTGATCAGTTCATCAATACTTCGTTAAAGAGCAGTCAGTGTATTCATTGTTGTGGGATATTGACATTTCGATTGATTGTTTAGATTTGCTGATCGTGTAATAATTAATTATTGACCTTATATCAAAATCAAAATATTTTATTTCACATAGGCCTGGATGGGTACTTATAAAACGTCGATAAAAAGGTGCACGGGTGGGCGTTTCCTATGGAGAAGAACGGGCAAGAAACTCCATGGTTACTCTTTTCAAATCATTTGGTATTACAATATTATTATGGATACAGAATTTGTACTTAAGTATGGGGGGACAGTGTAGGCCCGACAATAAGTCGTTGCTTACTACACAAAAAATGTAGAACATAATAAAAAGTTAACAAGCTGCCGAGAATCTAAAAAGCCTACAATGTTCACCCATTTACAAACAATCGATAAAAATAATCTATAAAAAGGTAAGAAAATATTGTAAAATACTAAATTAAACAAGTGACACAAATACTGTTATCAGTGCTGTAACTATTTTGAGCAAAAGATATAGAAATGATTTGAAAACTATTGTAAAAATCTGATTCGAAAGAAGAGAAAAAATGAGGTTGAGAATAGTTAGAAACATCCACATACAGGGTGTAAACAGACCCTTCACGTACCCGTCAACCAAGCATTCTGTACATCAAACTAAGTAACTTTACGTAAAAATTATTGCTGGGAATCGACTTTTTTTTTTTGGGGTGAAAAATCACGTTTTAAGGTAGGACTCGATGGAAAGCACTCAAAGCATTGTGCTGATGGATGGATTAAATAGTACGGGGGTCGTGGAGGTGTGTAAAGTAAAATCTTACATTAAAAACATGTATTTAAAAAAAACTTGTGAAAAAGTTGGAACTTTGACCCCCAATATCTCCGTAACTAGAAGGTTCCCAGGTGTGGTCTACAACAAAAAAAATATCGCAAAGACAGGGAGAACAAGTGCCTTTCGGCTATGTTAAGGGTCTATTTACACCCTTTATTTGTGCCGTTTATGAGATACCAGTGAAGCCGCATGCGCAGAAGGAACTAAAGCCAAACTTCTTTATCATCAACGTAGTCCTTGATTTTGTAATATGCTTTTTAATAAGGACACGTTTGATGTAGTTTTTGAACTTTCCATCGGTCAGTTCTATTATCAGACTTTCCATGTTTGAATGATAAATTCGCATTTTTGTCCTTGTAATAAGCCCTTAAAATGATTCTTTCTCAGCTTACCTCATTAACGCTGTGTGATCTGTGCCAGCATTAATACGAGCTTTCTCAATCTTAAAACAAGTTTTTAAGTACAAAATAAGCGCTGAAACTAAAACTCATTCCACCTTAGCACAAAACGCCGCCATATATTACGGAAAACAAGAAAAAAATACAGCGTTTTTTATGTGTGAAATAACTCACGAAAATATAAGATAAAGGAAGGGTCCACATTAATGGAAGAAGATTGCATTTAACTATCGTGTGGGGATAAATAGGGAAGGGAGGCGTTGCCCTCAACCCTCAGCCCTCTGTCCTCCGGCTTCCGCAACACAAATCACACGTAATTCAATGGACAGGCCCTCTAAGGAATCGCGCGCAGCATGCGACTTGTCGTGATTTAAAAGAATTGTGTCGGAGATTATAGTTGGTGTGTCGTGTCGAAAGTTCAATTGTTTGTGACACCCTCTTTCCGTTTTAAATAAAGTTACGCTAGTTTTTATTTGTAGGGTGTGTATTTTATTGTTATACACTATGAAAAGCGTGTAATATGTATCTAGATATTGGCGTTTTCGTTGGTAATGTGGAATGACTTGTGATCTCTGAAGTTTGACTCCTAAATTACTGTTTGTAACCAAATATATGTATGTAACTAGCTTTAGGCTAGCTAGCTTTTAGCTAGAAGGCGGAGAGTATGGCACGAGAACATATAACTGAGATATAACGCATCCTGTGTCTGAACCTAGCTCAACCGTCATAGGCAAACAGACAGACACAGTTACTTTCATATTATATGAGTTTGGAAGATTTCGGATATCTGTGTGAAATGTAGAACATCAGACAACTTTTATCCTTGAAGTAAAATTGACGTGGTTCCATAATGTTAAAATTTTCCATGCAAAGACTCTCAATGATTCAATTCAGATAAAGATCTAGTATTTAACGTTGTCGAAATCAGCACTAAATAAAAGAAATCAACAAAGAACTCGTATCGCTGACCCAACAGCCGACAGTCAACCGTATTCAAGTGTGTGCCCAGCTAAACAGATTTGCCGTAATTCGTACTATTTTGTTAAATTAGTCCGTTTGTTGTTGTTCCCTGAATGCCGCTAATGAACTCTTCTTATCGGCACAATGAAGCGATCCATTATCGTCAACTACTTTTAGAAATAAATCTACCTTTTTGTAACCTTTGGGTTCAGGGGAATGAGTAGTGTTGTCATCATCATCATCATCCTCCTCAATTTTTGCTTGTTTTGTAGCTTGTTTTATAGCTTATCTCCTTCTCTTACAGATACTGCTATTGCTGTCTGCTAACTACAACAAACCGCTGTTACCATTCCGTTTACTAAACATGGTCATTATTTTTGGACTGATCATCAGCATGTTTTTCTCCGATTGTAGTTCACTATTAGGCAAACAGTTTCATGATCGAAATTATTGTAATGAACTATATGGTGACCAGTGATCTCCTTAAAGACAATCACTAAACTATGTGCAGTATTTTTCTAGTCAAACTCTTTCACAAGATTTTACACTTCTCCTACAAGTAGCAGTATTTCTTCTTCTCCCACAACTAATATAAATTCTTCACCAAATATAAACCTTCACAAGCTCGCCATTGTTTTCCGTCTCGCTTCCTCCTCCATCTATTTGCTCAAATGTTTCTCACCCATAACGAATTTCCTCGTGATTCCGTACTATATTGTCAAATTAGATCGTTTTGTTGATTTGCTGAATCCGCTAACGAACTTTTCTTATCTAGTTACGTAATGATTTGCTTTTGGTGCCAGATAATGAGTTCGGGACAAGAAGGTTTTAGTCTGATTGTAATTAGATGCTTTATGAGTAAGCCGATTTTGTATTATTTATTTATAATGGAAGACAATATTTCTACGTTCCAGTTAAACGGATCAGTCGAACTGGTATGATCAATTAATCAAATTGTGAAATAACTGCGGACATCGGACACTGTCCTTCAGTAAGTATTAGTAGAATGGACGTTTTAGTGTCCGGAGCTGCGTCCCTGATTTGTCCGTAACGGTTTGAACAAACTTAGTAAGATTTTAGCAAAAATATTTGTGCATTTCAAGAGGAATTTAGCTGAGTCATTTTCATTTTTGTGTCCACAGGGCTGCAGGGGTTCAATTTTGTCTCTTGAAAAAACTAGATGGGTTTTTCTTATAGCTTATAGGCAATTCAATCCACCCTTTCCGCTTACCCCTTCAGTATAACCGCAAAATACCACACATTCCACTTCTACCACCATCGTAAGTCTTGCAAACACTTGTAATAAAACTTCAATTTGTTCAACCGATCACAACCCTCGCAGAAATGAGGGAAAAAATAAAATTTCCATCCCCACACGAATGGAGAAAAAAAAAACATTTATCACCGCAATGGTATGGATTCTTGAAACAGTCTTATCAGCAGTTTCTCCTCAACCCATCGACATTTTAGTCACATTTTATACATTTCCGTTTTTGCACTACGTTAACGAAACATTTCGGTACAAATGCGGCGATGTATGTTGAAATGTACTAAATTGTGGTTTTGTAAAGCAGTCGTTCTTGTGCTATGGTACAATGTTAGGGGAAGTCGGGGAGTGTCGCGAAATCGCCGCGTTTTGTACACGATAATACCTCTTAGACGAGGTTCCCCTTGAGATGGGTGACGGCACAGAATTGAACAGAAGGATTGGGATTTTTTCGTTAAAAGGACAAAATGAACTAGCCTAGAAGATTCAGATTCATTTTGGTAAAGCACTGCTTATAATCACCTAGAGGTTTATCTGAGGAGTAAGCCTACCCCCTTGAAATAAGGTTAAAACGTTTAGTTGTTATTTAGGTAATCCATCCTTTTTGCCGCCATTGTATTTAGGTAAATATTTCCTTCATAAAATATGATTTGTTATTACAGAGGTAAAAATAAAGACATCATGAATTATAATATCATCTTTGTAATTTTTAACTTTCCCAGGACTTGAAGTTACGAACAAGCCCACTAAAAAATTTGATTCGCCCTATCTCGTCAAAAATATGCCAATGACATTTGAATAGTTGTTAATATGGTCCTGCTCACTCACACGGCAACGTATTATATCGTATCATGAGGAATGGGCGACCCCACTTTTCTCAGTGTGAATACACGCTCTGTGGGCAGAAATAACGATTTTAAAGAGTTGGTATAGACTCATTTGACACTTCTCATGAATAATTGTTCGAAGTGACCCTGCTGATTTCATTGCGACATGACAAAAAGCTGTAACGACTTAATCATATTATGTTAGGAGTTATTTTAGTTAGGATAATTGAATGAAGCTTATATTCACGTTTCTGTACGAGGCAGTAGGGGGTGGTTTCTATTGGTTCACAACAAGTGCTGAATGGCAGCAAAGGTTGTAAACCTTTCCATTACTGAAAGTATTCCCCACTTATCTTGGGTATTTATTTGTTTATTTGTAATGTATTCTATCACCTTGAAATGTATCATGGTTTTGATTTCGATAAGAATGTAGAAAATGCCTATGGCATTAAGTCCGCCTATGCACTTTGTGCTTGAAGTGTTAAATAAATAATGTAACTGTATGCAATGTACAGACGCCAGCACATCAAGCTACTACCATCCGTCAAATTTCTTTAATAGATTTTCAACTTTATCGCTAAAGCATTAGGTTCAAGATTCATTGGGAAAATTTTACAGTTGCGGGTAGCTTGATGTGCTGGCGTGTTTACACTATATCCGACCAGCACCTATGTATGCCCCTGCACACCTGCACGTGCAGGTGGTTATGCAGGATGGGCAGGATGGAGGAGGTGGGGGACATCCTGCAGAAGGGCTCCACACTGGCATTCTGTTTGGGATAAGTTGAGGAAACCAAATTACTTCTACAGCAGCCAACCTCGGCCCGCAATCTGTTACTTATTGCTTGGTAAAGTCCCAAACCACCTCTTTTAAGAATAAATGGATAATGTGAACTGCTGACAAAATGTTATCATCTTTTTCAGTTGAGATTAATTTTATATATTGAAATTTAGATATTGTCCTCAGATTGAGAGATTTTTTTGCAAAAACCGATTCAATCGAAAAGCGTAGTACGAGTACTATTAGCAATTTGGCTATGTCAGTATACACATATAGACCATATTGCGAAGTATGTCCCCAGGCTTTCTAATACCATCCGCTTAAAATATTCTACTGCATATAGCTTTAACTTAACGTAAGTACCCCTGCACTTTAAAATACAAATACCCCTTAAGCAAGATTACAAAAGCTAAGCAAATACACTTTATTTAAAACCCAAGCACCCTGACAAATAAAATTCGGAGACACTATAACTACCCCTTAATACGGAACTACCCTTCGAAATTCACCCCTAAGAGATTACATGTTATCAAATCAAATTGTGCCAGTCTGCTTCACCCGGGAATCGAACCCCACGCTAGGGGCATTGTTGAATCTCCCTAATGACGTATTGAAGCTTTATAATCTGGTCTTAACGAAGTCGTTGGTCCGTTTATGTTGGCGTATGTCAGGAAATGCTTGACTGATTTTGATGAGGCTGAACTTTTAAGAGGTATAAGGAAGACACATGTGTGCCTTTGTACCTGTCTTCTCGAGAATTCATTTATATTGATGTTGAAAACAAGTTTCATGAAATCTTTTGCGAGTATGACACGCATTTACGTAGGTGCGGTGAATGTCTTTCAAATAAAACGGATCGCGGCCATGATTTCAAACAAATAGTTTTTCCGTGTTCGTGTGTTTAACTTATTTACACGTCATACAATGAGTGAGTATGGTATACTATGGTTGCTTTCACAAGTTATTGTGCCTTTTGGCTGGGACTGTAGCTTCATCCTTTTGGTTTTGACTTTCAAAAGTGCCTGTAAAAGTCTAATTGAACAAAAAGGTTTTGTTTGAGTTTTGTATTGGTAGAAAGCAGAGGCCTTAGAAGGTGACAATACTAACATCGAAGAGAAAAAAATAATACCAATGTCATTTTGTGTAAGCCCCCCTGAATCATCTATGTAAATGTCTCGAAGTATCTCCCCGTACTAAACTAAAAAGATACAAACATTTTGCGAGTTTCGCTCCTTGTTCGCTTAAGCCGTCATAGTCCAACCGTGTTATCATGAAATATGTTCACGCCGGCACAAAGAGTGGGTGCAGAATTACCGTAAAGAGTACGGAACGTTTCTCTTGATCTGTTTAGCGGGGTGAATGGAGATCATAATGTTGTTTTTTATTTATTAGATAGTATGTTTTGTTGTTGTCATTTTTGATAACTTTATAGTGTGGCAGCTTTCACAATACGGTGAGTTTTGACAGGAACTAAAAACGTAAAGTTTATTCCGTTTATTATTATATTTGTAATTGTTTCTTTCATCAGGAATGTCTCAGTTACAGCCCAATATTGTGCCTTGTTTATGTTAATAGGCTCGCCCCATATAACTTGGACCTTAAACATAACTGGCGAAATTTGGATGTGCTACGTATGCCGTGATATTATACGTTATTCTAACTAAAGAATTTCTCCACTGTAGTTCCATAATTACACTCGGCATCCCACACATACCTACAATCCTACGTCCTTTGAACAAAACATTTGTAGTTGAAATCTTAATAGGACACTTAGAACGGGGACCATTGTTTGCGTCTGTCCCAGTGTGAGGACAGTCAACGGCAGAAATATGTGCAATTAATTCAAATGAATACCTACTATTCAACCAAGCGTGCGCTTTACTTTGAGGTAATTTTTTTCATCACTACTGCTCTCAAAACGAGGAAGCAAAACATTGAATTAAAATCAGCTTGTCCTAGAACTGAAAAATCGAAAATATGTGACACTTGGACAGTGGACCTATAACTTCACGCTCCCTGGCACAGAGTACTAGTCTGTCTCCCAGCTGTGGGAACATTATAGGCTGATTATGCTTTCTATAGAACGAAATTATGTGGTGTTGTGCATAGCAACCTTACATAAATATTTGTAGAATGCTAACACATCAATTTAAAAAAAAACCGTTTTGAAGAAAGTGCTTTTTAATTTTCTAAACCATTTTTATATTATAACTGATATTTGGTTCATCACGATTTAAAATATCGATTTATCACCCCTACGAAGATTGACCGTTAATTTGATTTGACCATGTACCCATATCTTTGCCCATGACTGTACTCGAAATAATACGAGACCCTACATGGCTGAATTACGCCCATTTCAAGTAGTTACATACGCGTAACTGAGGCACACGGCTGTCTGTGTGTACTGAGCTAAAGCCTTGAATTTTAAGTCTAAACTAACAAGTGTAACTGTTAGGGCTGGTAATTGGATTGCTTTAATTACTTTTATTATTGTTACTTATTTATTCATAAACCTACCATATAGTTGGTCTATCAACTATGTATCCGAAAGTTGAGATCATATTTGATGGTGTAGTACAGACCAAGCAACTGAACCACTTCATGGTCCCATGGATTCTTGTGGAATCTGCTACTTCGTATATTTAGGTCGACTAGGCCATCATCTGCCTGGCCTTTTCCCAACTATGTTGGGTCGGCTTTCAGTCTTACCGGATCCAGCTGAATACTAGTATTTTACATGGAGCTACTGCCCGTCAGACTTCCATAACCCAGTTAGTACTGGTTAATACCCCCTTGGTACGACTGGTTCTGTTGTGACTTTCAGGCCAGCTACTACCTATAACGACTGTCAAACATCTGCAAATGACAGCTGGGACCAACGCCTTAACGTGTACGGCTCGGTACGTAATGGGTGGTCACCCATCGAAGGACCAACCTAAGCAAGCGCGGCTTCACCTAACGATCGACCCGAGCGGTTCTTCTTATTTAGCCACGAGCTCAGAGATAGAACAGTTTCTGTAGAATTTTGTGCAATCGTTCAAATTGCAATTGCTTTCCCTGCGGTCATTTTACGCATTTTTTTAATGGCCTCTGTCCGTTGAACCTCGGAGGTTGTCGCCTGCTTACCCGGACTACCCTGTGTGTGCGCGTTTCGCGGTAAGGGCACTCCCTGTGTACGAGCATCGGCTTAGGGCGTCAAATTATATCGCAAATGCATGCACAGCTATTTAATAACAAAATCTGATCGCAACTAATCCAACCAAAATTCAATTTGGCTATAAAACTACAACTTACAGTCTACCCAGTATAATTACTAAAATCTCTATTAATAAGATGACCATCCAATCACAGGCAAGTCCGGGTAGCCTATCAGGGCCTTGCCACAAAATAGATAGTTGCAGAAGGCCAGCTACATATCTACAACGAGGGAAAACAGGCGCACGCACACATAGACGCGTACTTACAGCGGTATAAAACAAATGCCGGTCGCGAGTACACTTGCACTCGCTCTATGTGAAGCAGAAGCTCTGCTGGTCACTAGGTGTTGAAGACATCGACGCGCAAACTGTGACTATCATTTAGCAGGGTAGAAGTTGTTCGGTGGTTATATAAAACATATGTAAAATAAAAACATAATAATGTGTAAATGAATGGAAGTGCTATTTTTTAATACCTGAAGAAACATTTCTATGCCGGGATGTCTTTAATCATGTTAGTTCTGAATTCATGGTAACAATTTGTGTGTCAAATGATCAATGATTCAACGTTATTTGTATCTGTAAGTTGATTTAAAAAAATACTTTTACATAAGATAAATGTTGTTTTGAAACTACACGAGGTCGGTGTTTCCTATCCGACTACCCTGAGAAACAAACTCAGAGTTCTTTATGTCCAGACATTATCTTGGTCCGTTCTCCTTTACACTCTGTATGTGTGCGTGCGTTTTCTATCGTTTTATGGAGTCGTCCTTCTGTACGTATCTATTCTGCGTCACCGTTACTCATTTACTTCCCTAATAAGAAGAGATGTCATTATCCTAACAATTTCCTTTAAGGGTTAGTGCACACAACCCTCGCTGAGGGCCGTTATAATCTGCTCAGTTTATCTTTATTGCAGGAACATGAAACGTGTGGATACGGCCTTAGTTTGGGATGAAGATTTAGAGATGAAGGGATGGTTCGAAGTTTGTAGTGAGATTACTTGCTTAGGTCTTACTTTTGAAAAGAAAGTCGTATCAAACAACCGCAGTATTTTCTTGCGGCAAACTTATTTTAATTATACAAGACCAATAGGCTCACTCTCTATTGAAAGCACAATATAAGGTACAGTTCTGCCTAAACCTTTGGAGATAACACGAGTGATATTATAATCATGAAATCTGTACTAGCGCTAAAGCTACTGCGTACTTTGCCAGACTAGCGATCGAAAACCTGGACTCCAAACTCAGGAGTCACACTGGCTACCATTTCAGCGAGGCAGTTGATGAATTACATTCCTTTGAACAATTAATCATCTGCTAGCCTTTTTCCAATCATATTGGGGTGGGCTTCCAGTCGAACTGGATACCAGTATTTAACATAGAGTTCCTGCCTTTTTGACGTCTGTATCCTAGTTTCTGAATAACACGAGACCCCAAGGTAAGATTCCTTTAAGGGGGAAGTGCCAGAGTATCAATTAATATGATTCGCGCATGTAACACATACATATATGTAGTTACCTCATTTACATAAATGATATCATTAAAATAACTAACCATAAATGCGTATTATTTGCTGACGATATTTCTATTATAGTGACATCTAATAAAAAACTAAATACCGTTTCAGATCATGAACTTGAAATTAATAATACAATTGACAAATTATTGCATTGGCTTGACATTAACCATTTAATGATAAATTTAGACAAATCCGTTTACATCCAATTTAATCGATCAAATAATTCCAAAAATGACATTAAACTCAATATTAATAAAATCAATGAAGTAACGCGTACCAGATTTTTCGGTGTAATAATAGATACAGACATTAACTGGAAAGAGCACATAGACAATGTTAGCACTAAAAATAATAAATTTGTTTATGCATTAAAACAAGTTAAAAATGTAACTAATATAAAAACTGCTGTAATGTCAAAAAAAGGGGTTGTATTGATGATTTTAATGATTATATCTCTGAAAAGCCATATTTGTTCCCCCGCAAATCATATTTCATCAACATACAACCTGAAACTGACCTGTTAATTGCAAAAAACGTGTGGCGTATTGTGTCACAATATTCTTTTATATTGTAATTGGCAACACTTAATGTTTCTGGTAGAAGGAATATCCACTGCCATATTGTAAGACTAATTGTTCTGACGACTCAACTCAGTGTGTCGCTCTACACATCTTTAAACTAAAACGAGTGATAGTGATGTATGGAGAGACAGTGGCTCTCAAAAGTACGATCCAAACCTCCAAAAACGTAAGAAAATTTGAATTTCGCGGGCTAGCTTGGCGCTTTCAACTTAACAACTCGAAAATTAAACAGTCTTACCGTGTTTAAGCCCGTCTTTGATACCGCTGCATAAATCATTAGATCCCTCTAAACGACATTTGCTTACATACTTTATCAGGTCTAATGTTCCGTCTAGACATTTTTTTGTTGAGTTTAAGCCGTTTATCAATTATTCGGTTACTCGTTTTGTCTGAACTAGGCTTAGTTTAGTCGAGTTACTGGATAACTTTGTACTGAGACTTATTTAATTTGTAACGTGTTGAAATCTTTTTGGCTTTTTGTATTTTATTTTTTTGTGAACCTATAATAAATGTTAGCTTCAATTTATTTATTGCCTCTATTACTTTAAAAAATAAAAGTAAAAAAAAACATCATAAAATGCTTTTCGCACTTTACAAATTTTCGTATTCGTGTGAATGTTGAGATCTCATTTGGAGCCAATACTTGGTGTAAATCAGGATACATTTTCATTGAAACTGTTCTAACATAAACATTTTCGTCTCGGTAGGCTTCGTAAGATTTTACCTAATATTGCAAGATAAATTAAAGCATTAAAAACCATAAAGTTTTTGGACCCTAATCAATTTATTAAACTCTCCTTTAAAAGGTGATTGATAATTATGCAAAATTGCAAAATAAGTCATACAGAAAATGAACTACTTCCCCAATTTAACTCTGTCAGTTTTCTTAATTAAGCCCCTTATACACAGCACTCAACCCCATGCCAGGGAAACATTTAACAAAAATTCAATTACCATAAATTATCCATTCACCCCTTGGATTACATTTCTTATCTATTATTTTGATACGGACGTCCGTTAAACGTAGGCCGTTTATATCGGGACATTAGGCTCGATATAATCTGTGTAACTTCATTGTAACCACAAATAAACACCCCCTTAAGATTGCGTATTACGGGGTGTAAGGCGAATGGGTTTAGTGAGAAGTTAAGGGGTGAAATGAACGAGAAAAAGTGCTGCATTTTTTGTGGTATAAAACTTATGCGTTATCTTCGTGGAATTTATATAATGAACGTAAGAATTATTTTAGTTATACTGCGTCATAGTTAAGTGACCGATTCATAAAAATTATACATCCCTCCCCCTCCCTCCCTGTCAAAAAATGTAATTGAATCTTTTCACAAAAATCGGTTTTATTCGGAGTTCATTTTGATACAAGTAAGCCAGAAATAATATAAAAAAATTCCATCCAACAGAACCTTCTGTTCAAACTCCAACTAAAAAGACATTTACGTACCAGGGCTACATACTCATTAAGCTGATCGAATTCCAAACCCAATGACGCTATAGGCACATCTACCAAAACTAAATCACTTGCACTAAACTTAATCAAAGTTAAACCCCGATTTAATTAATGGAATGCAAGTCCCATTAGTTGCTTACATCCAATCAATTTAATGCTGAGCGACAATTTATTTCACAATAGTGCGACATTGGGTGCTTATCGAGTTACCCTAGTACCAGGCTGTAAGGAAGATAAGGAGATTAGACGTAACGTGTTGAGATGAATCATTTCGGAGATCGATGGAGTTTTTTGTAGGGGGGTTGAACATTAATAGTGGGTTTATTACAGATAGGGAAAATAAAAAAGCTTCGTAGATATGTACACATAGATAGGTGTGCTTTATTGCACACACAAATAGTTACACAGCTCTTCTACAATATTTTTACATTTCAATGGCAATATGACTGTTACACAAAATTCGATGAAAAAGCTCAACTTGATAAAAAATACATTTTAATATTTTAATCTTCTGAAGTGTTTCATGTGTTCGTATATAAAATTGTTGATATTGTGGCTTATACAGTATGTTTTTTGAGTAGTATATAAAATACTTCGAGTATTTTTAGAACCGATAAATGTGAAGTGTTTTATGGATGGATGAGTTTATTATTTTTAAAAGAAAAACTATAAACTGCACACATATTATAGTTCAATAAAACTACTTAAATAAATACGATGTAGACAAGGTATAAATAAGACCACAATATTATCCTTACTTTCTATTTGATATTATCATTTTCACCCCCACGAATCAACCCGGGATGAAACCGCTAAAACGTTATTATCCTCGAGTTTCATCCCTGTCTATAGCATGATGTATCTCACTTTGAAACACAAACAAATCCCCGTCGTCATCGACAGGGGTGAAACGTAATTCTGTAGAAAACGAATCAATGTGAAACTATAATGTATTACATTAGTTCAAAGGCGGTGCAGCCGTGCCTCCGCCCGAACGTGACCTAATTTAGAAGAAACAAAGCGATCCCAAACGACAATATTAATCTCAATTCTAAACAAACAAAAACAAACCCTAATACTTTAAGAATAACGTTTGTTTCAACCGAAAATTGAGATTTGTTTCTCCATTCCAAAACATCCTTTAAATACTGATGATATAAACAAAAACAACCCTTAGTCCCAGGTAATAAAGAGTACTTCGGGTGTAAAAGAAAAAAATTGTCGGTACATTTCATGACATCAGTACAATTTACAGTTTTTAAATGAAATTGGCTTTTATGTCTTGGGGATAAGGTGTACGTTGGACGCAAATCCAAATTGGCGCTGACGCCATGGGTTCGATAAGGCCCCTGGTTTCAATCATTGGCAGAATAAAATTCGGTGTCTTCTATTTCGTTTGTGTTTACTCGATTTTGAGTTGAGACATGATATTTGAATATTTTTCTAACCGTAAAGATGAAAGATCTAAGGTCAATACATAATTATTTCAAAGTATGACGATAATTATGAGGGAAAGAAAATTGCGGATGAATAAAAAACCCCATATTACCTATGCATTCCTGAATAATTTCACTATAAATGAAACTACGTAACCAGGACTCCAGGAGCGGTAGCGATTGTATCGATGCGATAGGCAAAAAGATTCAAGTTTTCCACTTACCTGAAAGCACCACCATTTTAATAATAAAAATCTAATTCGCCCACAAAATGGCCAGTAAAATCTAGCTACCTGAATACTGGAGCTTCCTTTATATAACGTCTGAGGAAGAAACGCGGTGTCAGCACATAATACATCTTAGTGCGAGCGCAGTCGGTCCAGTCGTGTCGTCTCTTCGCTGACTTGCACTTCTAAATACATCTCTTAGAGCGTTGTACGGGGAGTGTTTGGGCTGCGTACATATTGGTTCAAGCTGTACACATTTTGGAATCCTTTGCTGGGTTTTAGACTGTTTATTTTGTCGTGAAAATAGAGTTATGTTTATCATGGATAGTTTTGAGCAGCTTTGACATTCATACCTGGAAGGTAAATTTTACTTACATTTTATTTATTTATTTATGTAAACTTCATGTACAATAGTGGTACATAGGCGGACTTAATGCCACAAGGCATTCTCTACCAGTCAATCTTTGGGTTAAATAAGAAAACATTGTGATAGGGTACAAAATAAATACATAAAAAATAACTTCTTGCTTTCGAAAACTTATTTAAGCACTTATAATGATACTAATACATAATTATATAAAATAAAATAAACTAATACATATTTTAACAAAATACCAAAATTAAAAACGAGCAACCTAATAATAATTACCATGACTCGACTTCTTTCAACTCATAACAGAGATTTTCTAAATCTACATTTTTCAGGTCAAAAGTGGCTTTATCTAGGTCAATCAGATATAGGGCTTTGTATCTAGTCAATCTAGGTCCAATATCGCCTATCCTGTTTCATATTACATTGTTTTGTTAAATATTTATACCAGTAAGGACATTGGTCTATATTCTTAATGGTTACGGATTTAAGATGGCAGTATCGCCATAAAACTGAAAGGTATTGGCCGTGTCACGAAGAAAGAATGGCTTAGTAAATCTATCGGGGTCATTCGAAGAATTGCTTCGGAAAACCTTCTGTCGTTAGCTCAAGAATAATTCAAGAGACCTTTAAAAGGGAATAGCTTTGAAGAGTCTTTGATGACCTAGTACCGCTGCAGTGCTATGTCAGAACATAATCCGTCTTATTGCGAGCTCGCCGGGCTGACTTGCAGTTTCAACCGAATAACTCTTTAGATGACATGCATGCCTGGTAGATTTAGTTTGATGTTTGTCGAGTTTAATGTAAGACAATCATAATCATAATCATTATTTATTCATTTGTGAATATGGATACAAAAGAAAAGGTCTTAAAAAAACAATATAAACAAAATCTGTAGATAGTTGATGCATTTCTAGCTTTAATTAGTCAAACTTTGTGGTTAGTTTTAGATTTGTGATCACCAGGACATGAATAAGAGAAACTAGTTTATGCCCGCGGTTTCGCCCGCGTGGAGTTCACCAATTGTACCACGGGATCGTACTACCGGGATTAAAATTATCCTTGTATGTGTTGATCCAGGTTATAAACTATCTGTGTGCCAAATTTCATCCAAATCCTGCAATAGTTTTTACGTGAAAGAGTAACAAACATCCATACATACATCCTCATAAACTTTTGCATTTATAATAGTAACGGGGCCATGCACCCATCTACGTGAGTTTCGAAGCCCTATTTGACTCTGTTGGAGGATGATTTTGGAAAAACTGTAATACACTGTGTCTCATAATTTTAATTGAAGAGTGTGTTTAACAATTTTCGAGTCGATCGACCCAAACAATTTAAAGTTTCACAGAAAATTTCACCCCCTATTTCACCTTAGGGGTGGAATTTCGAAAAACCCTTTCTTAGTGGATACTTACTTTTCACAAAGAATACACCTTCCAAATTTCATGTCTCTAAGACCAGCGGTTTGGGCTGTGCGTTGATATACCAGTCAGTCAGTCAGTCTGTCAGGACTTTGAATTTTATATGTATAGAAGAAGATTAGCTATTAAAAATTCACCCCCTTATGCACCCTCTAAAAAAACTTTTATTCATTGAATTGGGGAACCATTATTTCTGTGACACAGTTTCATCCCAGGGTTGCGATAACACTCAGAAAAAAATGAAAAATCGACATTCGTGTTTTCACACATTTTTATTGAACCAATAGGTCACTGTATCAATCGAATCTATATAAAATATACATTTATATGGCGTATTTTGATAGCGTATGCTACGGAGCGCCTATCGGCGATCACGTACCAACTATTATGTCTAAATTTTATCCAATAACTGAAATATTGGCAGAACGTGACATCTTTTTTAGGCAGCCATTATTTTTTGCTTTTACGCGAAAAGTGGACTTTTATTGTGTTGTTGCGTTTTGAACGGAGTAGGTCAAGTAGGATTGTGAATTTGTGATTTGTAATTCATTTGTAGTCGCTTGGCTGTAAAGTGTTAAATCATGGTTTTGATTTTCATTTCAATTTCAGAGGTGAGTGTTTGGGTTTGAGGTTTGGGATATCATCAAGTTATTAAAACTACGATACCTGGGCTCTACAGGTCATCAGTCTCAGTTCTTTCATAGTAAAAAAAAACTGAGTTTTTTTGTCAAATACTAGTATAATCGGTAATTCAATGATGTTATTGGCTGGAAAAGTATTCTATCGCTAACCCGAAAAGATAATGAAATCAATCTCCCCAATGTAACAAAACGGTCAACATTTACATTTATTAGAAAAGTTAAACACCAATCAATTTCACCACGCTACTTCACCCCTTAAAAACCCACTAAAAACGAATTAAATTTACTTTTCGATGTATGTTGGCACAAGCTTTATGTATTCATCCCTTGATAAACTGCGCCCATTACAAAGAAAAATATTCACTCGCCTCTTTTTTAATTTAATCAAAATTATATGAAAATGGTCGGCCAAATTAATCTTAACAATACTAAAAAGTAATTTGAGCCTTATTTTTGTTGAGAGAAGGTCGTGTTTCTGTTTTGTCTGGTGCAAATATGGGTTGGTTGATAGAAGGGCCATCGCGAATCAGTCTGCATTGCGAGCCTCTGAAAAATAACAAAGATTGTACTGAAAAAATTGAGCAGACGAGCTGGTTGTTGTGGAGTGGGCTATTGTGGAGTTAGCTGTTTTAGAATGATTAACTTCCAACACAAATTTGGGAAACTGGGGTTTCATAGATCACAAAAACCGAAATTTTTGTGAACGTTGTCACAACCCAGACGTAGTCGTGGTCGTTTAATTTACTTACTGCAAAAAAACAATGCTGCAATGGTCAGTGAAATTCCAAGTATCATTTAAGTAAAAATCATAAATGACAGGTCCAACAATATAAGCAAGGTATTAGACACATCACACAACAAATCCGGGTCTTAAAACGTCTTCCAAACAACGTACAAAAACATTGACCCACCCAAACCTGCGGTTAACCACGACCCGAAAAAAGTAAAAAACAAAATTGAAACATTAAAAAAATCTCTTTCCGTTTAAAACAGCAAGGGTGTGGGCGTTATCAGACGGAGTAAATAATGAAAAACATCCCTTATAAATGAAATCAGACCGGTTCGGCACTGTTGTTTCGACGGATATATAACGTGGATACGTTCCCGTATATTGTTAAGCATAGTTGTATACGGGATTTTTTCAACGACACTTGCTTGCTCTGCCTGCAATGGTAGCGGGCTAAAGAAACCAGGGGGTGGCTACCTATCTGACATCCACAACAAAGTTAGTACTGGGTTATAATTATAATACCCCTTGGTAAGCCTGGTTGTCAGACTTTCGGCCTTCATCTGACTACCAGTAACGACTGCCAAAAATCTACTAATAACAGGCGAGACAAAGAGCTTAACAACGTAGATCTCGGTTTAAAAAAAAACAATTCAAATGTTAGCATACTATCTTGATGTTTGTTGTCCCACTAACCATTATTGCTCAGAGCAATTCAAGCAGCCGGTGTAAGCGCACCTATATAGCAGCAGAACAATTAAATTTTCATGCTTCGATCGATGACGTCAAAATTGTTTATTATACTGTAGTATGGACATAACTTGCGTTTTGAGAACATACTCGGTAATTCTGTATTCCTGGTAGTACGGTATATTGATAGCATTATGCAATATTCCAGGAAGGAGGGCAAAATGATTAATTTACCTATGTTCGGTAAATGCGAGCAAAGGAAAATATGGTCCTTTTGACCGTTCTTGCGGCAGGCCTTTGTCCAGCAGTGTTTTAGTTTAGATTATATTCGTGTTCCAAAAGTAGCTTCTAACTATAAGGAAATATTCAACAAAGTTCCAATATCGGTAATCTGGCAACCAGTCTCACCATGGGGTATTATCGTGTTACCCATGTAAAATACTGATGCATATCAGCTAAATACTGACTGAAAGCTAACCCCTACAGTTGCGAATAAGATAGGCAGAAAATGGCGACACAATAATTATTTTTTAACACGTAATTCTTGCATTTACACTTATCTAATATTTTGTCTGTATTTTTCCAGGTAATGTCTTCATATCCATTGCCTCCATATTGACAGAACAATAAGTAACTTGGGATTATAAGAAGGTAAATAAGCTGACACGCAACAGATAGAAGATATCATGAATACTTTGAAATGAACACCAAGAGATTTACCATTTGATGCCACTCCTAATTGAAACCACCTCAATACTTATGAATGCCTAGTACTTCAGTAGCATTTCTAACAAAACTCAAAATTTCCGACGGGAGTGATGCTCATACTACACCTGTCAGAAAGCGTCCATACGATTAGTACGATACGGTTCAGTCGCACCGTTAGAATTGAAAAACGAGGCGCATAACGCCTTTTAGTTTTTATTGCATAGACATAAAGCTCGTTTCGACAGGCGAGTTGATTGCGCATCGACGAGTGTGGTAACCCCTAAATAGCCCAGAAATTATTTTACAAACTTCAGTGCTGTATGATATCGTAAATTGTTTGAAGACCGTCTACTTATTTATGACACCCTGGCCCTTACTTTCCATAATATACCGCTGTACCCGGACTTTATCGCTCCGACCAGCGTTCGATGTATTCTGACGTAATGCGTGATTCGCAACGTTCACCCACTGCACGGTCTCAGACGCCATTAATGTACACTAACATCTTGTTTGTGTGGTGTCTAACATGAGAGGTGCCGGGAGCGATGTTTACTAATAACTGTTGATGTTTGACGTTTTTGTATCCACAGTCATAAAGCAATAGTTTTATTCTAGTTTCTGATAAAAATCTGGTCATGCTATTGAAACTGAGTTTGATATCTACTTTTTAACGGCTAATTAACTGACTCTTTCACCGAAAATCTGATTTAGCAGTATTCTATTGTTGAAAGCTATTGTAAAATATACAATGAGTCTGCGTGTCAAGATGAATCTTCATGATCGGAGATATATCTCAAAAATAAAGCTGCAAACAAAATTGTTTCTTTCCAACAAAATTATTAATTTAATAAAATCACACAATTTTACCTTTCTGTAATGGGTATGGTCACGACATCGCTCCCTCCTGTACCTCATGCCACAACCACTCGTTGAGTTTACACAGTGAATGTAAGTGACGAGCTGAGCAAACTCGCCGCTACAGATCCACCTTCAGACTTGTCCGGAGACGTTACCTCGTGTGTGCACGTCATGCTACCATTATGTAACACTACTGTAAGCTGGTGTGTTACTTGGTAGCATTTACCCTTCCTTTACTATATGGTATGCTTGTTATACGGTTCCCAACATGTTATCGGAGTGCAAATTTTGATAGCAGGTTCAAAATAAAGATGTTTACTGCGAAGGGGCTCGTGACTAAATAATCACAGCTGCTCGGATCAATCTTCAGGTTAAGCCGCACTTGCCTAGGTTGGTCTGTGGATGGGTGACTATCCATTACATACCGAGTTTCCTCCGTGTCAGCTGCATCCGGTCAGACTGGAAGCCGACCCCAACATAGTTGGGAAAAGGCAGACAGATAATGCAACACTTGGACGTAAGTTGTCTTGAATAATTTGAATAACTTGAATAACTTTAAGAAAACTACTGGACTCTGGTAAGCTAGAAGCCAGGAATCGGTTCGAGTGTGGAAGGAATGCCCTCTTTTCTGACAACCTTTACATTGCTCTATTTACGAGAACACCTCAGGGCTGAAATTTAAGTGCTTAAAGTTTAAGTTTTCCCTAAAAACAACCCCAACAATTTGATCACTTTACTCTTATTCTCGTAGTTCTTGATATATCGTCCTGTAGACCCATCTCAAAAATTCTAACTGAATAATTATTATTGTTCTCTCTGACATTGTAGATAGAAGCTGGGTAATTAAGGTCCCAGACAGACTGGGCGACCTTTAACCACAGTCAATATATAACGTAGGTAAAGTACATCTTATGCCTAACAAACGATGTCTGTAAAGTTTTCTCCTAACGTCATTTTTACTTCGTCTTTTCAACGAGACAACTTTTTAACAATCCAGCATATAATTCTTATGAGAACGCGGTAACCTGCTTGTCTTACGCATAACTTTCAAACGAAAATACTCCATATCTTTTCCACCAAACAGTCTATAATTGCCTGAATAGATTTAAGATACACTGATACAGAAATGTGAACTGTATGGTTTAGATTTTGAGGTAGATTTTCGATTGGGAGTAGAAGTATGTGTTTTAAAACAATCGTGAGAATTTTTCTTGCTATTGTTTTTAAACTCTCTACATAACCTTAGGTTCATTTTGGTTCACTGAACCTAGGCCAGTCGACTGTGACACAAAACGCGAAGTTTTTGCTAAACGATAGCTCAGTTGTATGGAAAGATGATATACAACCTTATTAGTTATTTTAATGTGCTTGAGAAAGCTGAGTTTTCCTCAAAGAAATAAATTAGTAACATGTCATATTCAAAGTTCTTGTTTAATGTAAGAAAAACTGTGTGAATATTATATTTAACGTGACTAATTGAATTCACGTGGGTTTTGCTTTTTACATTGTCATTGTTATGTTCATAAATGATAAAAAAATACTTGAACTAACTTATCATAAAAACATTCTACACTAGCATGCCCACGGCTTCGCCTGAGCCGAGATCGGTAATTGTCCCACGGGATCGTACCACCGGGATAAAAAGTATCCTATGTGTTAATTCAGGTTATAAAGTATCGGTGTGCCAAATTTCATCCAAATCCGGTCCAGTTGTTTAAACGTCCAGGCATCCGGACGTTCATAGGAGTAGGATGATTACGGCCCCACGAGAAAGAAAAACTTTAGTTGCAACTTAGCTTGAGACTTATTTCCGTTTTCACCAATACTAGACAACATCTATTTGGTAGTGAACTCGGGTATAACTTACGGTGAAGGATAAAACTAAGCCTACAATGAATGACCTGAAATCGTCAGCACCGTTATGCCGTTTTAAACTGGAGACAGTAATATAACAATGATGTAAGTATTAAGTACTGCCATCGTACATACGTACGTTTTTCCCATGGGGCTAGGTAGACACTACAGAACGCCACCTGCTAGATCCTTACATTCTCTTTTTTCACCTCGTCCACGTTCACACATCTGTTTCGTACTAACTATAAATATTACATGCCAAAAAAATCTTCAGAATCAGAATCAGAATCAGAATTTATTTGCTATGAAAGTAGGTACAGATTAGGTGTTGTACATAAATTAATGAGATCGGCTACAGTCTACCTTACGGCGTGCAAATTATTACATAAGTTAAAATATTAATACAAACAAAATAATGTCAACAAAACAAAATAGAAATTAAAGTGTAGTCAATTAATAATATTAGTGTCAGGTACATACATAAGTCTTACATGGTCAAATTTGAAATTAATTATAACAATCATAATCTGGATAAATTCATATCATTTAGAAAATCTTTCACAGAGTAATAACATTTGCCCAAAAGTAGTGCAGTTACCTTAGATTTAAAAATGTTCAAAGTATAATCCTTAAAACCATGAGGTATTTTATTATAAATGACAGGTCCCATTGTCATAACACTTTTTCTTAACAGTGCTGTTTTGTAGTTACCCGTATGTAGCAAGTTCTTGTATTGGGATCTCAAGGGGCCATTGCGTGTTCTTATATTGGCTAGTGACGGAAATAAATGTTGATTTGTTTTTACAAAAATTGCCACCTCCAATATGTACAAACATGGAAAAGTCAGTATCCCCAGAGACCGAAACACAGGTTCACAGCTGTCTGTGCTTTTAAGGTTTGACATAGATCTAATACACCGTTTCTGGGCCTTAAAAATCTCCTCCCTCTCACTACAGTTACCCCAAAATATGACTCCAAATCGTAACACTGACCCAACTAACCCATGATAAGCCAGTAGAAGTGTACCATTGCTAACTTTGTGTGATAAGTTATACAGTACGTAGGCTGATTTATTTAACTTCTTACATACGTCATCGGCATGCGGTTTCCAAGTCAAATTTTTGTCAATCAGGATGCCTAGGAATTTCGCTACACAAGTTGTATCCACTTTTTGACCATTATAAATAACATTTATATCATCAGCGCGTATCCTTTGGTAGAAGTGCATTATTTTCGTCTTTTTTAGATTTATTATTAAGTTATTTGTATCAAGCCAATGTATAATCGTTCCTAATGTGTTATTAATTTCCCTTTCATAGTTTTCTTTACTGGTACACTTAACTATCGCTGTACTATCATCTGCAAATAATACCATGGGTTGTCGTGTCTGTCGTGGCAAGTCATTTATATATAGGAGAAATAAAGGAGGTCCCAAGACACTTCCCTGCGGTACACCATATTTGACCTCCCTACCGGGTGATGTATATCTAAGCTCACATTTGGTTTCAAGGCATATTCCGGACACTTCTGTGTGTTGAATTCGTCCTGTAAGATAGGAGCTTATTAGGTCCAGGACATTTCCCCTTATACCGTAATTATATAGTTTCTCCAAAAGGACGTCATGGTTTACGTAGTCAAAAGCTTTGGTCATGTCGGTATATATAGCACACACAGGAGTCTTATTATCTACACTCGGCATTATATTGCATAAGAAATTGTATATTGCCATATTAATATTTCTATGTTTCCTAAAACCCATTTGTTCATTGCATAATATATTATGTTTATTTAAAAATGTGTATAATGATTCGTAAATAATCTTCTCAAATACTTTAGATATTAAAGGAATTAACGCTATAGGTCTATAGTTGGACATTTCCTCTTTGTCATTTTTTTTGTGTATAGGTTTTATTATAACTCTTTTAAGACCATTAGGAAAAATACCCGAAACTATACTCCTGTTCATAATGTGACATAAAGGTGGAGCTATAATAATACTTACGTATTTAAGAACCTCTGTGGTAATACCGTCATAACCGTGACTTTTTGTGTTTTTAAGACTTCTGATTATCCTAGTTATGTCGTCTGGTATTATCGGTGACATAAATATTGAATTCGAGATACTGTCTAAACGAATATTTCTATCGGATGATTTTTTTTCAGATATATTTTGAACTTGATCTATAAAGAATTCATTAAAAGATGTTGCTATGTCATAGGGATCTGTAATCAAAATATTTTGCTTAATGATTTTCGTAATTGGTGCTTTAATATATTTGGTGTTATTAATTATTTGCCATGACGCTTTGCATTTATTTTGAGCGTTATTAATTATGTGATTATTCTGAGCCTTTTGTGTCAGTTTTATAATCTTTTTTAATCTATGTGAATACGTCTTGAATGTGGTTTTATTCTCATATGAAGGATTCTTTCTATATTTCCATAGTAAGTTTCTTTGTTTCTTACTACATAACCTAATACCTTTTGAGATCCATTTAATTTTTCTTTCTGACAGAACTTTAACCCAGTTCATTGGAAAACATTGATTGTAAAGTAGAAGAAAAATATCTATAAAATTATCATATGCTTCATTAGGATTGCGCTCACTATAAACATCTGAGAAAGAGAGATCTGTTAAATAATTCTTAAATTTTACTAGATTTCCCCTTGAGTAATCTCGTTTTTGAGTGCGCCAGTAATTTAATTTGCAAGTTTTTTTGACTTGGATTTTAAGTATTACAGATGAGTGATCAGACAAAGCAAAATCAACAACCTCACTCGTACACTTTAAATGAGAGTTACAAGCAAAATTATCCAAACATGTCTGACTTTTTGGCCTCGTCGGTTTTCGTATCTGCAGCTTAAGGTTATAGTTTAGAAGAAGAAATTCAAAGTCCAGGGTGATCCTGTTACGTTTGAGTATATCTATGTTAAAGTCTCCGCATAATACTACCCTTACATTAGATTTATAGCACATTTTTTTTAATACAGAGTCCATAGCATCAAAAAATACACTAATATTAGTTATATTTGGCGGTCTATATACACATACAATTACAATTTTTTGTTTGATTAGTTCTATTGCACTACATTCAAAGACTCCTGTTATAGAAAGTTTCATTACATCGTGAAGCTCTTTATATTCGTAACAACTCTTAATTAAAATACACGAACCTCCTCGTCTTTGGTGTTTCCTAGAGTAGTAGGCGGCAAGTTTATAATTTGGTATATTGATTAAACTTTCCTGACCAGAGATAACAAAGTGTTCGGTAAGGCATATTATGTCGACATCTATTTGTCTGCGTAATAGTTCTTGAGTGTTTAATGTTAAGATATCTGATTTGTTTAAAAGACCAGCAATATTTTGATGAATAATAAACATGTGATTATAAGAGAAAAAACTCAGAGTTATTCGCTTGAGTTACGTTTGTTTGGTGTTTTTCTTTACATTCGGTGGAATTTTTATTACAGTCTTCTGAACATTGAATTATATTTGTTTGCATAAACATAATCATATTTTTTATATCTTTAAAAATAGTCTGAAGTCCAAAATAATTTATACTTCCAGTGCGTCTATCAAACATAGTGTCATCATATCTTAAATTTTTATTGCTGTCCAAGAAATAGGCATGTCCGTGAGTAATTATGTCTAGATAAAGCAAATTATTAAAGGTTTCTATTCTTGAATTGAACAAATAGTGGTTATTAAAGAATTTATATGTTGGAGTGCAAATAATTACATTTGTATGACTAATTTCCTGCAATACTTCTCTAATCTGCAATACACAATCCAAATATCTATTTGTAAATTTGAAGTCCTCCTCGCCCAATAATATTATACAATAGTCCTGTAAGGTGAAGTTTGACACTTGTAGTTGGACTCCATTCAGAAGACGTTGCATACTGCAATGTGGTGTGATGTAATGGCAAATATCACACTTGTTAAATGTATCTTCTGCAATGTAAAGTATTTTGTTTTTATTATCTGTGCTTAAGATACAGATTTTATTGCGCTTCGTACAATTATTCTGCATCTCAGCCTTCTCAGATCTATTTTGTGTTGTTGTTGTTTCTTTAACGGTTTTTTCAGGGTTCTTATTCTCCAGAGTACATATTTGAGACGGTTTCTGGTTAATGCTCATTTTCGTAGTTGGTTGATTAATTTTTGGTGAACTATCATTAAATGTTTCATATTTGTCATTGTTTTTTTCCAGGTCTTTATTCAAACTCCTCAAGTTACTATTTTCTAAAGAAAGGACCTCGATTTCTGCACGAGCGGTCTGCAATTCTATTGTGAGATTCATGACTTGTTCACGCAATTCTTTTATAAGTCCCAAGTCTTCGTCATCCGATAATTCCGGGACACTGTTTCCGGTTTCATTTATTGTTTGTGCAGAGACTGCGTCGCTGTCGTTTAGTATTGAATCTGACTTGGTTCTAGTACGACGGAAAGTAATATTTTCTAGGAAATTCATCTTAAATTTTTCCTCACAATTTTGCTCCGAAGTGTTCAAAAATTATAAATTTTCTACCAAATACTAAAATCTTTTTTAAGTGGTATCACTAATCGTTCGTTTTGCGCCACTGGTGTCAAGTAGCGGTACTATATTGGTTCGTCTATTCAGCGCGCAGTGCCGTGCTGGCGCTAGTTGTCGAACATTAATTGGAGTCCAAAGGTCAATTTTAAAAATATTTCTCTTAACGGTGGTAATATTGTCGTATTTTGTAATTATTGCACTATTTTTTAGTATAAAACGGCACTCATCATCACTATTTGATGTAAACTAGGATGATGTAGTATTGTGGATTGTTATTGTGGTTGTAGCACTGTATTATTGTTTGTGAAGTGTTTTGAACCGTCACATAATATTGTTGATTTATTTTATAAATACACTTGTCGTTAACAGTCACCAATAATGTCACTCGTAAATTATAGTTATTACACTGAATTCCACTATTTTTCAGTCAAGTAGGAATGTATTTTATATTTAATTACAAATTTTAAATACGCCGGTATAGTAAACATTGCCAGTGTTGCCAGCTTCTTCTTACTCCAGTCCCAATTTTAAAATTAAATTACTTTCTTTCTTCCTTCAGTTATTCCAAAGCTCTTCTTTCGCATGTTCTTCTGGTATCAGAAACAGGTCGGTCTCAACCACATGATACACGTGCGATGAATACAGACGTCCGTGTATCATGTGGCTGAAATTAACACTGGTTCTAGAATGTTCTTCTGTGCTTCTTGGTCTTCGTTTGGTTGCAGAATGGATGGCCAATCAGACCGAAAAGTATTGGGGTGGTCACTGTTGAATGCTTGGGCAAAGGCCTCCCTTTGTCCTGGAATGGACGTCTTCTGATGATGGTATTTTAGTCTTCTTCGGAAAGTTGGCACATGTTGTTCGATAAAGCTTGAAAACCGATTATATTAGAGCGTAAAAAACAACATAAATAAAACTGTCATCGGTTAAATAATTTTCGCACGAAAATAACATGATAAAACAAACAAAATGTCTATTTCATAATAGCCATTTGTTTGTACATGTAAGCGAACGAAACGATGGATATAACATAACATCACGCCTGTAACCCCCGAAGGGTTAGAGTACCTAATAAATAGTACACTCTATTTCACAAGTTATATTTAAGTCCTATGTAATAAAAGGCGAGCTAATTCAAACCCAGACTTCGTGATTGCTACTGAGAAATTCCTGACTGAAAACCCCAATAATACTTTGCCCGACTCGGGAATCGAACCCAGGACCTCATGCTCAGCAGACGCGGTTGCGACCATTAGACCAACAAGGCAGTCAGAGACGAAGGATATTTGTTATGTGTGAAAGATGATATAGTTAGAAAAAGGGTGAATACTAAGACGTTGACTGGAAGAAGCGCCGACCGTAAGTTAATTGGAATGAGGACAGGAGAATGATGAAGATAATGAACAGAATAAAATTAATCTAGTTTAACATGAAACAAAAAATTTGATGGCAGTCATGTGACATCCACCAGCCAGCACTAGGCCCGCGACTGAATTAATGGGTAGGAAGGCCTGTTCTCCAGCATTGGGAACGTTATAATTACTTTTATGGCTGATTTTTTAATGTGTAAAATAATGAATAATAGAAAAAGACAATAATATTGTAGACTCACTTGGTAGCTCCGACGTGCTTAGCGGTACTTTGTGAGGATAACTGTAAAGACTGTTTTTATACACCTATCATTGTTTACACAGAGCGTGTTGTTAGTTTAAGGATGTACAGGGTGTTTTAGTTTTCGAGTAGATATCGAAGATGATGCTATATTATACTGTTGTGGTTGTATGAAATTGATCTGAATTGGTCATTGAAATTTAGTCTATTATGTCTGTAAATTACATACCTTGTTTTTTTGTAGAAATTTCAATTTATAATTAAGGGGTTAGCTACAAACTATTTCACGAGAGCTACAGCCTGTTTTTCATAATAAAGAGAGAAAAGATATAAGTGACATGTTGAAACAGACTGATAAACTTGTTGAAAGAGAAAAAAGTAGCACCATGTGTGTGTAGTAGTATATTCAGTGAAAAGAGTAGAACTGTCAGCAGTGGCAGTGTGGATGCCAACACGATTTTCACTTATGGAGTTAAATTTTATGTGACTGGATAACATCAGTAGGTAGTAACTAAAGCCAAAATCTGTAATCTTGCCATCCAGGGTAAATCTTGGACGAGACAGGCACAGGAGCTTAGAAATTGCCCCACGTGAAATCGGGCTGTGGATCGTGATGATAATTAATCTTATTACTAAACTAGTAAGATATGTTTTAGAAATACCCTGAAAAGTCGTAGGCTTATTTGACTGGTAAATCTTTGATAACTACCCAAAAATTTGCTATTATAAGTGTAGTACCCGGTACAGTAGACTTCTAGGCACAGTTACTACAGAAATAAACGTTTAGTAGTTGCCGCACCTCCTCTAATTTACTCAGCTGTTTACAATTTCTATAGCATTGTTTTATGAAGTACTGAAACTAGTGGGGAGAAAATATTTTATGATTCTTTTGTATTTTGGTTACGTCATTGTATCAATATGGATGACTGCATACAAGTCTAGCAGATTGCACAATCTATACATATAAAATTCAAAGTCCTGACTGACTGACTGACTGACTGACTGACTGACTGACTGACTGACTTATATATCAACGCACAGCCCAAACCACTGGTCCTAGAGACATGAAATTTGGACAGTGTACTCTTTGTGAAGAATAGGTATCCACTAAGAAAGGGTTTTTCGAAATTCCACCCCTAAGAGGGTGAAATGGGGTTTTGAATTTTCTATGTAACTTTTTATTCTCTGAGTCGATTGACTTGAAATTGTGTCTACATATACTTCAGTTAAAATGATGAGATACGTGTATCACAGTTTTTCCAAAATCATCCCCCAATTTAAAATTCAATGTCCTGACTGGCTGACTGATACATCAACGCACAGCCCAAACCACTGGTCCTAGAGACATGAAATTTAGACAGTGTACTCTTTGTGAAGATTAGGTATCCACTAAGAAAGGGTTTTTCGAAATTTCACCCCTAAGAGGGTGAAATGGGGTGTTGAATTTTCTATGAAACTTTTTATTCTCTGAGTCGATTGACTTGAAATTGTGTCTACATATACTTCAGTTAAAATGATGAGATACGTGTATCACAGTTTTTCCAAAATCATCCCCCAATTTAAAATTCAATGTCCTGACTGGCTGACTGATATATCAACGCACAGCCCAAACCGCTTGTTCTAGAGACATGAAATTTGGAGAATGTACTCTTTGTGGAGAGTAGGTATCCACTAAGAAAGGGTTTTTGAAATTCCACCCCTAAGAGGGTGAAATGGGGTGTTGAATTTTCTGTGAAACTCTCTCGGGGTCGATTGACTTGAAAATGTGTCTGCATATACTTCAGTTAAAATGATGAGATACGTGTATCACAAAATCATCCCCCAATTTAAAATTCCATGTCCTGACTGGCTGACTGATATACCAACGCACAGCCCAAACCGCGGGTCCCAGAGATATGAAAATTGGAGGGTGTATTCTTTGTGAAGAGTTAGTATCAGTTTTTCGAAATTCCTACCCCTTAGAGGGTGAAATGGGGTGTTGAATTTTCTGTGAAACTTTTTACTCTCGGGGTCGATTGACTTAAAAATTTGTTAACATACTCTTCAGATAAAATCCAGTAAATCCGATGTCCAATCTCAAACCAAGGTATCAATATTTCACGTATCTAATTTAATTGATATAACTTCATAATAATAATTGCAAGTTATAAGCAAGTACATGTAAATCTATACAATGTATGTATTATAGATAGATACATAGATTACTTATTATTCCAGAAGTAAGATCCCGTGGGCAATTCCCTAACTCCACGCGGGCGAAGCCGCGGGCATAAGCTAGTGATTAATATAGCTTAATCAGCCTGTATCGTTCCCAATGCTGGGGCGCAGATCTCTGGTCTGTGAAAGGATCGTAGCCGTAATAATTTAAAAAAAATCAGGATACTAGGAATTTCTTCTGTATCGTGGGTGCGTTTACAAACATTTAAACAGCTAGACCCGGAACAACCACCTGTGGGCTATACAAATATTTGTTCCGTGCGGGAATCTACCATAAAGACATTATTTAGTGTGAGCAAAAAGTATTACTAACTACGCGGAACATGGTCAAAACACCGCCTTTCATTTTGACCATTCATCAATGTTCGTTTTATAACATCACCACTGTAATTAACTAATTATACCGTTGTGTTTTGAGTCTCATGTAAAAGGGAGCGAGCCTATTGCTATCAACCGGGCACAAATCCCGACTCCGTGGCTGAATAATGAAAAACCCAATAACACTTTACCCGACCTGGGAATCAAACCCAGGACCTCTTACCACGCAGTAGCGCTTGCAACCACTAGACCAACGAGGCAATCTATAATATTGATTGCGTAAATAATGCTGACAAACATAATATTATGAATCCATAGATTGTGCCGTATCGCAGTCTTACTAATAGGTTTCACGTTACTAGTTTGTGGAGGCCAGATGGGCAAAAAAAAGATCAGGTGTTGCCGGAGGGTTCGCCTGCGTGGATCTCGGAAATTATCTCATAGTAACGTATTACCAGGAGAAAAAGCATCATAATGTGTCCGAAACCAGGTCATGATGTTGGTACCCCAGTGCCGAATTTCATCAAAATCGGTTAAGTTGTAGAAAGATAGGTGGGTACAGGCTAGGCTAGAAGTTGATTGATTTTGTTGTATTGTCAAAATATAAGGGATTAAGATCGCGTTAGACTAAATGAGCTATCAGTATTTTCCTCAAAACTCAATTACTCAATTACTGTAACATATTTACATAAGTAAGGCATGTTACTTTACCGTTATATTGACAATTCAAGGTTTTTGTATTCAAATACAGTTACAATGAAAACACCTGTATTCATGAAAAGACACAGCGTCAATCATGATTGGTAAAAATCTTCGTCTCACGTAGCCTGACATGAGCATAGCTCATGCTTTATGGCTATTAAATAATAGAGATACAATTTTTCAAATAACAGCAAATCCACCCAATCAAACATCAAGACAAAGCAAATAAAAAAATCGCTAAGACAGATCGCACCGATTGGAATGGTGTCTCTCATACCTGATGGTAAGCGATGGTGGGTTGACTATGGCACACGCCTTCCTACAAGTAACCTTCGGTTGCAAAGATTTACGTATTATTTTATACATAAGGCTTTGTATTTTTTTCCGCATTATCTTTTCTTTTCTTAGTGTTGATGGCAAACTAAATTAAGTCTGTCCAGAATTTTTGATGAGAAATTAGGCACCGTCAGTTCCTGTAATGAGCGAACAACATGATACTGAGGACATGATATTGTGTTCCAATGTTTGTAGAAAAAACACAATTTTTAGACTCCAGAGCCGAGTCATCTCTACCTGAAGAGGCTTTTATTGTTTCGTCCAACCTAGATCTGAAGTCTTAACATTTCACCCGTTTCTGGGTTAAGCTAGCTTTTTTACGTAAAGTATATCAATGCAAATTATAAGTAGTAAGTTTGTGTGTACAATAAAGAATAAGATGAAAGCTCATGTTACACTCGAGTATAGTTGTAGCTTGATGGGTCTCAGTGTTTTATTTTTACATTTAATATTGATATCACTATAATCACTCTGTAACCGACGAGTATATGCAACGCCTGTTCCAAAACACGCAGCATTAAATGATCTTGCGAAAACTACTGTGTTATTTATAGTTTTCACCGAAATTGTTACGTGCTGGGAAAATATTGACAGGCGCTATTCAGCCTCCGTATGCCAAAACGCAGTACCTAACTCAACATTTCCATGTTCAAAACAATGTTCAGGCAATATATGAAAATACATAAAATATACCTTAATATCAATCTTGAATTTTCTGAAGGGTTTGGCAGAGGTGTAACAATTGTAAACCCATATTTGGCCAATTGTCTGTATATCCCAAGTAAAAAGGGTGAGCCTTTTGCCATCAACTGGGCATAAGTCTAAACTCCAGGTACTGAGAAGATCAATGGAAAAACCCAGTAACACTTTGTGTTACCTAGGAATCGAACCTTATATCTCATGCTCATCAGTAGCACTTGCTACCACTAAACCAACGAGGCGGATGGTATAGTGGTTAATGTATGGTAAAAAATTTCTCTAATTCAGGATTTTTGCTAGTTATTCTTGTAAATGTTCCAATGAATTGGGATCAGGGCAAGAGAATGATGATGATGATGATGTTCCAAAAACAGTAAGGTTAACATTTTTTCTATATTTTTGATACTGCTACGAAGGCAGTTTTCCCATTACGTTGGCCCATGTTACTTTTTATTATTGCTTATCTTTTGTTGCATTTCTGCCTTTTTATGTGTTTCCTGGGAAATGTAAGGGTGTTTTGTCCGCTTGTTTTGTTTTTCATCAGTAAAAGTAATGTCAGTAGTAATCTTTTCTATTTAGCCGACGAATTTCTTCAAGTAATGCACAAACAATTTCGTCATTTCTCGAAGCTAGGGGCCCAGCTTCGTAATTTAGAAAAGTCCACGTCAATTCAATAGCTATTTTAGTCACTATCACTATGAAGTTCTAGAAAAAGATAACTTACAAAAAAGATTGAGCTTTCTAAAGCAAGATCAAATAAATCAAAGAGAAACTTGACTTTGGAATTTATGTATTTTGATAAAAGACGTCAGACATTATTATAGCTCAATTTTTCCAATCACCAACTAAATGCTTAATAACGGCTAGATTTAACATTCAAATAAATGTTGTATTTGTAAATACTTATTACATTCTCGTATGCGGGGCCTTACAAAGATTAGCGGCCAAAACCCGAGCAGATACCATCATGCGTTGTGTTTTGGAAATCAATTTCATTCAGGTCAAGCTTCCAATAATAGCCAGAAGGCGTCGCGGTAGACGTCGTAGGAGATGGCGGGACGAGCTGGACAAAGCAAAAGACCAATGGTCCACGTTAGCCCTAGATAAAAAGACCTAGCAATCATGGGGAGAGGCCTTTGCCCAGCAGTGGGATGACGCAGGTTAACAGTAACAGTGAAGCTCCTAACTTTTATGCTTATAATCACTCGTTTTTAACTTTGAACAATTTGAAGTGTCCAGTTATACTCAATGTTAATGTTGGACGTTAAATACTATATTTTCTACATAGTTTTAACAGAGAGTCGTGTTCATAAAATGCCCCAGGACATTGGATTTTTAGACGACTGTGAGTTATTTTCTTTAAAGTTTTTCTTTTTACTTACTGTTAATTAAACAATGAAGTGGACAAAAGTAGTGGAACTACGTAAATGAGTTTTCTCTCTTTTATTATTTTACTTTAAAAGCATTTTAAATGTTTCTTAGTTTCTACTCGTTATTCGTTTGTTACTGAACACCTACATTGTATTGTTTGGGTGACAAATTGTATTTTTGCTTGTGGTCTAATTATGATTGTGTTCAGTGTTACTGGTTTTAACTAGTGTTTTGACATAGGCTAAGTCAATTTAGAGAATTTAATGAAAAAACTTTATTTAAAATGTAAATAAAAATCTTTCTCAGCAATTAAACAACAGACGTATGTACAGAAAATAATATGACATTATTATCTTACCGTTAAGACTGTCAGCAAATTCCTTCATCAATATAACAAAAATAATGAATTTGGGAACTTTAGTAAAGTTTAACAAATTTTTATGCAATCTACAAAATACCCCAATCCTCACGAATAATATCAGCGCCATGTTCTGCCAACATCATCACCCCAGCATAGATCTTGCCTCTGATCACGGTTGGCATCGCTGAAGCGTCCACCACACGTAAATTCTCGACGTCTCGTACACGCAGGTGACTATCCAACACCTCTCCCATAGCGCAAGTACCAGCATAGTGCCACATTGTAGCAGACATAGACACAGCATAGCAGCTCCAGAATTCGTAAGAATTAGGCTCATAATCTTTACACACTCCAACATCAACCAATGTAGCATTAACGCTTTTGAAGTATTCGGTTTCCAAAACTCTGTTATGGTCCATGAAAGCTCTTGCAATCAAATCAATGTCTTCTTTATTGCTAAACATTCCTGTTTGTACTATAGGCTTGTCTTCAGGATCGTTACTATTTAAAAGTATATAGCCACGGGATTTTGGCATCACGAGGCCAAGTAAAGTAAACAAGACTTTTCTGTCATTGCTAGCTTCAAAGAAAGTGTCAGAGATGTTGAAAGCATAACTAAACATATTGACACTTAACTGTAGAAGATCACTGGATTGACATTGAAACTCTAAGTTAATAGAATCGTAGTCTGCGTAATCGTTATCAAGTGCCACATAGCCGTTGAAAGAAGGTGCTGGAAACTTGTGTGGATTTGCAGCTGGTGTAGTAGGGTCACACTTATCCATCTGGTATGCTATCGAAGCACACGCATGGTCTTGAAAGTTCTCGCCTACTGGTAGATCAGCGATCACTTCGATATCTAAGGAGTTAAGGTGGTCTCTTGGTCCGATACCAGATAACATAAGTAATTTGGGAGTGTTGATCGCTCCAGCTGATACGATTACTTCGTTTTTGGCAAATACTTCGATAGTTTTACCACTGGATGTGGTCACTTGAACTCCGGTAGCTTTCTTTTCCTTAAACAAGATCTTTGTGGCAGTAGTGAACAATGACAGGTACAGATTGGAGCGTTTCTTCGCCTTACCTAGGTACCCAAATGCACTGCTCTGGCGTACTTCATCAGCAATTTCAAACAGATTCTCGCCATAACCAATTGCCGGGATCTCTGCGTTGATATCTGGCACCAACCTGTGACCGAGCTCCGAAAATGCTTCTAAGTATTTAGCATTGGACTCGTACGTATCTTTGCCGACTTTTATTGGACCTTTGAAACCGTGGAAACTTAAAACATCTGCGTCGAAAAGTTCTGGGTTGATCAATGTCTCCATTTTCTTGAAGTATTGTTGAATGTTGTCAAAGGCCCATTTGTCGTCGCCAACAATTTCTGCCCATTGGTTGTAGTCTTCGGGATCCCCGTTTGTGTGCATCATGTGGTGTAGACCGCTACTGCCGCCCAGCATCTTCCCTTGCACCAGGGTAACGACTTTGCCCTGAAGGTTCTGAGCCGTTTTGCCGTCATTCTCTGATGTAAAGTTGAAGTCGTATGCTGAGCGGGCTAGCAGTGTGAACCAGCCGGGTAGCTGTAAAGATAAATAAAATTATTGATTTTACAAAGCAGAGTTTATCCAAGAGGGCCCTTTACAAAGCGACTTAGGATTTAACAATATAATATATTTGGCTTATCTAGGCCCTCAGATAACAAGTTTAGTGATAATTATGATGCTACCTCTGATTCAAGCGGAGGATATCCTCCAGCTTCTAGCAGCAATACGCTGACTTTTTTGTTTTCTGTAAGTCGACTAGCGACGACAGAACCTGCCGAGCCACCACCCACGACAATGAAGTCAAAGGAATCGCCATCTGTGAACCAAATGCAAAATAGTTATAGCAATTTATGTATGCATACTTTGGTAGCGTCATTAAAATAAAAATGGCGTGATGGCAAATAACGTGGATTTACGGACGGGCTGCGGGGCCCGGACACTGACCGGGAGTTCAGTACATTAGTTGTCGGAGGCCGGTGCCACTTCAAGTAAAGTAGCAATAATTATCATTGGACACATTTGGAACATCAGAAGAGATGAAGCCATTCAAATAATCCACCACTTAGGCCCAATTAGAGTTAGTGAAAGTAACACAATTTTTCGACATACCTTGGATGGTACTTTGAGCTGGATACCTCCACGCAGTGGGAGTGAGAGTCTGGAGCATCTGCAGCGTTAGCTGCATAGACTGAATGGTGGCTAGTGCAGTAGACGCGTCCGCCATGACTGGAAAAATATCATGTTTGACATATTATGTAAATATCAAGACACTGCATGATGAGACTGAGAAATATATCAAGAAGGGCATTGTATATGATTTCTGCGCAAATAGATTGATTATGTTGTTGTGCGTACATTGAAAGCTAGTAAGGACTAATTGCTAGCCGGCGTTAACGAGTGATGATCGTATCAAAATGAGAAGCAATTCAGGGATTTCACATAAAGAAAATATAATGCCTATCGTTTTGAAGTATTCCTATAGTATAATACAATGAAACCTACAAGACGTGCGGACGAAATAAGCCAAAGTCAAAAGATTTATTGCGAACTAAGTGTACAATGTGGTGTTATGTTATGTTAGTACTTATAACTCAGCCTTTTACAAGCATTGCAATTTATCATTCGCCTGCCCTTTTCATCCTAAATTAGCATGCATAAAACATTGTTATTACTTAATTATTTCTTTTATATTAAGTAGTATAATTATATAGAGAAATTATAGTTATATCAAAATTAAATGATGTCAATAATAGTGAATTTAATACAATTATTCAGCAATATTAATGTCATCCTTTTCAGGTAGTACAAATTTAAATTTTATATGGAGTTAAAAGTAGTACAAATTTAATCTTTTAAGGAGTTAAATAGGATAGACTAAATCTTATTGTTTGCATAGGACAGATCGCCACTGCACTACATGAGAGAAAGTCGTCATTTTAAGCTCGACTCTAAATATTCTTTTACTGAGTAGAAACATTTTTGGATAAGGTATAGTGATGACGTTGTGTGTATCTTCAACTTTAGTGAACTTGTCGATATTTTTAAAAACAAATACGCAAATGTCAAGTATGTATTTGACGGCAGAGTTAGAATCTGATACTTTGTATTTTATCTATTTGAGCTAGAATTCTTTTACACTTTTTATAGCAATGATATTTGTCCTTTTCGATAAAAAAGGTTTATTTAAATTGTGTATAGTACTGATAATTAAACAATATTTAGCACAAAATAAAGTTGAATTGAAGAAAACAAAAATATTTTAAAAACTAATTAATTTAGAAGTTAATGACTTACCTGAAGAATGTATTGGTGTGCTGTCTTGTACTGAAGATAACATAGCATTCATCATTTCAAACTCCTCTTTTATACTATTTTGGAGGAGATTGTTGTTTGAGGAAAATGGGGTAAACTGGAATTTTAAAATTTAGTTTATTAATACGACTTTTTTTCTTATCTTTTGGAATGACCGTTCTTGATAAAATATTTGAAGACCGCTTAAGAAATACAGGTTTATTAAATTTTAATTCACATTTGACACAACTTAAAAACATTAGGCCCCGATTTACTAGATGACATTTTATGGAGTTATGACACAAAGTAGTCGCAACACTTTTTCGTAAACGTTAACATCATTTGCAACCAACTATGTTGTAGTCGGCTTCTAGTCTAACAGGATGCAGCTAAATGTCGGTATTTTAGAAGGAGAATGCCTGTTCGATAAAAAATATTCAAAAACATTTATTCCAAATAGCTCAGTTCAGGCACTTTTGAATAGTCGTAAACAAGAAGACGTTGCTACCTGCAGTCCAATCACAGGCATAAAAACTGAGAAGGATTGCAGTTGGCCTTTTCGAAGCGTAGATCTCATGGAGAAGAAAGGGTAAGGAACTCCATGGGCACACTTTTCAAACGATTACGTAGAGACGATGCATAATATCAAGACGAAGTTTACCATGCCATCTTCCAGTTCTTTGGCTCTTGGTCACCTCATTAAGTCGATGCATCTGATTTAGTCCAACTTCCTCTGATCCAAATATATAGATTCAGGTGTTAGGTTGTTTTTCAAGATCCTTATTTATAGGTATTGACATTGACGCTCGATATATCTATATATATCATATTTCTTTTGTCTTTGTTGAAAATATATGCATTATCTTGTAATTTTGAATTCAGTAAGTATTTATTTTCAATGATGAAGCTCTTTTCGGTTTCAAGGACAGACATTATTTCTGGAATATTTTAATTTATTTCTTCAAACAGCTGTAAGTTACGTTTACCATTTAGGGTTATATATAGAGACTGATATCAAAATGTGCCTTTCTTTGTGGAAATCTCGTAGATATCACAGTGTATTTTTTTTTTTATCGTGGTAAAATCATCAAATGAGTCCTCCCACCCAGGGCAGAGTGGGAGGAACTGTCAGACTTGTACTGACTAAAATCCACGGTGTCCTTCAATAGCCCTTTATGATCCAGGGTCACGGTAATTCTATAAGTCCCGCGACCCCGGCAGGCTTTCGCCCTCTAGAGGGGGGCCCCGTCATAATGCTGACACTCTTTGAGGCGCGCGTGGAACACAACGCGCCGTCGACCCGGGCATGGTCCATGGTCGGACAGCGAGTCGCCCATTACTCGCCGCCCGCAAGCCCGCGCCTACGGTGGCCGGAGATCGTCTACCGACGTCCGGCGCCGTGGGCGTCTACCACTGCGGCTGGGGTGGAGGGAGGACGCTGTCCTCTCCCTCACGCGGCCCGCCTCCTCCTTCGCGAGCATGACTGCTTCGCAGAAGGAGGCGACCGCTTCCCACTCCGTCTCGCCCCGCAGCATGGCCTCGACCAATGCCGGGCGCGAGAGGTCTCCGCCTATCGCCGCCGTGAGGACACAGCGGTGCCCTGCCCAAGCGGGGCAGTCCTGCACCGTATGCTCCACCGTGTCCTCCGGGCGGTCCTCGCAGTGGTGACACCCAGGCGTTTCCTCCTTCCCCATCAGACACAGGTACCTCCCGAAGCTTCCGTGTCCGGTGAGGACCTGCGTCATGCGGTAGGTCAGGACGCCGTGACGCCTATCCAGCCACTCCTCAAAGAGGGGTCTTACCGCCGCGATTGCGGCGTGCCCGTATCACAGTGTATTTCAATCATTTTGGTTCATTTTTTAATGGATAGTCCTCATTTTCGAGTTCATAGACTTCGGGTCCTGCAGGGTTAGTTGTTTAACATCATTCCCCTGTCTTAGTCCAATTTATTTGTGGTTAGTGCAGCATTTATTCTCCCCCCTTTTAGTCGTATCATCTTTCATCTAGTCCATTCATTCTTTTTCTTTGGTCTTATAGCCAGATTCATATCCACTTAAAACTTTCCTCATTCACTCATTAACATTTTCCTCATCCCTCAGCACATGTGCCCATAGCAGCCTAGCTAGAATAGAGGCTAGGATAGAGGCTAGCTAGTCGCCTAGTATGTATCGAAATACTACGCTACTCGCTTAGCTAGCCTCTAGCTAGACGCGTCAGTGCGTTCGTATCTTTAAAAGTCTTTTTTGTCCCCTGTCTTGTGTAATTTTCTCGTTATAAAAGTGCTCATTCACAATGTAATTAGAATAAAATATTTTTGATTTTTTGCAAGCCTGGCCGGTTTATTCTCTTTCAGAAGTTTTCTTTTCTTCAAATCAAATCAAATCATTTATTTCTTTGCTTATATGGGTAATAGGGGCATAGATGTTCTTTTATAATGAGGTTCTCCACATTTTGCCGTCACATGGGCATGCAAATAGTTCTTGACAGACTACTATATCAAGTGACTATTCTCTCAAGTATCTACTCATTAACGTCACCAAAAATATGTTTATCAATTAACTTACGGCACGGTTGGCGCAGCGGCTGAGCAATTGGCTGCTGCGCTGACTGTTGCATTGGTATGGCCTACAGGTAGTTGCTCCGAGTCTGGCTGTTCGAGCATGTGAGTTTAAATTTTTGCATACGCACCCACGATAGAGGAGGAATTCCTAGTTTGGGTCAAAGTTTAAAAATACACCCTGTCAGTTTGTGGAGGGCTGTCCCTTACACCCTGAATAATATGCATTAGATACCGTCCGGGTTCCAAAATGTTCTAAGTAAATATTGATAGTAACAATAAAGCTATAATTCGTTTTGTTGCGCTATAAAAATATCGTAGTTATGTGCAGGACTCGTCTAGGTTTATAGACTAACTTTTTACAAATTACTTTTCTTTCGCTGGTACACACCTCGTAGATATCACGTAAGTGGTATTTTATTCTAGTATTTGGGTTTTTGGTTTGATATACGTGTCTATGTCTATTGGTCTAGTTTTCGTTTCAGGTTCCAGTCGTCACTTTGGATACATAGAAACCATTTTTATTAATGCTTTAAATTTTATTATCCCTAGGCAGTTAACTGTAGACTTGTCGTTTGCCTATTATGTCTACCTACCACAAGCTCGTGGTACATGTGCAGCGAGAAACTTAAACTTTTTTTTGTTAGCCTGAACGTCCACTTTTGTCAGTGTTGCGCCTCTTCTCGCCAATTAACGAGAAAGTCATCACAAGTATCAAAGTTTTATATGGTTTTTAAATCGTCTTACAACATTCTTAACGCCCACCGTACTCTTTCTCTCTCACACACTATTGCTTTCACTCATTCACATACGCAAATGTTTCGTTGGTAGAGGTTATCGAGTCCTCTTAACTTCACTCAAGTGATCGTAAACTATTCGAATTGTTTTGTGTTTAGGTATCTACTATTATAGTATCTAAAATTTACAAAAGATGACAGGTCACTAGCTATACCTTCATAACTTTCTATCAGGTGTACCTTTTCTCTAACTATAAAAAAATAAACCATTTTATCCAGAGGTTTTAAATTCTGTGATGTTGCTAATTCTGCACATTCTCACTGGATAAGGGTGTAAATAAAAAAAAACACGCATTGATAGTAAATAAAAATTTAATTGAAAATAGTTCATACAACAGCGTTTCTATATATTTTGCTTTAATAGTCACTGTTAACAAATCTTCGAATCATCACTTGGTACAGGTACCCCATTTTTCGAGAATGAAGTCAGCCCCACGTTCACCTAACATCAACACAGCAGCATTGTTGTTCCCTCTTGTTATCGTCGGCATTGAAGATGAGTCGATCACGCGAAGACGCTTCACTCCCATCACCCTCATCTTGCTGTCCAGCACGGACCCCATCGCATTAGTACCCACATAGTGCAGTAAACTCGATGTAGCACCTAATGCATAGCACTTCCAGAACTCATCCTCTGTAGTTGCATCCTTACACAAACCAGTGTCGACAAGATTAGCGTTTACGCTCCTGAAGTAAGTCGTATTCAGCACCTTGTTGTAGTCCTTTAAACTTGCTGCCATCATTTCCAAGTCTGCGCTATTACTATACGTGTTAGTATGTATCAGAGGAGCGTCCTTTGGATCTGCACTTGCTAATACAACTTTACCACTTGACTCTGGCATCAGGAGACCGACACAGGCCAATAAAGTAGTTCTTCCAACAGTCGCATTGTATAACCTATCACAAAACGAATTGGTAAATTTAAACACCTTGGAGCATAATTGAAGGAATCCAGCTGACTCGTGTGGTATTAGAAGATTGAATGTCTGGTAATCCGGGTATGTCTGCTTAGGATTAAGCGCCACGTAACCTGTTGTTAATGGGACAGGAAACTTGCCGGGATTAGCCGCTGGAGTAGGTGATGTATCATTTTCCAGCTGGTAGTAAAGAACAGCAGCTACATGGTCTAAGAAGTTCTTGCCAACGGGCAGATCAGCAACCACGTCTATACCATGCGATTCTAAGTGATCTTTAGGTCCAATACCAGACAGCATCAATAGTTTGGGACTGTTAAATGTTCCCGCGGATACAATCACTTCTTTTTTTGCAAAATATACTTGAGTGTCACCATTAGAATCTGTCACTAGGACACCGACAGCTTTGCCGCCTATGATAAGAATCTTATCAACAGTCGAGTGCGTCGCAACGCACAAGTTAGGACGTGATTGAGCTTCTGTAAGGTAAGTGACAGAACTGCTTTGACGAAGACCGTCAGCGTTGGCTAGCAATGGTTCGGTGTACCCGAGGGTCTCGTCCGCGTCATCACTAATGCTATGACCAAGCTCATTAAAAGCATTTAAAATGGGCTTGTTCTTAGTGTTTTGTTCCCTTGTTATTTTAATGGGTCCATCGGTACCATATTTATCAGCAACAGAAGACGCGAGTAATCCTGGGTCCACTAATTTTTCTGCCTTTTTGAAGTAAGGCAGGACATTTTCATACTCCCAGGTTGAATCATTTAACATGGCAGCCCATGTGTCAAAGTCGAAAGGATGTCCATGTACATGAATGTGATGGTTTAGGGCGCTGCTGCCACCCAACATCTTGCCTTGTGTCAGCCCAACGCGACCACCTTGAAGATATTGAGCAGAATAGTTATCAGGTACTGACGTGAAATTGTAATCGTATCGTGAGTCTACTAGGTAAGGAAACATTCCTGCATCCTGTAAAAACAAAAAAGGATCTGGTTAGTTTAAGAACTTAAAACTTAACATTACGCTTGTAATCCCCGAAGGCTTAGGTAGAGGTGAATCAAATAGTACGCCCACATTTTGCCAAAAAGTACCATGTAATAGAGGACGAGCTTATTGCCACAAACCAAGCATACATCTAAACTCCTTGGCTGCTACTGAGAAGTTCCTGCTGGATAAACCCAATAGCACTTTGCCTAACCTAGTAATCGAAACCAGAACCTCATGCTCAGCAGTAGCGTTTGCAAACACTTAACCAACGAGGCAGTCATGGTCATAGCGTTTAGAACATGTTTTTGTGTTAAAGAAAAATGTTGTTATTTTTCAATGATACCTACATTTGCTTCCGCTGGTGAAGGTCCTCCGGCCTCAAGCAATAGTACGCTGCAGTCACAGTCAGCTGATAGTCTGTTCCCGAGGACCGATCCTGCGGTACCAGCTCCTACTATTATGAAGTCATGGAAACTGCCATCTGTGAAACGATAACATTGTGTAATAAAGGGTGTAAAAACACCCTTAACGAAGCCGAGGGACACTTGTTTTTCCCGTCAATGCAAACCAATGAAAACCTGAGAACTTTCTACTTATGGAGATATCTTTCACTCGTTTTTTTTTTTTAATACAAGTTGTAAATTTTATAACTTTACTTTATATACCTCCATGATCTCTATACTATTCAATGCATTCAACAGCTCAATGTTTTGAGTGAGTTACATTGAGCGCTAGCGTAAACCGTGACTTTTCACACCAAAAACCAAAGTTATTTCTCAGCAATATTTTTTGCGCAGTGTTTCTTAGTTTAATGTACAGAATGCTTGGTTGATGGCTTCGTGGACGGTCCGTTCACACCCTGTATTCAACGCCTCAAAATTACAGACTGGTCAAGTGATGTGATAGCCTGTTGAAGTGTTGATAAATTATAATTAATTGAACCAACTACAGAACCTGACTTAAGGTTCTGTAGTTGGTTCAATTAATTATAAAACCAACCAAAAACTGCAAAATATTTATTAAACGTTTTATTCTAGGACTAGCTGACCCGCGCAACTTCGTCTGCGTTTGGATTTTTCTTCGTTTTTGCAATATTTTTCATAAATGTTCCGCTTCTATTTGTCGTAGCGTGATGTAACATAGCCTATAGCCTTCCTCGATAAATAGGCTATCCAACATTAAAAGAATTTATCAAATCGGACTAGTAGTTTCTGAGATTATCGCGTTCTTCCAAACAAACAAACTCTTCAGCTTTATAATATTAGGATAGATTAATTACAAATTTAAAATAATTTAAAATATTGACAGATATTATTGGAAGCAGCGTACCATTTGACAGATGTTTGCGACGTTGCCAACATTCTGAGTGACAACCACATTCAAATTGTGAACACGACGCTTTAAAAACAAATGAATTCACTATCAACCTGTATGGAATCACTTGAAATGAACTTTACAGAATACTACAGTACTTACTATTAGGAGTGCAAGCAGGTGGGAACCGCCATGATGTAAGTCCCAGGGTCTGTACAACTTGCAGAGCTACTTGCACCGCCTCTATGCTCGACAGGGCATCTGCCGAGGCTGACATTGCTGAAATACATGAACTGGTAGGTAAAACAGAAAATCACGATGATAGAGAAGTATGGAAGAAGCAGACATGCTGCACCCGCCCCAAATTAATTAGGATAAGAGCAAGAGAATGATGATAGTACGACTGACAAACCGTGTTTTAAACTGAAGACACAAGAAAATTAAATAACAAATGGAGAAATAACGAAATCTCACCAAAGTAATGCCTCTTGTGTTGACGCAATTGAAATAACAGTAAATGAATTAATTTCTCGACAGCCTCTTATATACAATAATAATATGCTTAGTGAGGAGATTGTGGCTATGTGGATTGGAATTAAAAAAAGGAAATTATGTTGTTATACTTTTGACTGTTTTCTCTTGATTATGATAACTCGCATGAATTTCTTTAATATCTAGGGATGCTAAAGGATTAGTTAAGAAAGTAACAAAATACACGATCAACAGCATAGAATATTCTTTATTATGGTCACCAAACAAGTAACATTCTATCCCAGGTAGACATTAGTATCTAAGCCAAATAAAATGGGAGAGTGCGCTGACACCTGACATACAGGTACACCTAGATCAGGAGTCAGAGGCTTCAAACAAGTTTCTGTAATCTATTATGTCAATAAAGAATTTATATTTGAATTTGAACATTCATAAATTAAATAATTGAAAAGTGATCTCGTAGGTCATCAAGCTGATACAAGCGCAGAAATATGCCATAGGATACCTTAATACTATTCAATGAAGTTCACTTTGAAAGCTAGAGGAACTATATAATTCATCCAAATGATCCAAAGTAATTCTAAAGCGAACTCATTTGTATTTAATTCAAGTATCGATGATTTATACTGGCACTATAATTTACTATACTTTTGAGTTGCATTAACTCATCGTCATCCGCCTAGCCTAATGTCAACTATCTTAGGGTCGGCTTCCAGTCTAACAGGATGCAGCTGAATGCCAAAATTTTAGATAAAGCGACTGTGGACATACGATTAACTCATTCTGGTAAAAATAAGGAAAGCCCTGATTTTTTTTGTTGTTCATAATACTCAATTTGGCCGATTTCACTCTTAGCAAATTTACACAAGTGCCAAAATTCACCAAAAACATGCTGCTTATGAATTATCTTTTTTCTTGTTACTACGTGCTCGGTTAGCTAACCAAGCAAGAAGAGAATTTTATATTGTAACGGTTTAACTAAGCTTAGTTAAACTATTACAATGTATTTTAATACGTACTTATTTCCCCATAGGGGTTGGCAGAAACTACAGCTTTTTTTTGTGAATAGCATCTTGCAGTTCAACCTAGGAGGTTGTCGCTTGCTTAACTGGACTATCCTGTGGGTGCCTTGAGTGTAAGGCCTCCAGTCAGGGGAAATAACTTACAAACTAAGCGACTACACGCTGAGGGCGCCTCCTGAGGGTTACGAGCCTCGGCTTAGGCGTCGCTGTGACAGCAAAGGAACAGGCTGAATCTGAGTGGTGTCATTATTTGGGAACTGATTTTGGACTGCAGGCTCAGCCACGCGGGCTGGTCTGAGCAAGGGTCGCAGAGAAACTACAGAAATTGCTGCTACCCTTAAATACTTCTTTTGCTTACTCCATGTTTATATCCGCTCGCCAGTTGCAAGTGCTAAGCACTAGTAACTACATAGTATATCACAATTTGAGCTAAGCTATGATAGCCTAGTGGAGTGACCGACGGACTGCCAACTCATAGGTCTCGAATTCGGACACAAGACACGCACCTCTGATTCATTCATTTGCTTCGGTGAAGGAAATCATCGTGAGGAAACCGGCATGCCTGAGAGATACTTCTTGACGGCAATTAAAGCTAAGTCAGAGGCCCATGGGCGGCATAACTCTGACACCAGGCTAGGCACTAACCACACGATACAGAAGAATAAAACTATTTGGGCTAAGTATTGCAAGTTTCACCTCGAATTAAGTAAAATGAGTAATAAAAGTAAAATTAATTGTTATGCTAAATTGCCTTTATTGACTCATACTTTCAGCTGTACCTATACAAATAGATTCAAGAAAATGCCTCATCATGGTTGCTAGTGTAAGGTAATATCTTTGTGGGTGAAATGGGCATTTATTATTAACAGTTAATTTTCCAGTGCGACAATGTCCAAAAAACTTATTTTTCTGTAAGAATAATTGATCTTTTCTCCATTCTCTGTTCGGATAGAGAACGGTGATTTCATACTAAATGGTGTAAAATAAAATATGGATTCAGAATTAATTTAGACATTCATGTGCACAACATCGAGACAACCAAAACAATAAGATTATTTAGGAAAGCCACAGCTCAATCTTTCGAGCTCATGAATTACTATTTGAGATGCAGTTAAACAAAAAAAAAACATGAATTTGATGATATGTCAATATTTTAATATACCTACATAATTGTAAAAAATAAATCTAAATTCCAAGTTGCCAATACTTACCCTTTAATTTTTTCATATAAAATGTCCGGCGCAATGTTAAGAAATTAAAGTAAATTTTTCCGCAATTGCGTCTATACTCGTACAACGAAATTCTCCTGGTGAGTCCGTCGTTAATCAGACATTCAGCTGACTACCAAAAAAATAATTATCAAATATCTAGCGACACTGTATCGGTATATTTGTGATTATGTATGTCTGTGTCATCATTCTGACTTAACGAAATTAAGTTCCTATTTTTGAATATGAAATACTTTACTTAGTAAGATTTGCGAGTCAGCTTTCTTTTTCTGACATGGACCCTTCATTTCAACTTTTTCGTAGTTCTCTTTGACTATCGAATTGATTAGATGATTAAGCAAATTTAGTACAAAGCCATGTCGATTCCTGCATTGTACTTAAATATCACCAACATTATCTTCTTATTAAGCAAAAGCTTCCCAGCATAGGTCCAAGAATCGTCAGTTTTCATCTGTCAGCCGGCTTATGAATTTCAGCAATGTCAGCTTCGGCAGCCGCCCTGTCCGGCATACAGACGGTGCAAGTAGCTCTGCAAGTTGTACAAACTCTGGGACTTACATCATGGCGGTTTCCACCTGCTTGCACTCCTAATAGTAAGTACTGTAGTGATATTCTATCCAATTCACTTGAGTGAGTTCCAAAGTGGCTAAAATGGCTTCGTTTGTTGTTTTTTTTAGAATAATCGGGGTTCTATTAGACCGTGATAGAAATATATACGAGTACAATTGTTTCTCGTGGTTGCTCACAGATGGCAATGCTACATTCGTTTGATAAAACTACACGTCATGCAGATGCTGATAAAATATTTTCTCATGAACGTTTCACAGATGGCAGTTCGTATGACTTCATCGTGGTAGGTGCAGGCACCGCAGGATCAGTCCTCGCGAACAGACTATCAGCTAACAGTAAGACCAGCGTACTACTGCTTGAGGCCGGAGGACATTCACCAATAGAAGCAGATGTAGGTTTCACTAAGGAGCAAGATGAATTACCCCAAAAAATTACCACACAATAATTTCGTCACTTTATTTTTACAGATGGCAGGGTTATTCACTATCCTACCAAGCACCAAATACGACTACAATTTTACATCAGTCAATGATGGATATACTGCGCAGAATCTTCAGGGCGGCCATATTGGTTTGACACAAGGCAAGATGTTAGGAGGCAGCAGCGCCCTCAACCATGTAATGCATGTTCAAGGACACCCTCTAGACTACAACCATTGGGCTGAGATCTTAGACGACCCCTGTTGGAACTACGAGAACATCCAACCATACTTAAAAAAGCCAGAGAAATTAATAGACGAAAGATTACTCGAGTCTCAGTCTGCAAGACAGCATGGCAATAATGGACTCATTAAAATAACGAGAGAGTTACATTCTACTAACCAGCCTTACTTATGTGCCTTCGCAGAACTTGGTCATGATATAGTTGATGATATCAGTACGAAGGAGTCAAGACTTGGGTACACTGAGCCAATATACGCCAACGCTGACGGTCTTCGTCAAAGCAGTTCTGTCACTTACCTTACAGAAGCTCAATCACGTCCTAATTTGTGCGTTGCGACGCACTCGACTGTTGATAAGATTCTTATCATAGGCGGCAAAGCTGTCGGTGTGCTAGTGACAGATTCTAATGGTGACACTCAAGTATATTTTGCAAAGAAAGAAGTGATTGTATCCGCGGGAGCATTTAACAGTCCCAAACTGCTGATGCTGTCTGGTATCGGACCTAAAGATCATTTAGAATCACATGGTATAGACGTGGTTGCTGATCTGCCTGTTGGCAAGAACTTACAAGACCACCCAACGGCTGTGCTTAGTTACCTAATGAAGGAAGACACATCACTTGTCCCAACAACCAATCCAAGCTTGTTTCCCGTCGAGATGACAGTGGGATACGTGGCCCTTGATCCTAACCAGACATATCCAGACTATCAGTCAATCAACCTCCTATTTCCGCATGAATCTGCTGGATTTCTTCAATTTTGCTCTAACGTGATAAAATTTTCGGATTCTCTGTGTGATACGTTTTACAATGCGACTATTGGTAGGAATACAATGTTCACTATAATCGATCTGATGATGCCACATTCAACTGGCAAAGTTTTATTGGCTAGTGCTGATCCCAGAGCCAATCCTGTAGTATATACTGGGACGTACAGTAACAGGACTGACTTGAAATTAATGGCGGAAAGTTTGAAAGACTTCAACAAGGTGTTACAAACGTCTTACTTTAAGAGCGTGAACGCTAAGCTTATAGATACGGGGTTGTGTTCAGCCACAAGTAATGAGGACGAATTTTGGGAGTGTTATGCAGTAGCTACGTCATCCAGCTTATGGCACTATGTTGGTACTTGTGCGATGGGATCAGTTCTAGACAGTCGGTTGAAGGTTAAGGGCGTAGAAGCACTCCGGGTGGCCGACTCTTCCTCCTTCCCAACAGAAGTAAGGGGCAATCCTAACGCCCCTATATTGATGGTTGCTGAACGTGCGGCTGACTTTATTCTCGAAGAATGGGGGCTTTAATATGAATTAGCTACTGACGTTCTTTTTAATCAGACCACAAACAGGATTACAGGACAGTTGACGAAGAGGCATGAAAAAAAGAACTCACAGAAACGAATAATATAAATTTAATTAAAATAATTGGTCATCGTGAATTAAGTATAAGTGTTCAATTAAATAAGTGAATAACAAGAAGCTCTTTAGGTTCCATCAAATTAAAATTTAAAAATAGTGGACCGGTGGACAGATACTTCAGCAAAATATCCGTCAGTGTCCGGTGTCAATTTGTCCGTTACTAGTCTGACCGAACCTTGCCTTACATACTGCCAATGAAGGGTTTCCTAGCTAGAAAGCTAAAAACTAACACTCAAAGTATGTTTAACACAATAAATATCACTTTGTTGTCTTTTTGACACTTTTCAATAAAATTCTTTTTTTCTTGATTCTTGATTTTTATTACCTTTTTATTTTTTCGAACATGTCCTAAAATAAATAAACATGAGTGCCGAGCATAGACAAAGTTACATTCAAACAGCCCAAAACGATGATGAAAAAAATTTAAAGTAAAAAACATTTTTTAAAATAAATATGAGTGTGACGTCCATGTTTTGTTTTCTTCTCAACAAACCCTTTGAAATTGATATCATGAGGGTGCATAAAAAACAACTATCCCGCCATCTTTGGGAGTCAGCCATATTGGATTTAGAATGACGTCACTTAGCTAACCATGCATTGTAATCCAAACTAAACGTCTATGGAAAATTTCAGCTCAATCTTTTGGGGATAACTGTTTTAAAATTCAGTTGCAAGATTTGACGTAAACAAACAAACATACATACAAACGTTGCAAGTTAAATAAAAGCTTGTGAAAAGTTTAAAATGTATGGGATTGACATCAGGCTACCGAAAAGCTCATGTCAATCTTGTTGTAAGTAGATTAGAAATACAAACAGCTTCGAAAGCGATAACCACTCATATCGGCCCTCTGTCCATACTGCACGATATGTTATACTTAAGACATGTGAGCTCCACCAGTCAAAGGCAGTTAATCCTACAAACTGATGCGAGGAATTTTAAACGTGTATCATGTGAGAAACAGCGCTAACGGCTGGCATAGGTAGAGAAGACCAGCAACAGAAGACCAGTGGTCAGGTAGTCTGTTCTAGTAGACTGGTCTTACAGGCTGGTATACTGGCCTAGAGGACAGGTCGGGTACACCCACACCAACCCACCCGAGGGTTCGCGCCGTGATGCCGTCATTTGACGATGGACCGACCGTGTCTGCAGCAGGATCTTAGTTTTTGAATCTGAAACAAAAAAGTGTTTTGTATCTTACTTAACGTAACGTACGATTTGGTTTTGTACGGACCACTACTATACGGATAAATTGGCGGACCGAATGTGGCCACTGGGCACTAACAGATACATCATTATAATCTACTTAACATCATCTATATAACATCACGTCTGTAATCCCCGAAAGTTTAGACAAAGGTTTTGCGTAACATAATATTGCAATAGGGAGCGATCCTATCGCCATTAACCGGGCACAAATGCAAACTCCATAGCTACTACTGAGAAATTCCTGAAGGAAAAGCCCAACAACACTTTGCCCGACCCGGAAATCGAACTCAGGACCTCATGCTGAGCACGCTCATTACACAATACAATATTGTACAACACATATCGTATCATATCACACATTATTCTACAATATAATATCCCTCACCGGGAGCCTATAATATAACAGTTCAAATTCATTTGTTTCTGTACAAAATCATATTATTACTGGCGAATGCTCCCGGTGAGAGAGCGCCCTAAGAATCCAGAATACGAGCTACGTCTCCAATTACCTCCGTACCTGTTCCCAAACCCTTAATGAAAATAAACACCAATATCCCTCTCACAGAGTGCTCTGAGTCCCAGCAGTGGAAACATTATAGGCTGATCATGCTAAAATAATCTATAGGGTGACTGGTAATTAGTGCCCGATACTTAAACACGTGATTGTACTCATGATAACAAACAACTTTCCTAAACACTGTTTTAAGCTTTCACGGTTTACAACTAAACGGGTCACCTACGGGATGTTGGTGAATATCCATCAGCTTTTGTCACAAAACTGATTCTGCTGCTCTGCATCTAATATCTATCTCATATTTACTTTGAAGCGGTCGCCCTTTTTGAAGATTTCTAGTTTAGCAGATTTAATCTGAAATAATAAAATACTCAAATAAATTGCATCTTCGCATCAGTAATGTAAAAATTTGAATAATCTGACCACCTAAATGACTTATTTAACTCGTATTAGCGGGTACTTTTTAGGGTTCCGTAGTCGAAAGGCAAAAAACGGAAACCTTATAAATTCGTCATGTCTGTTTATCTGTCCGTCCGTAAGTCACACTCACGGCCACTTTATTCCGAAACTAAGGACTACACAGTTGAAACTTGGTAGGTAGATGTATTCTGTGATCGCTTTACGATTTTTATACAAAAAAAAAAAAGATTAAGGGGCATAATTATGATCATTATTGATCATACATTGAACTGAAACTAAAAAAAAAAAATCTAACCCATGTGCGGGTCTATAGATAGGTCTTTAAAAATGACATGTGAGTTTCCTAAACCATTTTTTTTCAAAATCAATCGTTTGAAAGATAGACACTTCGAAAGTGGTAAAATGTAGTGGGCAACTGGGCACACATTTTACCCTCTAATTTCTAAAGTAGGAGGAGGAAAATGCTGAAAAAATGTAGAACGAAAATCAAACTATCAACGAAAATTGATTTGAATAAGATTTGATGTTTCGTTTTTGAGATATGGGATTTTTTCATCAAACTGCAGCAGTAACTTTGTTTTTCATTAAAATACAATGAAAAACAATTTTAGTTTTGCTGTTGAATGTAATACAATAATCTATAGGTATATTAATGAGCTTTCAAAATATTTTTGTTATATTGTTTGGTGCTACGGAACCCTGTGTGCGTGTGAGTACGACTCGCACTTGTAAAATAGCAGTACAAACTTATAACCGTAACATAAGAATAACAACCAATCATGAAATAAGCAGTACCTTTGTGCTCTTCTATTTTAATGTAATCTCTTATTAAGTATTTTGTGTGTACATAAATAAATAAATAAATAAATAAAAAATAACATCACGTGTTTTATTCCAGACGGTTAAACCAGAGGTGTTTCTATTATCCCCCCTGCATTCTGCCATGTAGAAGGGGGCGAGCCATCAACGGGAATCAAGTCATGTCCCAGGCTTCTACCCTATAAACTTTGCTTGATCAATACAGCTGAGAAAAAGACAAGGCAGATAAGGGTGACTTTGCCCAACCTGGAATTGAACCCAATACCATCGAGGCAGTTGACATAAAACCTAAGCAGTTTACGACACCCACTGATTGTAAAACATTCCTACTTTCAGAAGCAAAACGTGGTGAAAATAAAAACAAAATATTGGTATCTCTGACGTAACTTCAACTTACCGGTCGGAATATACTAGTTGGAACCGTAACTCAGTTCCAGAAAGTCAATATTAACTTGAACTTAACTTTTCCTTTGGTGTTCAGCGATGCATTCAGGATAGCCATGTCTGTGAAGTACATGAATTGATAATAATAATTTTATAATATGGGGAAAAAATACTTTTTTCAAGTTGTGAGCTTGTCCATCTAAGAACAGTTCTCGTAGTTCTAGTAAAATTTGCTGGATAGACTGTATGAGCATAGTATAGGCTTATATCCAGGACCAGTTGGAAACCGGCTTCAGGCACTAGTTGTCCGAATTTTGCTGAACTGGGCCTATTTGGCGCAGCCGTGAGGTACACGGTTTTATCTTTCTGTTTAGGTTTTGAGTTTGTTTGTTATCTTTTATTATTTTTGTTTGTGCTAAATAAATGTATTGTCTTTCTTTTTTTCTTTCTTTATATCGTACTATCTGCTGGGACACAGCCCTCCCTAGGCATAATTAGAATGAAATGTCCCCATTGCTAGTCCTACTGCTAGGAATCCTCTCTGTAAGAGGGAGTGGGCTCAGGTGGGTTCGTGGATATCACATGACTTCGAATTTGTGGTCAGAATCTTTACAGACACCCGACAACTGGTAAGTCTGGCAACCAGTCTTAAAAGGGGTATCTTATTGCCCAGTACTAACTGGGTTGTGGAGGTCAGATAAGCAGTCGGTCCATATAAAATACTGGTATTCAGCTGCATCCAGTTGGACTAGAAGCCGACGCCCACATAGTTGGGAAAAGGCTAAGCAGAAGATGATAATGATCTATACAGGCAGCCCAACCTCTTTTTATAGATTGCCTTTTGTGTTTAATAACTGTAGGTACCTAGTTAAGAGTAGGTAGTCAACCTCATTTCAAGAATCAAGATTCATCAGCAATCATTTTATTGAAGATCTAAATGAAGATTGTGACGGTTTAGACGTATTTCATTGAAGTCTTCGATAACTACACATGTGACAAAAACAATACCTTTTCAGAAAACATAAAATAAAACACTATAGAAGCTCACTTACCGATAGATTGAGTAGTTCCCAAACGACTAACTACAAATCAGTCGATGTCGGCTATTTATACTCAATTTAATAAGGCAGACGGGAAGACTGAAAAACAGATATCTTTAAATTATTGCGTTTTATTAAAATAATTGAGACTATCATTCTAGAAACAGTTTGCAATTATAATACTTAAGTACCTATTTAAAAAAAATTGTCATTAGTATTTTGGATCGAAAATAATTATGAATTAATTATGTCATTGTCTCGCAACCGTCCTGTGTGTATGTATGAATATTGAGATGTAGTTTGTAAGGATAGTAACGGGTGGCAGTCTGTTGTTTCTGCCTATCCCCATGGGAAAAAAGCGTGATTTTATCGTTTAGTCCACTCTCGGCCCCTCGACCCCCAAAAAATAATGTGTCCACTCGACCCCTAACTATAGTTTCTTCTGGACCCCTGGGGGTCAAGAGTGGATTTTATTTTCCAGCCAAGTTTTAGTTTCCTCTCGACCCCCGAAGTACAGTTACCTACGATGATAAATCATCAGTCTGCCACATAGCTGCATACTTTTTAACTAAAATACCCTCAATATATTTTTATAATACTTACTTATAGTAGAGTGCAATTAGACAACAAGGTGGAACGAAGTAGTTCTCGGATTTTCATGGGACTTTTTTTATTGAGTTTCTAGAGGACTGGAGAAAAAAGGAAAAAAAGAATTCGCCGCTCGCGATTTTTTTTGATATCCTTTGGAATAGTTTTTGTTTCGTAAATGAAAAACTTCAAATTCGACGAATTCAAATTGTGGCATAAAAGTGTGACTTGCGTGCATCCATTAAACGCCAATTTGGTCTGTTTCTTTGTTCATTGTTGTCGATGTAATACATATTTCAATTATATTTTGAAAATTTCATATTTTTTCAATTATTTATGATATAACTAATTTTAAGACTAACATTTATTTTGAAATTGGTAACTGATGCGTTTTCACAGATAACTGGACATAAAAATATTCAAGAAAACCATTTTCTTGAGTTGAATTTGTTTGAATTCATTCGCAAATATAAGGAAATCGTCTATGTTAATGAAGTCAATGTTTTTTCGAAATGTTTCCATGAAATTCAATGTGCAAATTATTGTTAAAATCCTCGTTTTATTAGCTGTCTAATGAGGTACAATAACTAGAAAAAGATTTAAGGATAATTGTTCAACATTAGTTACTGCTGAAAAAGTAAAACATGACAAAAGGCCTTTATCGCTAAGAATTGGTAGCGGTATCGGTATTGATATTAAATTGCGCGCAGAGACCCAAGCTTGAAACTAATCTTAGATAGAAATCGTGAGAAATGGTTACGTTAGAATTACGATAATTTTAGTAAATTTACAAGAAAAAAAAAAAAAAAAAAAAGCCCTTTATTTTTTATGTTAAGTGTTGATTTTTAATCAGTAAATGCATACTTTTGCACAGTTTAAAAAAGTATAATTAATAAAAATATAATGAAAATACAGATGTGACTTTTATTTAATGTAATATTTTAAATAAAGGTTACTAAACATGGAAAATACGCAAGCGGTCTCCAGGACCAATAAAAAAAAAATAATTAAAATAAATCTGTCTTTTCAAAAGTAATCCTCGATAGTTGAATTATTTCTGAACCTGTATTGTAGTAGTTATCAAGTGATTTATACAAGTTCTGTAGTAGTTCTGTTCTGTTATCGGCCATATTGTTTGTTTATATGAGTGCCATCTATGTTGCCATTCAGAAATAACTTAATTTAAATTAAGCCCACTTTATTTCGCAAGAAATTATTATTTTAATATATAGTATTTGAATATTAAATTAATCCCGTTACGATTTACGTGCTAGTTTACCTATCAACGTGATTTCCGATTACTATTTAAAAGAAAAAAATTAAAAATTTTTGTTTACTGGCAATTGTTAGACAAGGACACAATCCACTCTGGTCGCTTTCACGCTCTGAAGTTTTCTTCCCCATTTGAATTAATTAAAGTAATATGAACTCTATGTGTTTGACATAAAGGTCATTTTCAAACGGTTTTTTGATATCAAAATTTTGTTAGTACTCATTCCAGTTAGTATATAAGTTCCTTGGTTTCGCCAGGTTGAAGAAGAAGCAAAGGTATGATGCCGCTAAACAGCTTAATATGAAAAATAGAAAATTCAGATATCTTTGAATTAAGAACACAAATAAATGGTGATTTGTTCATAAAAGTAAATATTTGTTTTAAATAATCATGTTTATTCCCGCGGCTTCGCCCGCGTGGAGTTCGGGATTTGCCCACTGGATCTTACTTTATCTTATTTTGCCTTTAGTCTGTACCTTACTGTACCTAAATATTAATTTTAGGTACTTACAAACTAGGGGTTGAAAGTGGACGAGGTATGCCTGTCTTTTGTATGAAAATTCAAACTCACCCCCTGGGGGTCGAGTGTGAACTATGTTTAGGGGTTGAGTGGACACAAATAAACAAATCTTTTTTTAGGGGTCGAGGGGTCGAGAGTGGACTAAACGGATTTTATGAGTGATTGCCATATAAATACTTATAATTATAATATAATTTAATATCGGGCTTTCAAATTCATCGACTTACCTAATCTTTTACACATCAGCACCTGTCTAGCCTTTTCTCAACTATGTTAGGGTCGACTTCCAGTCTAACCGAATGTAGCTAAATACCAATACTTTCCATCGAGCGACTGCCTATCTGACCTCCACAACCAAGTTATTGGCGCCCTAGTACCCCTTGGTAAGACTTTCGGACTTCTGATATATAACCAGTAACAACCCACAAAAAACTTCAAGTGACAAACATAGTTTGATTCTGAATTCTCTTCAAAAATAATCTTCAGAAGCAATAGGAATACTAACCTTCAGCCTGAAAATAATGATATAGAATGATATACATAATGATATTGCTTATCCCTCCCCATCTATTTTACGGCCTATACGCCGCACTAGGTCAAACAAGGATGCCGATGGTGAATCAATAAATTACATATTATGCATAACATCACGCCTGTACCTTATCCCCGAATTGTAAGGCAGAGATGTACCCAATAGCACACCCACATTTCGCCAGTTATGTTTTAAATCCCATGTAATAGGCGGCGAGCCTATTGCCATCTAACGGCCACACATCTAGACTTCGTGGCTGGTATTGGGAAATTCCTGATGGAAAAACGCAATATCACTTTGCACTTTACTTCGACCTGGGAATTGAACCTAGGACCTCCAATAACCTTCCTCTTATTCTGTTAACATGAAAAATACAAAATGTTTGCTGTAATATTTACAAGATAAGAAGTTGTATAAGTTGACCTTGATTTTTTTTTCCAAAATATGCCAAATTTTGCTCAAAATGCCGACAGATAAATTATTAATAAAGATAATGTTTTTCCGACATCATTTAAAACTGTTTGCACTAAAACATATGTTTCGAAATGTACTTGTAATGTAGATACAAGAAACAATAATAAGCATAATTACTAAATTAATAATGTTAAGAAATTCTCTTATTCTAACCATTTCAGTAACATCTTGAAAAAAAAAACCTCATAACGTCAATGTAGATGGCTATAACAGTAGAGCAAGACCAAAGAAACGATGAATGCACTGTGTGAAGGATGATATGAGTAGAAAGGAGGTGACTGCTGAGATGACGAGTAATAGAGAAGCATGGAAGAAGAAGACATGCTGCGCCGATCCCAAATAAATTGAGTTAAGGGCAGCATAATGATGTTGATTGTGAAAGGACGTTCTCCTTTGACGCCGCAGGAAATCTATTCCTAAATCAGTTACTGTTGACCATTACACGATCCATTATTTTACACTTAATCTTCAAATTGTCAGCTGCTTTTAAATCTTATGAGTGTGCTATCCGCGGTAATACCAACCTCTGAAACTTTAAAACCTGTTAATTTTTCTAGTCTTTTCCTAAGTACGTTGGGATCGATACTTCCAGTCTGACGAGTTGCAACTGAATGTTCGTATTTTACATGACTGTTTATCTGACCAACACAACCTTATTAATAAAGACTTGTTAATACTAATGAGCATGAGTTTCTGGGTTCGATTCCCAGGTCGGACAAAATGGTATTCGGTTTTTCCATCACGAATTTCTCAGTAGCAACCACGGAGTGTGGCTTTGTGCCCGGTTGATGACAATAGGCTCGCCCCCTATTACATGGGACTTAAACATAACTGGCGAAATTAGGTACACCTCTGCCTAACCTTTCGGGGATTACAGGCGTGATGTTATTTTATTTTGTTAAATACTAACAAAATTTCGATTTATGTTTTTTTGTTTCGGTATAGGTACGCTTGATTTTCCAAAATAACTGATACAATTTCTTTAATTATCGTTGTTTACATAATCCGGTAGTAAATAACAGCTTTCATCGTCTACATGAAATATTTCACATATTTACACGGCTTGATTGTTAATATCTTTTATTTACTATTTTGATGAATTTTCCACAGTCCAATTTACTTTTCATTTTTTAATATTTTGGTATGACCGGACAAAATAAATGATGAATTTACCTGTTTTTAAACGCTGTTGAACAAATTGCATCGCATTTAAGAAGTAAAGTATTTACTCTAGATTGTTTCTATACCTACCTAGGGGTTGAAAACACTTTTAGCATCACAGTTGCACATCTGCCGGGCAATTATGTCTGGGTTGGTTTACAGTCTAACCGGAAGCAGCTGAATATCAGTATTTTACATGGAACGACTGCCTATCTGACCTCCACAAGCCTTTTACTGGGTAACACGATACCTTCTTTTAAGACTGGTTGTTAGAATTTCGGGCTTCTGACCATTCGTAACAACGTTCTCCAAAATAATGACAGGCGGGACCCGCAGCTGAGCGTATTTTCTGAGACACGGAGGGTTCTCGTTATGATAACAGAAAGAAACCCATCCACAATCAGAACTCGGCAAGCGTTGCTTTATCTTGAAGGTAACATGCATCATGAAATCCTCATGAAAAGACTTCATAATCAACCGAAAAGAAGCTAAAAGTACTTTGAACCCTCACTATAGACTAAACTCATAACACAGTTAAGACAAAACATAAACTAAGAATCATTCAACCATCACATTTTATCAAACGATGCTAAAACAAATGAAATAGACAACAAAACAAAACAACAAGCGATAGATATTCATTCACCGTTCAAAGACTCCAGCAAAATTAGAAATATGAAAACGGGATCTTAACTGTAAGGCTGAAGTTACACAGTAGGAGCTCCGCTACGCTGAAGGTTCGGTCAAAACCGTCAAATTCGGAAGCGTCTCCCAACAGCGGCTGTACTGATGTATCTGCCTGTGTCTGGTGTCGGCAACCAATAATTAAATGAGTATTGAAGCCATCAGTCTTACTGAAGTTTATTTTCTAAAACTACTAATAAATCTTTTTATATTCACTGACAGTCTTTTTGTGACATGCGTTATTCTAGTAACTGCGACCATCTTGGATGTTGCACTCGCTGGAAGGTGCCGCGGCAACTTTGCGTGATTGCTCGACTCGCGCATTTTTGGATACAGTCTAAACCTAACCTATATGGTCAGAGGGCCCTGAATTAGTGACCAAGCAAACTTTAAAGATAGATCAACGGAGACTATCAATCTTATAGATCCATAAGTTTTTTAGAGGATCGTTAAATGAATCGTTGGTTTGCAGAAACATGTCTCGAAGCGTAGTACGCCTTCGTGTCTCCACCCTTACCCAATCTCCATACTATCTCGTTATTCAAGTTGTCGTTTTTACATAAATACTCAATTGTAATCACAAGGTACGCCTATTAAACGAATTGATGCTACAAATACGATAAAGCGATTTATTTAAGGACCCAGAGGGCCTTTTGAACGATGTTCATTTGGTTTTTCGATGTCGATTTTGAGTGGCCCAAGTGTACGTGTTTTGGAAAGATGAAAATGGTAATTGGGGGGACGTATAATGTCATGGACGATATTATTTTATTAGTAATGGCTATTCATAAAAATAAGACCTTTGTTCAAAGTGTTCAAACTAGTAACATGGAAAAAGTATACTATTAGCCAAACGCATAAACTAAAATCGTCTGTAGATCTGAAAACGTCGTGAGAACAGCAGCATGCCTGAGAGATATTTCTCAAGGGCATGTAAAGCCAAGTCAGAGGCCCATGGGCGGCATAAAAACTCTGACACTAGGATAGACACTAACCACATGATAAAGAAGAAGTTTCTACAAGTACATTTGTCTATTAATAAACTTTTTCCATACTAAAAAAAGTGCTTGGAACCGAAACGGAATAGTACCAACAATAGTAAATAGCAATATTTATTTCTCTAAAAAGTTATTACATGGCACGCTATGAAAATAGTAGTATAATAGCAGATAACACTTTGGGGTTACATACCTACTCCATAACACCAGATTCAGAAAGCCATACATTCCTCCAAAATAACAAAATGGCCATCAGGCAACTACGCCAGCTTTTATAAAAGTACCCGTCTATTGTCGACCAGCCATTTTCTTCTCCAATATCTACACGAACTATGCAAGAATTACATGCTTTGGTAAAAAATTGCAAGTCACCGAGGTGATACCAAGGTTGACTGCCCATGTTGTGCATTTGCGCCGGACGAATTTTTAATGTTCCTATATCAATAAGAATGACTTGCTTTGATAACATTACATCACAACAGTATTCCTCGAAGAGCTAGGCAACAGGCATAGGTAAAAAGAACATCCACATTAGGCCCGATAACCATGTCTTAGGTCCCATGTAATAAGTGTGGTTTTTGCTCAAACCAGGAAAAACAAAATCGCCTTTCCTCTTACAAATTATACCAAACTAAGCACAGGAAACAGAATCGTCTCAGATTCTGTAAAAAGTCATTGATTTTGTATTGAAAGTCATTTGGAAGAAAATGGCGGGCCATTTGCTACGGGTCGGATCTCTGCCGAATAATTTATTGTAAGCTTTATACCTGTTCCTGTACTATTGAGTTTTGCTTATTTTTTGTTTTTATTCTTTTTATTGGTGATTAAAGGAACTGTTTGGAGTGACTAGGGAGGTAGTAAATGGTTCTAAATGGGTATGGTAAATAAAGGTTATCTACATTACAAAGTTTTTTTTTTCGAGAAATTAATTTTCGCGTAGAAAAAATGTAAATAGCTTAATAAATACAAAGTTTTTCTTGGATTTTTGGGTTCTTGTTCATTTTCAAAATTAAGAGGCCATCAGGTCATAACCTGATGACCTGATGACATAAACTTCAAATTACGCGTCTCCATTTTAAGGAAATCTCTCGCCGACTGGTCGCACTTCGCGTGACCAGAGGTCTGTCTTTTTCTTTAGCCAACGAATTATCATTGACATTCAACTGCATTGCCACGTTTGTCTTTTGGATCTTCTCGGATGACAGCGATGCGAAGGAGTACTTTGACGCCGAATTGTCCTATTGTCGTCGTTGTTTTTTTGTACTTATTTTAGTCTTAATGTAGTCCGTTTTGTAAATATTTAGTTATTATTTATTTTATAAGTTCAAATGGTGTTAAAGTAACTAAAAAAGAAGCGCCTAGGTCTCTTACAGATAAAGTTAAAAAAAATAAGCTGCAATGCAATGCCAGCAGCACAGACTTATAAATACAACGTTCCTTCAAACCAAGGAGTTTTACCTTCACAAAATTCTTAGTAATTCAAAGTTATTTAAAGTCGAGGCTACATAAGCCTCTGTTTATGAAAAAAAAAAGAAAGAAAATATGAAAAGAGAACCACCATTTTAAGCGTACAGTTTAAGGACCCAACAGGTAGTGGAAAAATAATTCCTTTGAAATGAAAAGAGTCGAATTAACATTTAAATGAATAAAAAGTGCACAATTGTGTGTAACGAGCTTTAAAATTCAAACCACGTAATTTTTAGAGGAGGTAGAGAAAAATTACACAAATATGGTGGTTCTGTACGTTACAGGCGAACAGAGAGGGAGGGATTTGTGGCTGATTCTGTATCCAAGAGACAAAGCAATGTTGGTTTAGATTTTTAGACAAGTCTTAACTTGGTTTTGAACATCAAAGTGTGTTAACACCAGATTTGTATGCCGAATAAATAAGAAACGTTGGTGGCCTGTTTACTCAGAAGTGTTAGGCAAAAGGACCGATTTTGTCTACTTTTTTTGTTCTGCGTCATCTTTTTTGTGTTTTTCGTTATATTTAGCGCAAATAAATGTTTTTTTTTCTTTCTTTGTAGGTACTTGTTTATTTTAGGGTAATTGATCGTAACCGGTAAAAGTATATTTTTGTTGATCAAACACAGTTTATTTTTGCGACAACTCACACTGGGTCCTCGGGATTATGGGTCACGTCCTCTCACAGCGAGGAGCACGGTGTCCCAGCAGTGGGAACATTTTATTAATTATTATATGCTGACTATTTTTGAAGACCTATATTAATATGACATGTCGTCTTTGTTTTATGTTATTATAGGGAAATTATAGGCAAATCATTTCTTAATGGCAGATTATAATATTGACGTATTTAGTAACTGTCTCGCACTTTGCCAATATTAGGAAACTAATCAACATTTCCTTACCAACAAATTGATATTACATTTCACCAAGAAGTCTCACAACGTAACAAAGCTGTTTATATCCAGTACATAATGTGCTATGTAATTATAATGACGTCACTGATAAGGCGTCTATTGTTCCGTTAATTACCGCTTAGGTCTGATAACACCGATTCTTGTTTGGAACTAATCTCCGGTTAGTTTAACTCTAGTTAAACGTAGGTGCTTGAGAACTTTACTGAAGTAGGTATGGTCGAATTATGGAAACCTTATCAATATTCACATAATAACTTCTTATACGATACATACAAATGACATGGCTAAAAAAAAATACGTATTAGGTATTGTTATTATTTGTTTTTTTTTATTTGATATTTTTGGATTTATTTTATTTGGTTTTAATTTATTCAATTTGACTTAGTTTGATTGTATTGTATTTGGTTTTAATTTATTCAATTTGATTCTATGTTATTTTATCGGATTTTATTTGTCCATGTTTTCGGATATCTATTAATTTATGTGTGGCAATGGGTCTTATTTACCTGAAATAAATTCATTTATTTATTACGTCAATGTAAAAAGATTAATATAAATAAAAAGTTCAGAAATATTCAAAATTTTGTGAAGATTTTTTTTCTTCAATTTGTATAAGGTTGCTCTTGGTTATTTTAAATGCCCTAAGACCTTTCTGTGAGACATTTTTGCAGAGGCGAAATTATTTATGTTAATTTAGTTGCATTACCGTTGCAGGCCTCCCACTAGGTGGACCGATGACCTTGTAAAGGTTGCAGGGATCCGCTGGATGCGAGACGCACGGGACCGGTCAATGTGGCGACACTTGGGGGAGGCCTATGTCCTGCAGTGGACGTCTTTCGGCTGAAATGATGATGATGATGATGATGAGTTGCATTACCGTAAAGATATTTTTTTTTAAACAATGTACGAAAACGTTGACGTAAACACTTGACTGGATCAAACTGTTCAAATGTACTTTTTATGAATACATTTCAAATAATGTTACACAAGTTTCAAGAAATACAGGTAAATTTACTACGAGTACTTAAACCACTGCCAAAGTTCAATCAGCAACACCAACGCACAATTTTATTATCAGTAATCTTAGTCCCCTTTACATGTTAACGGGCAATCAAACCATGGTGCAACCCACTGAATGCTGAGTTATCATCTTACGAACATTGGCTCATTATTTTCACTTAATTACAACTTAGATGAGCACAGTCTCTGATTATTTATTTGTTTCAATGGAAAGCTTTTCTGATTATGTTTTAGATGTTTTGCTTCAGAAAATTCGCTTCATTTGAACCAAAGACACATGGCGTGATACGTGTTCCATGGTGATATTTATGTTGGAAATAATTATTTGAAATATAAGTAATTCTAGTTGATTATGATATTCACTAACTAGCACTGGGCTCGCGTGATGGTATGGCCTACTCCCTCCACAAAGAGGAGGCATGTATCCCAGCAGCACCGTTACAGTCATTTTTAGATAAAGATATGTTATGTCAAAAAATATTATATTCTCTTTGTGATCAATGTTCTATTTATTATTTGAATAAAAAGGCAAATTTGTCCTGTGGTGATCAAATCACAGGCCCAAATGATTATACCTAATACAAATAGCAGTAAGATCGCTTGCCATAACATGTAAATTAACGGTCACAGAAAAATATTATTACTCCTATTTAACGTTTCAGAGAAAACAGACATACTTTTATAATTTTCTAAAAGATCTCTGGTTTCATCGTCATAACTATAAATCTACAGCATCCAGCTTTTAGTACCAGCACTAACGCACTATAATATTAGCAGTCACTGTCAAAGTGCTTTTACAGAACATTTTCTAGGAAAATGTGAAAGAGATAATTTTAAATAACGCTTATATGATTTTCTTTACAATTTTATATAATGAAATCTTGCGCGTGGCTTAGTCTTATGACCGAAATAACTTGAACGGTTCAATCTTTTGAAGTTCTACTGGGTAGGGCTCAAGTTTTAATGGCTTTTTTTTGAAAGTATTACAGTTTTGTGTCCAAGGCTATGTGTGTAGTTATCAACGTGTTATTTATGTACAACACCTAATCTGTACCTACTTTCATAGCAAATAAATTCTGATTCTGTTGAATGTTTAGCATTTGGTATGAACACTGCTTTTGTATGATTACAAAAGATGAAGCTGAAAATTCTGCTTTAATAAAAAAAAAAAAAAAACTTACTAAAATAGTCCTGATGTACGCATCACAGCAGTCTTTGATACCTACATGCAATGCACTTTTGTACACAATACTTCCATTTGCCGTGTTTTAGCCATTTGCTATTAGGTTAAGAGAGAAGCCACAGGGTACCCCGCGAAATTCATGAAAAAGTCATTCGATGGGATTAAATAAACTTAGAGGGCTGTATTGATGATTTTAATAAATATAATTATGTAAATACATACGTGTTACGGTTGCGAATCATATTTCGTCCACACACAGCCTGACACTGACCTGCAAATGGCAAAAAAAAAAAAAATTCGCGGGCTACCCTGGCGCTTCCACCTTAAGGTAGTACTATGTAGACCATTACTTACATGGGTAAACTTTGCTCTTTTAAAATCCTTTTCCCCTTTCATTATACTTCTGAATAGAATTTTCTATTCATTCAGCTTTGAAAACAGCTGTGTCCTGCCATTACAGTTTTTACAACTTTTTTTTTATTAATACTTTACTTCGCTGATCTGGGATTAAAAGAATCAACTTGTAAAGTAGCTTGTTAGTACGTGGTAATCAAAAATGTTGCCTGAGAGATTAATTTAAACTTTATTACTGAAACGAGTTTCAGTTTTTAATGAAAAAAGGAACGATTAAGCTTGGACCTGGAGTACAACCTTGCTACACACAATGAACACCAAACCGCTGCAGATCAATTTTGACACAATGAATGAACGGTGTTGACCATTTATGTTTTTCTTATGTATGACTTGAGTTGAACCACCACACCATTTAATTTGTGAGAACTGTGTGATAAACTTAGTACAGGGAATCCGGTGTCTTGTTACTAGGTTTTAACTTATCTGCATCGAAGGGCTAAGTTCAGCAGATATTAACCTAAATATTTAAATAAAGTAATAAAATATTTAAACTTAGTTAAGTTTTCTTAAATATTTAAGTTTCTTTGCTACATTACAAATGCTCCAATATACGCAATAATAATTAAATAATTTTACTAATTAACCCTTTTTTATTTGTTCCAGGTAACATAAACTTCATGAAATTCGATTACAAACGGATCAAAATATAGGTAAAAGTTAAAAATTCGTGTGATCCAATTAGAATTCAATCCGGTTATAATTTTGGAGTTATGACAGGTGTCGGTGATTTAGCCAATTAAATTGATTCATAGGTATTGTTCTTTTGTTATGATTGAGGTTTTATGGACCGGCAGAATTTTGAATTTTTTCGGCTGAATTTTTAATACAGCAAACATAGGTTTTAACGACCATTAAAAAATCGGCTGAACCGGTACAGACAAATAAATTGCGGATGCGTTTCTGGACACAGAAACTTCCATACAAATACATACTGAAGTATTTGTCAATGTCCGGTCTTGCAAAGACTGCCCATTGTGGCACCCTATGTAAAATGTTTTCTTTTAAGAATGTTATTTGTATAGTGTACATGATAATGAATATTCTATTCTATTCTGTGTCCGGTGTCGTTTTTGTTCGTACCAGTTTTTCTGTTCCTTAAACGGGGACCAGGCAAAAAGGTCATACGTAACTCGCAATCTTGATAATTACTGAAATTAATTAAATTGGTCGTACTGAAGCGAAACAGAACTCGATTTAAACGTAAATCTGGAACTAAATAATGATCTATAATTTTATACTTTTTTACCCTAGGGGGATGTTTTAATTAGAAAACTGTCTCTACAAAGATATTATCTTTAGTACTTTTACGAAAACCATAAAAAAAGTAAAATTCACCTTAATATTTTTCCAATATTTCCCCAAAACGTATTCTATCATCCTCCCATTATTTCCTACCACCTGAAACTCTGCCCACCCTCCAAACGACACTTGTAACATCACAGCATAGATTTGCATGTCATAGGGCCATAATTTATGCGCCACTTCAGCCCCACACCTTAAAGACATATTAACAACGTGGAACGTCCCCGAAGATAAAAGAAAAGTTGTTGGGGGTGAAATCATGCTTTAATTGAGGGGTGGGATTGAGTGTTCGGTAATTTGGTGTGTGCCCAATATTATATTAATGATTTTTTGGGAGGTAGACGGACTATTGAAGCAGCAAATGGCAGTAGAGCAGCTATTGATGGTAGTAAAGAAGATTTCTACCAACCTGCGTTAGGCTGCGTTTCCACCAGAAATGAGCGAGGATGCGTAGTGAGGGATGTGTGTGACACTAAACAATAATATAGCTTCTTTTTCACAGCTTGAGGAATTCTAGCTCAAGCTAGATCCCTCGCTACGCATCCTCGCTCATGTCGCGTGGTGTCACCACACCCTCTCACAGAGTTTAGGTCTGTGTCCCAGCAGTGGGAATGTTAACAATGATTATGCTCATGCCTAGAAGATATTGCTGACGATGGTGGTAAGTTCGAAGTTGGACCCATTTTTTTTTTTTCGCGTATTCTGAATTTATTTATGAGGCGAAGTCATTTATGAATTAAAAATGACACGGTTAATAGCAAGTTAAACAACGAGATTTCACTATCGCTAGTTAGTAAAGGTGTTGTTAAAGACCCGCATATCATAATATCACGTCTGTAATCCCCGAAAGGGTGGAGAGGTGTACCTAATAGTACACCCACATTTCGCTAGTTATGTTTAAGTCCCATGTAATAGGGGGTGAGTCTATTGTCATCAACCGAGTACAAATCCAGACTCCGTAGCTGCTACTAAAAAATTCCAAATGGAAAAACCCAGTAACACTTTGCCCGACCTGGAAATCGAACCCAGGACCTTATGCTCAGCAGTCGCGCTTGCGACTTCCAGACCAACATGACACATCTGCCCGCTTTTTTCCCAACTATGTTGGGGTCAGCTTTCTTCATCCTGATGAGATGACGAGTAATAGAGAAGTATGGAAGAAGAAGAAATGCTGCGCCGATCACAAAGGAATTGGGATAAGGACAAGAGACTGAAGATGGGGTCGGCTTCCAGTCTAACCTGATCCAAGTGAATACCCGTATTTTACATGACTGTGTTCCGCAACGAACGTACTTCATATTTTGCTAATTGTTCAATCTCCCCCCAAAGAACACCACACCTTATCTCCCGCACCTAAGTACACAATTACTTTAAAAAATGACATAAACACGGCATAACATCTAATCTGGCGCCGTTACAGCTCAATCTAATCAACCCGAAACCGACGCTTAAAGACGAACAATAATGGGTCAGGGTACAACCACAGAATAGATAGAAGACAGAAGGTAGCCCCATAACATAATCAGATTAGAATGTTCTCATTGCAAAACGAGATAGACTGCTTCGTTGGTTTCGTCTCCGATTCCCGGCTCAGGGGTGGGTTTCCATTAGGAATTTCTCAATAACAACCCGGAGTCAGGATTCGTGCCCGGTTAATAACAATAGGCTCGCCCCTACTGCATGAGACGTTATAATAATTCGCCAAATGTGGATGTATTGTGGGAACCTCTGTCTAACTCTTCGGGGATTACAGGCGTAATGTTATGGTATGCATACAAATAGAAACCTATGTACGGCGTTCTCAAACAAATGACGGTGTACGTGAAGCGTGTCTATGTGCGTGCGGTGTCGCTCGTTGTTTAAACTCGGCCTTCTGTTCCTATTTATTGCATGGTACAAGCGACCAAGCACGTGAGGGTTAAAATTTAAAGCTCGTAAAAGTTTATTTGAGGGTTATGGTGTTATGAGGCTGCAGGAATTTTCTAGAACAATGTTTCTATGGCGTTTTAATGTTATGACTTTTACAAGTTTCAGGACGATTGGGTGGAAACGGTAGTATTTATGTGTAGCTATGTATATATTTGAATGTTCTCTGGACACGTGTTCAAGATTAAGGAAAGCAACGAATTCGGAAACGGTTTCGACTACCTACGCATTTTTGAAAATAATCATCTTATTTTTTGATGCATCTTTTAATTTGCTATAGGTTTTTTGGGCCGTAAACATAATTATTTACTGAAGACGTACCTGCACTATACTAAAACATTACTTTTGTATTTTTTATACTAGGTATGTACCTATTTAAATCTGATCATAGCGCTTACGCAGAAAAAGAGCTTCCACGTCAATACTCAGAAACCATGTTTTCAACAGTTCATTTTCGGCATTAATTTTTGTTTCGTATTATGAACGCATTTATTAGTAGCGTCTCCTATTTTTTTTTGCAATTGCGTCAATTGAAAACGTTAGATAAAAAGCACCTCCAGCCACTTAAATTTTACATTCAAATATTTCATCGTAATTTAATTACATAATACAGGTGAGCAGAGTTTCCTCCCCTCAATCGTAAACAGACGGGAGAGGTACTTATTCATCCCTTATTATTCCCTATCGACTCGAGTGCTGAACAAATTCCCGATACATTTGTCTTTTGGCTAATTATTCAGAAACCCTTCAAATTGCTACCAAGCTTACTCATGAAAAAATCTTTCCAACAACCTCTATTTACCGCCTATTCAAACCAAAATGTACCTTATTTACTCCAGTTTAAAGCTTTCCACGAAATAATTTTTAATTCTGCTAAGAGTTCCACTGAAGAGTTGGCAAAAATGTATATGCTGTTAAAAAATACGCAAATCACTTTTACCGTTGTCATAATAAGGTGCAAAATGGGTTTTGTGAAATGCGGGGAAAGGTTGGTTGAAAGTATTTTGGAGGCAATTAAGTAGAGTACCAGGAAAAAAGTCGGTATCTTTGTAATAATTATGTAAAATATGATGTCAGTGTTTTCAGGGAATCTGCTGAAATAGAAAAAAAGTAGGTTTAATGGAATACCACTTCATTAGAGTTGAGTGGACAAGGTTTGTTCATTAAAACTAATGCAAACTCCTGACGGGATTAAGAGAGAAAAAGAAGTAAAGATTGTAGGAAAATGTAGGTTTGAATCTGAGTTGTTTGAAGATAACAAATTAATAAACAGAAAGATTCTCCGTATAGTATTCAGGGTCAGATATTATATAAATTAGATGACGAAAGTCCGACGACGTTATACTTAGGTATCGAACTAATGATGGGAAAAATCTATAAAATATTTTCATTTCAACTGATTTCGGATTGGATCGACTGCTAGTAGCTTAGATACTTAATAATTCATGATTTAATGCTATATCTTCACGAGATATTAATACTCATCACGTCTGTTAAGTTTCGTCAACGAATTTATTTTTGACCTTGTATTGTAGTGAAATAATCATTTAGAAAACTGTAACTGTACTAGTCTATTTCTTGATAGAAAAAAAGGAACCCAAAACCACACACAAAACCCAAATGATTGATCAATGTGTCCAAAAAAAAAAAACATTTATTTCAGACAAAAAAGTTCATAGGCAAGACAAGGTTGTTTGTTAGTAACAAGAATTTTGCTTATAGGTAATGTTAGTCATTAAAAAAAGTAAAAAAAGAAGAAACTAGACACACCGTCTACTCCTGCACAGTAACCAGTGAACCCCAATGAACTATTGAAGAATTTCAGAAAAAAAGTCGGGTGTTTAGAGCGTCCTATTTATGTACTCACACTAGACAACACGGGACCCTATGACATATCTTCATTCTTCCTAAAACTCGATGTATAACACTGCACTTCTTCGATAACCACCTTGAGCTGGGCTAGCGCAGCATGTAGTTTCATTAAAATACGAGGCCAGATTGTACAGGTATTGTTACCTCTGATGTACCGCCTTCTGTACCTACCTAGTTGTCAACCACATACTCAACGTTGTTGGATTATTTAAACAGACTGACAACTATAACACTCCTAATAGATGGGCTGGCAACCTGTCAGTGCCGCATGCTTTAGTAATGACTGTAACTAGGATGGCTAGAAGCTTTAGCTAGAAGAGCTAGTTAAAGATTTAGTTTTGAGGGTGGAATCTAGCCTAATTTTGAAGAAGATAGTAGAAGTAGATAAATAATTAAATTAATAGTTATTAAATCAATGTAGAAGAGGTCTTAAACACTGAATTTTTTTTTAAATTTTATTTATAATTTTAAATTTTCTTTTTTTTTCATATCCTGTTTCCCACTTCTGGGCACAGGCCTACCCTTTCTCCTTTCAAACCTCTGTTTTGTGCAATTTCTGGCCACGTTTGCCCTTCGAATATGACCAGCTTGTCACTCCACCTTTGCCGCGGTCGACCTCGAGGGCGATGTCCGCCCTCAGGTGTTCAATGAGTGACAATCGTTGCCCATCTCTCCAGATGCATCCGTGCGACGTGGCCACCCCTCTCCCACTTCAGCTTGGCTGATATTGTTGTTAAAGTGTTAGACTAACAGAAACATTACCGAACAAGTGGTTTTTGATGTAGATCCAAAAATTGTTTGTGTAATTGAATATTTAATTACTTGATCAACGAGAAGCTACTCCCTTATTACGAAATTACAGGTACTTGATCATTTAGAATTTAAAGAAGTTAGATTAGTTGGTCACTTAAATAAAATTTGTCTTGTACAAAGTTTAATCGCTTAACACTTCATAATTTTCCCCAGGATTCACTCAATAACAAACATAAAAAAGTGTTGTTATACATCTCGAAAATGTGTAATATCCCAAATATTCCCGCCGAATAAACCCAGCATCAGTATAAAACACATTTTTAGAAACGTTACGTCTCTTAGGAGCAATTCCTGACATGAAACAATGTTTTGACACCATCCATTTTGTGAAGATCTACCTCACCTCTCCACTTTCAAACAAAACAAACCAAAAACGGGAACATAAACCGCTACTCATGGATCAAAGTATACTGGGCATAACGTACGAGGGCGATTTAATAAAGAACTCTGGTTTAAAGTAAATACTTCGGATACAGAGGTCATGTAATAATGGTTTTGAAAGTCGGAGCTTGTATGGTTCACGAAAGATTTGGTTTTATAGTTTAATATTGCAGTTATATTTCTTAGAGAATGCGCAGTTTTGTGTGGATTTTTCTGGTTCTTTTATGGTTCGGGGCGTTAATCTTTTTAGTAATTCAGTGTACACAAGTCTGCTGGGGAAGACAATATCGCCGTTGTAAAATAACATTAATTTTGTTGGAAAATAATAAAAGTTGCCAAATTAAATATTTGCAGCATTTTTGTGTGTTTATGAAGGGATAAATATGGCTTTCAAGAAGGTTATTAGACGTGTGTACACAGTATATGGCTTTGGGAAAAAACGGTGTTTTTTGAAATTTGTGGCATGTCTAGTTTTCTAACCTGGTTGGGTTTTAAAGGAGAGTTTAATCTTTTCAAAGACCAATCCTTTTTCGTTTTATGATCGATGATTTAAATCGCCAAAGCTTCTTAACTCTATCCATTGGTAGCATCATGAATATAAAACGCGACAGATAACGTTTTTCTGGCTGAAGATACGATTTTTCCGCAATCTGTGAATGCAGTTAATTACATGAAAAAAGGTAAGGACAGTCTCTTAAAAATGTCAATTACAGGTATGTAAGCTACGAGTAGAAAGCAGTAAAAGGTGGTTGTGAATTTAATTCAGCACATGCTGACGCGAACAAGGAAAAATATTGGTAGAAAGGTTACAATTTATTGAGAGAAGACGATTCGGGACATTGTGTCCCTCAAGGCTCTATCTTTGGGCCGGTCATGAGTAAGCCAATATTGACCAAAGCGTATTTGGTGGTTTATTAAAATGATCTCTCGGTATATTATGTTCATTTTAATAACAAAATAAAGGTGACGAATCGTACTTGGTTTCTTCCACCTATTACAGTGAACTTAACGAAATGTGGGTGTACTATAAATTCACCTCTGCCTGACCCTTCGGGGAAACCAGGCATCCAGTTATGTTACGTTATCTTGTAATGTAATCAACAATTATACATAGGTGTTCAGATAATCGAATTACTGTCACGAAGACAACATTCTTGAAACTTTTCCCCGGTTATACTGGGTGCTCCAAATAGTGACGTCATAAACTATAGATGATTCCTCACGCGGTAGGGGTATTCAAAAACACCCCATGTGTGTTCCGCGATTCTTGATAGTTTTCGAGTTAAAGCTTCTTGCAGTGTTTAGGAACCGCTTTTAAAAAACTATCTTTATTTTTACACGGCTTATAACAAGAAGCCGTGTAAAAATACATACATAAGGTATTTTCGGATGCCCCTGGGCGTGTGGAATCTTATATTTTTTAAAGACGTCATTTTTGGACCACCCTGTATAGGCCCTGCAAACTCACATTAAATCGACATAGAAAAACCCAATTTTGAAGACTAAAGTCAATTTCAAAATATACGTTCAGAGTAAGCAAGGAGCTAGTTATGACTCCCTCACAATTGGCTTTATCCGAACAAAAAACGGATAAAAACATTATTCCGGGTATGGGTCAGCAAAAAGGAGTTCAATTTAATACATTTTATTACCTTGGAGGCCTTTCTCCTACCGAAATAGACCTCACATTTATTCAGGAAGATAAGAGCATCACGATTCGATTTCCACTTCAATCTCCATTGGTTTATTTCGATAGTCTATCAAGGGGTAATATCGTAGAGACCCTGCAATGGACAGTAGACATAGACGGAAAACAGAAAGTTAGGGGGATTTTAGAGGTGAGATAAAATAGTTTTATTACAGGAACACATAAAGCATTTGTGAAGAGCTTTATGAAGATTTTATGTTTGTGCGAAGGTATAAAATATTATCAGGTCGGTGTCGACTCAGTGATTTTAAGGGCGCTTTGGGCTGGGAGGGACTCGAGGTCGTTAAAGCAGGAGATATAGCGTCAGTCGTGGTAAATTGAATTACCCGTAATATTATATTCTTGGTGGCTTCTTTGGTCTAATAGCGTCAGTGAGTAGGAAAATAAAAACGTCTGGAACATTCTGCCACGAGATAGTATTATCGAACTGAATAAAAACAAGAATTCATAACGTTGTTTGCCTGATTTTACCAAGTTAAAAATTCTGTTCTATTTTCATCAGTTCAAGAGAGTCTTTGTATTGACGGCAACATTGAATTTGTAGTTAATTCCCTAGTGTTTACAACGTACGACATAATTGATACAAATTATATAGAAATATGGGAAGTTAAAACACCGGAAGTGGCAATAGAAAATATAGAAACGATGGATATTCTGTGTGAAAGATGACGGCATAACATAACATCACATCAAATCTGTAATCCCAGAAGGATTGGGCAGAGGTGTTCCCACATTTCGCCAGTTAAGTTTTTAAGTCCAATGTAATAGGGCGAGCCTATTACTATCAACCAGACACAAATCCAGATTCCGGGGCCGAAGAAGAAGAACAAAATATACTGTGTTCCCAAGTAAAGTAAGATAAAAGCAAGACAATGATGCTGTATAAAAATAAGGATTTAAAGGATCATGTCACAAACACCATAAATAGAAATCAAAATCACAGTATCAATAAAATAAGCCACGAAGATAAAACACCAGAGTTAAAAAACATAAAACTAAAACTCAGTCTACCAATAAAACGTTGCCCAATGCCCATCGGAACGTTACACAATTCTGACAGAATATTTTTCCTACAAGATTAATGATTTGTAAAACTTGGCTAATTTCCTTGAGTTTTAATGAATTCTCTTTGGCCCACGACGTTGGTGACCTTCTTAAGTTATTTTCGGGGATGACTCCTTTAGAATTTATTGTAGGTCGTCTTCGATTAGTTTTTCTGTCAGCTGATATTGTTTGGGATCTGGAGGAAAATTTGACTATTTTTCGAAGAAGTTTTTTTTTGTGTAACTTTTCTGTATATTGACTGTTTCTAAAAAGTTAGATTCGGCTAAAAATATTGAAAAAGAAACAAAAGACTTTTATACCTGGACTTTCTTTAAAACCTGCATAAATCTAATAATACTTTACTACTCAATTCGAAAATAACTTTTTAGCCAAGCTTACTTTCATGAGAATATTGAAATAAACTTTAAGGAATATCGTATCACCATGATATATTACTTCCAGATAATACTGCTTTATACATCAGTAATCACCATTTTACCACACTTGTTTCATAATCACCCATCCAGAAAATACCTAATAACTCCAACAAGTTTAAAATTACGCTCACTTACTCCTAAAACTGATAAAACACCGAACAGAGCCACGAACTCGGCAAACACTCATCACAGACAACAACACTGAAAACACAATAAATTCTACATCTCCGCAAAAAACATGAAATTACATAAAAACTAAGAAAAACTACGGCCAGAGATAGAACCTGTGTCCCAGTAACCCTCAAGGCCGTCGGTTTTATTCCGAGACGTTTTACGACCGACCAAGAGTTACGACTTTTCGGCTAAGACGGGGATGCCAAGTTCGACTGTTCAAAAGTCCCTTGAATTTAGTTAAACATATACCCTGAAAGGAATGCGTGACGAGAAGGGCTAAAATGTTTTGCTGGAATGTCCTAATTTTGGTTAATTAAAGATAAATATAGATAATCTTCACGTAGGAATTAAATTTGCAGACATTAAACAATTTTTTGAGGTTAAACATGATGAATGTTTTAAAATTAAGGTTTAAAATGTAATATTTGGAATAGGGGTACAATTTACTGATTATGGCACAATCATATAAAGTTTTCAGGAAGATAACTGAAGTAAGAGTCGTAAGTAAATGTCAGGAACGAGTAAAGTAATTTTTTATTGTAATTTTATTTGAAGCGTTGAATTTACAATCCAATAATTTTAATTATTTCTCTTAATACACCAACTTCCTACGTTTTGTTCCTTTTCCTGTAGCAGAACTTTTTTTAAATTATAAAAATACAAAGTATGCGAAGTATTATGTATAAACAAAACCTACGCCCAAACATCCCAAATACACATAAATTCTTCCACAATTCAAGCACCTTTTACTTACTGGCAACACCAAAACGTTTGTCCCGACCTCTCGCCCCCTGTAAATTTAAATTAAGACATTCCCTTTGTAAATTTTAAGTAACGTTTGCTTCCTCCAAATTATTTTGTTTCTGACCAACCGTGGGTTAAGATGTTGCCAATGTCTTAAATTTAAAACCGTGAATAAATTCAAGAGGCTAAAATTGTGAATTTATTTCAACCAAATCCCTGAATGTGGGGAGATTAAATTGTTTTGTCTTTGTGTGTAAGGAATTTACGGTCAATGAGGATGGAGATCTTGTAGAAAAGGAGCTTAGCTGTGTGTTTAAGTTTAACTGCACGTATAATGCTACATTTTTCACCCATTATACGAATGTTGTTGGATTTATTTAAAACAATCTAGCTGCGTAAACACCAGCAGAAATTGGTTTATATAACTCCCAGTTAGGACGCAAACTTTGTCTCGTTGAGAGATCTTAGTTCACTATATTTTTGGTAGTGGGGCATGCTGCTTTCTTCAAAGTGTTTTCTTTCACCTTTCCGAAAACAATTTAAGGAGCAAACAAACTGATAAGGAGAGAAACTAGAGTAAGTATAAAGCATAGAAGTGCCTGTGTCCGGAGCCGCGTCCGCAATTGTCCATACTGGTTTGAACAAACGTTTAGGACGACGCGCGACGGGCGCGCGTACACGCGCTTATTCCGACGTTTCATGCGGGGTGAGAGGTCGCGCGGGTGGCGTTTCCGGCGGCTCTCGCTTTTACGAGCAATTTACCACGTTAATGCATGTACAAGTTGCCCGTAGTGTAAAAGGCGCGCCAATACGCGCCTTCATTCGCTTTGAAAAACGAGCTTAGACGCGCCGAAAATACGCTAATCTGAAACCGCATCATGCTAAATATAAAATGTTGTCACGTTTATCATTGCCTAGTAAACTATTTACAATTTGTCTCTTACTCTTGCAAAAGCCCTTCATTTAAAAAAAAACAAGGTGAATATTACAATCCCCAACACAAATAGCAAAAAAACCAAGCGACGAAAAAACAAAGAGAAGTAAGCAGTTTAGTTATTTTTGCCAACAAAGTCAATAAAGGGATCAATCGAAGCCCGTGGCGCAATTATAGTAGACGTTCCAACGAAACATTGAGAGCTAACAGTCTGAAGGCAAACGCCGAGTTTGATCGCTGTAGACTGAGACGGGTTGAGTTATGAGAAAAGAGCGATTTTCATAGTAGAAATACTAAAGATATTAAAAAAGGAATATAGTTAATACTATACACTTATAATATGCATAATAGATTAAGACGGATTTAGTACCACAAGATATTTCAATAAACTTTCATTTCACTTGCTTTTATTTAGCACTAGCTTTTGCCCGCGGCTTCGCCCGCGTGGATGTCGAATAATATCCGATTACTTACCTTCATCCCCCTTTTTAACCCTTCGGGGGAAGAATTATCAAAAACGCTGAGACACGTATAAGTTCATTTTCAGTCGTCAGCCTAAACAAAAAATTTGAAGGTCCTAACTTCAAAACTGGCGGACTTTCATTTAAACTTTCATCCCCTATTTCACCCTTTTAGGGATGGAATTCTCAAAAACTCTTTCTTAGTGGATACTTAACCTTTACAAAGAACACACCCTCCAAGTTTCATGCCTCTAGGACCAGCGGTTTAGGCTGTGTGTTGATATATCACCCAGTCAGTCAGTCAATAGATAGATTATTGTGGTCATATCTTGCAACAGAATTTCAAACCAGTTCCCCTGAACCGATTGAGCTGAAATTTTTCACACACCTTTATTTCTGGTGACAAAACATTTTTATGATAGACATGACTTCATCCCTGCAGCCAGGATCGCGTCCTCACGAGTGAACTTCACAACGGTTAGTAGCGCGGACACGAAACTTTCTATACGCGCTCAATGTTGGTTAGATAGTTGTTTAAACAAGCATCAAGTAATATAATGTATGCAATTTTATAGAGTGGTACAGATTTCTTTCACTGATAGACATTGCACTAATTAGTTATTACCGAGTGTAGTGTATAGGATATATTATGGCTTACGTTACAGCAAGATACTTTACGTGGACAAAGTCTCGGGCAGAATCTAGTAATTTTTACTTACTATTATAAATGCGACAGTTTGTGAGGATGAATGTTTGTTACGCTTTCACGTAAAAACTACAGAACGAATTTGGATTAAATTTGGCCTACAGATCGTTTAAAACCTGGATTAATACATAGGATACTTTTTAACCCGTAAATACGACCCCGCGAGACAATTACCGAACTCCACGCGAGCGAAGCGGCGGGCAGAAGCTAGTCCATAATAAAGCTAAACGGCTCCACGTTCCAATATAATCTATCGAAAAAAACAAAAACAGACCAATCCGCTGCTTGTCTTGTAATATGATGGACATCCCATTAAAATAAATAAGTAGCAACGAGAAGAATTTGATTTATACACGTGTTTTAGCTTTGTACCTATTTAATATTTAGTTATCCTCAAAGCTTAGGCCTATCGTCCATGACGCTACTCAAATGTATTTAGTTGAGGATAAGACAAAGTGGTACGGACTAGTTATGGACACCGGACATTGTGCCAAATGTACGGCAGTATTATGCAATACACAGCATCAAAATCCAAATTCAATCAAAATATTTTATATTTCACACTAGCACCCCGCCCGGCTCCGCGCGGGGGGCAGTACTTATGTAAAGCAGGATGACTTCTGGTGGATGGATAGTCTAAAGGTAAATATGGAACATTGGCGGTTGGATTTTGAAAGGGTTGAACTTCATCCAGCATTTGTGCTGCCGATCGCACCATCGATGCTGCTGCGTGCGATTTCCATTCCTGCTCTGTTTCTCGCTTTAGCAAATGACAGTTCTGAGTGACAGAAAAGTATAGGAACGTGGGAAAGTGCGATTCCGTGTTGCCAAATGAGGTTCAATCCTTAAGCTCTTTCAAATAGGTGCGGAATAATTGCGGACGCAGTTCCGGGCATGCACTCCATACAAATAATTACTGAAGTGTCCGTCAGTGTCGAGTGTCCGCAGCTGATCCACAATTTACTGTCTGAATTGCGTCATGGACGATAATCCTTTGTCGTTCAAATCCTTAACTTGAGCCAATCCCAGAATCCTTGAAGTGCCAGTTAAGTCAGATGGTAGTAGTAACTGCTTGTTTCTACCCTTTGATGTTACTTTTATCTGTTAACTTTGTAGTGTTGAGACCTGGAGGCTTTAGGGTTTAAGCTTCAAGTTTGACAACGCCGTCTGTTTAGTTTAATATACTTTTTGAGGGATTCTGTTTGAAATTGGGGCAAGATTTTATGTGTAGCTTTTTAGGTGAATTGTGTCAGAATTTAACAGTTTAAAGTAAAAAAGGAATTCATCCGATATAATTAATTTTTATTTATTTTTCTGGTAAAAAAAGAAATCTGCCTGACCTTTACCCATCTAAGCTAAGGTCAAGTTTTATGTTCGGGGTTCCAGTCTAACCAGATAAAGCTGAATCATCGAGCGACTGCAATCTAAACTCCAACTGGGTAACATGACACCGATTGTCAGACTTTCTGTTTACTGACTGCCACTGTCAACATTTGTCAAAGATCTACAAAATAATACCACAATATAATAATTCCTAGGCACAGAAGGGTTTCGTTAAGTGCCTAGTCACCCATCCACGGACCTACCTCAGCAAATGTTGCTTAACCTTGAAATTCAATCCGTGTTGCTGTTACTGCACAGCCACCAGACACAGGGTGGTATAAATATTCTTTGGCAAGCACTAAACGCCTTCTTTTCTTGTCGGCTACTTAAACGCCAGGGTATCATGACTTGTCCCACACAATAAAACCTTGAGGTGTATTTCAGTTAGCACAGTGTTAACTGAGTCGGCACCGCCTTGTTCACCCTTTGATGTAACTTACATCTTTAACCTTTGACTTAGCTACTCGGCGGTACTTTGCTTTTCCATGCCTAAGCGGATTTCACAGGTTTTTGTAAATCAAGAGAATAGTTACCTACTTACTTTTGGACGACGTTACATTGAGCCTGTATTCCTAAGAGATAAGCAGAGGTGTATAGTAATAAGCTACATTTCGCTTGTATGTCTATTATAAGCTTCATGTGCGCTGCATTTGTAAAAATAACAGCCGCTCGGATCAAACTTCAGGTTTAACCGCGCTTGCCTAGGTTGGTCTGTGGCTGGGTGACCACCCATTACATAGCGAATTTCCTCCGTGCCTCGGAAAGCACGTTAAGCCGTTGGTCCCGGCTGTTATTTGTAAATCTTAGACAGTTGTTACAGGTAGTCAGTGGCCGGAAAGTCTGACAATCAGTCTTATCAAGGGATATCATATTACCTAGTACTACCTAGGTTGTGGAGGTCAGACAGGCAGTCACTCCATATAAAATATTGGTGTTCAGCTGCATCCGGTTAGACTGGAAGCCGACCCCAACATAGTTAGGGAAAGGCTAGGCACATATTATGTGGGGCAAGTCTGTGTAAGCCATTGAGACCAGGATGCCTGTGAAAAAAATAGTGAGGAACACCCCAAAATCTATCACAGGCATAAAATTTGGAGTCCGGGCTCCTACTTCGATATTTCTAGTGGAATAAGACTGCCCGACTTGAGAATCAATCCCAGGATCCCGCGCTCAGTAGCCACACCTGTGTTCACTAGACCAACTTGTCAGGGAAGTAAATCTGTTATGTTCTTATAGATACTTGTATGTATGCGTATGTACTAGGATAACTGCTCAAAGTTAAAGCCAAACCATTTATTTCAATTAAAACATTTACAAGTACTTCGGAACTGTCAAAATGTCTTTCAGTCGGAAAGTGAGTTGCTCGTGTTGGGGTGTGGACTGTTGAGAAGACGCCAGGAACTTGTTCGAGACAATGTAATTATAATGCTTTGTGAATGCTTCATGAAGATGACAACAAGTTCATTATTTTGTAGTATTGACTTGAATTCAATCTTTGATATGCCTGTATGTCAAAACGACATCGTTTTGACATACGAAGATGAATTTTGATTTCGAATGTGAACAAAGAAAAGTTTTCATCTTTATCGTGTGGTTAGTGCCTAACCTGGTGTGAAAGTTTTTATGCTGTCTATGAGCATCTCACTTGGCTTTACATGCCGTCGAGAAATAAATCTCCCAGGCACGCTGATTTCCTCACGGAGTTTTCCTTCACTGAAGCAAGTGATAATCATACAATACGCACATGAATTCGAAAAATTAGGAGTGCGTGTCTTGGGTTCGAACTTGAGACCTATGACTTGGCAGTCCGTCAAATTGTCAGTTGACAATTATTATCAGAAAAGTTTTTAACCAGTATCGGCAGTTTCATAAGAACACATTTGGTAACGTGTGAATTTGAATTTATGTAACCCGTAGGTACTCACAAACCCGTATTCGAATAGTCAGAACATAATACATTTTACGTCATAAAGCTAAATGTGGCAACCTTGTTAAAAACTGTGCACAATTACATACTATGGATGCTACTTAAAAATATCTTAATAAAAATACAACCCGCGGATCGAACCCAGTAAACCACCCTTACAAGTCGCACTTACAACTACTCAACGAGGCAAAAGCTCCTAATGTCACAATGCGGGAAAAGCAACATAGCGGCACATTCGGCAGCCTCTATATCTACAAATGAAGCCCAAAGTGTAGTCGGCACACGACTCTTTATTTTATTAGGAGATTGGGAGAGGGCACAGGCCCTCTCTGTATTTCCCTCACAAAGAAAGGTCGCCCTCTTTGTGCCTTCAACAATCAGATTATGAAAACATACTGCCATCATACAATCTGTTTCTCATTGCTTTGACGAGATTCTTTTATCATCTTTAGTTGTTTAAGAATTCTCTACAGTAATACTCAATGTCACCAATGCTCTTCAAGCTTACTTGTAGAGCTTGTGGCTCTGTGGTAGCGGTATTCTCATTTCCGTATTCGTGGGTTCGAACTCCAGGTAGCCGCGTTTATCTGCGTAATTTATTTCATCAGCATCAGTTTTAAAAAAGGTGTAGGGAAACATCGTGAGGGAACTGGCTTCTCCCACAACATAGAATGAGACATGTTACTGAATGCAACATGTCCAAGGGTGCAACTACCACTTTCCCTCTCACGTTTCAGGTGTAGGAACGTTATAGACTGATCATATTGATGGCACGGTTAGCGCAGTGGTTGAGCGTTGGTGCTGCTAGTCGCGGGTTTGATTTCCGCATGCAACAAATATTTGTATGAGCTACAGGTATTTGTTTCGGGTCTGCCTGTTTGTGAATTTAAGTTTAAATGTTTGTAAACGTACCCACCAGTAGCGAAGGGTCAATTTTTGTAAGACGTAAGCCGGAGTACATATCTTTAAAGTGATTATATTATTTGTCTATAGAATACTGACTGTGCCATTTTTCAAAGGGAAGCCGGTGGGAATCGAGTTGTATGGAACCTTCGCCACTGGTACCCACGATATGGGAGAAATTACTAGTGTAAGGTAACGTTAAAAAAATGTATAGCACATAATCAGCCTAAAATGTAAGACAAATAGTGTACAATATTGAGCTCACTTTAATAGACACACTCAAAATCATACGCTTTCTCGATAGTACTTTTAAAGTTGCATCACATAAAAGATATGGTGGTGGTTTTTTCTTTAACCTGAAAACAAAAACAAAAATTTTGCATGTACAATATGCACTTAACAATAATAAATTAACGCTATAGTGTTACTTACTAAAACTTTCTGTAAAACACACTATGAATCTCCATCAACAAAATAATGAAACATCCAAGCAGCATTTTATCTGCCTCTACTCCTATGACGTCACGCCAGCCGTCTCACACTCGAATCTGATTGGCCAAATTCAATAAGAGAATGATTCCACAATGTACCGGACTTCGTTGATTTCGTTCAGTTCGATTTTCAAACTTTTATCTCGTTCACGACGTGTTTCTTGGTTTGTGTTTTGTTTTTGTGGAGTTTGTTCGGGTTTTAGAAGTAAACTTATTGGTTTCCTCTGCTTCTAGTATATTCAGAACTGCACGTTGATTAATTTGGTGTTGGCTAGGACGGACGTTCACAGGTACGTTTACGACAAAGGGGACATCGCGAACGAAATCATAATCTACTTGCAGGATATTTCTGAGAGCTATTTTAACTGTCTTCGGCCTACACTCACGTAATCGTATATTAATCCACTAATTTCGGACTCGCCACAGAGTTCCTATTCAGTGGATACCATTACTTTTTCCCAATAAATACTTATTGATTTTTTTCACCATCGACCAATCCCACCATTATCACTTAAACGAACACTTCTCAACCCCTACACATGTACATCCACCCATGTATATGCATATCTACCTATGTATAGCACCACCTTAGTCTAAATCTGCGTAAGCCGGCAAGCGGGACTTTACACGTCATATACTTTGCATTCGTTCTTGTTTTTGAAAGGAAAAACTTGGAGATAGGCGGCCGGTTACACCGTTACGATTTGTAAGCTACTTTTTTCGTGTTTCAGTGCATTAAGTATGTAAAAATTTCACTTCGTAATACATTAAACTGCATTTTAAAATGCAAAATGAACAGCCTATAATAGTTAGCTGTTCATGTTATTAACATGTATTTTTCGTGTATGTATAATATCACAATCAATCAAACTTCGGATCGTAAACTACAATGCACTTTGTATAATGTACCAACAGCAGTCCACTACTGGACATTGGCCTCCCCAAAGGCACACCATTCACTTCGATTCTCTGAAAGTCTCGCCTAGCCATCCTGCAAAGACCCTCGCTCCATCCAGCCTGAACCTCGTACACGTTCACAATGTCTGTTTCAGATGCTGTTACAAACCCATCTGGTTACAACATTACCTAACGGTGTAACACACGGCTAACCCTCCGACCTCCCACTTAAAATAATACCTTCATTTGCGACATTGCATACATAAGCTTACGTCGACGCTCAGCAGAGAGAGTGCGACGCAATAGCCCCGATGTGGTGGGACAATACCCTTACTATGCTGTGCGATATTACCAGGTATTATTATTATACCAGGGTTTTAGTAATGCCATAGACCGCTAGTTTGACGATCATATTCGCTGGTCAAGCGTGGCCAGAAATTGAGCAAAACAAAGAAGTCGGGTAAGAGAAAGGGTGAGCCTTCGCCCAGCGGGGGGCAAGATAAATGCTATCAAAAAGAAAATACAGCTAGTTTAGCGATAGACAGAAGATATTGATGGCCGAAAAAATGGAGAAAACTAAAAGAAAATTAAAAGTTGAAATTGAGGAGAGGTAAGGACCTCTCCTCAATTTCAACTTTTACAACAGTGATGCTGAGTGAGTCGAATGACGCCAGGAAGGCCAGCATCACTGTTGTGGAGTCAGTCATGAGCTGACCAGAGGGCCGAGACCAGTAGCATTCGCTTACATACCGTTTCTATGTTCATCGGTATTGCTGATAAACTGACACTTTTAGTAAGCCCTCAGATTACTTAACTGGTGCTGGAATATTTTTATTGTCCTGAAGCCAGAAATAACAAAAAAGGAAAGTCTTTTGAACGGTAGTAGCTCAAACCCGGCGACAAATAAATAACAGTTGTCAGACGGAAGCTCGGATAATATGATTATTAATCCTATTTTTGGCCATTGTTAGTCTGGTAATTGACTCGCTGAAAACAGTTGACCTTTATGCCAGGTAAAATTTTACCTTTCAGACTTTTCCAATCAGTAAGATACATTTTAACATTAAAATAAGCTTCTAAATAGACTTGGAATTGACGTAACTACACAAAGGAAAATGTCACTTTAAACCTTTACACATCAATCAAAAACATAAAACCTACGATCAAAAGGCTTCCTGGAATTAAACGACAATTTTCTCACAACCGCCATACATAAAATAAAGACGTTTAATACCCACCTGCACAATCCCTTCAATACAATATTTCCACCTGGAGCTGCCCGCGAATTTCCCACACATTCGAAACAAAAGACGTTATAATATACTTTACTCTGCACACATTCAAATGGCTTTTATTATGTGCACACATGGAAAAAGAGTGCGCTAAAATGACGCTAGTCTGCTTTGCGCTTTTGGGTCAAAATGCTTGGATACTTATGTAAAAACGATGTGCAAAAGAGCAAGAATTGATCATTGTAAAATGAGTCATAACGCAAGTCACGTTTTTGATCTGTTTGAAAAGTCAAAACCTGAAATTTCACATTGTTAAAATGAAAACAGCTCATTAAAAGTTTGAAGTTTCCCAAAAAAAAGGTAATAGGTTTGACTTATAGAAGGACATATAAAAATAAAAAGTTAAACAATATAAACAAAATTATTAAAATTCAGAAATTAGTAAACAAAATATTTGAACATACTACATGCTATCGGATTAATGAACGTTATGTCTACATTATATGTAACGTACAGGACTTGCATTACACAGCAGCATTTTACCGGCCCAAAATTCTTACATTAATATACCAACTTAATATCATTACACTCATGTTTGACAAAGACGGCTAAAAGCCTCTTCTATGATATGTAAAGCGCGAGTTTTCATCCCCTGTGTTATTGTTTCATACTTTTGTCTTAGCCGAGGGGGCGAGTTGGGACGAAAGGGGGCGAGTTGGGACGACTGGTGGGTGAATGGGTTGAATATTTTGTGGTCGATAATTTTCATGTTATCATTTGTAAGGCATGTTTAGTGAAACTAGAGAGTATGTTAAATGAGCTGTTTTGCCAAAGAATGGGGTACCTAACTCTCGTTTTTTTGAGTCTTGTAAAAAATCAAGAAGGCGTCATTTTTTCGTCATACCATTACCATAATTATGACTGCCTGGTTGGTCGTTGCTGAGCATGAGGTCCTGGGTTTGATTCCCGGGTCGGGCAAAGTGCTATTTGGTGTTTCCATCAGGAATTTCTCAGTAGCAGTCACGGAGTCTGAATTCGTGCCCGGTTGATGGCAATGGACTCGCCCCCTATTAAATGAGACTTAAACATAACCGTGAAAATGTGGGTATACTATTAGGTACACCTCTGCGTAGCCCTACGGGCATTACACGCGTGATGTTATACACTACATTATACCATAACCTTATTTTGTTTCGACGTCAAAGTAATCTTAGCCTTCTTGTTACCCCACTGTGCTGGAATCCAAGAGGAGGGTAATCGTGTTAGATCTCATAGTCTAAGTAGGTCATATAATTGGCCTAGGCTATCACTGCGGCGACGCACGCCTCATCTTTGAGAGAGGGGGAGGGCTTATTAGGTCAATTACTAATCTGGCAACCAACTTATAAGCGTGTTTTCTTGCATTCAATAGCTAAAGAGGTCTATTAGGTTTGTTTGCGTTTAATTTTCGGAGGCACCACCTCTTATAGCAGAATTATTTTTGTCCATGTCTTTCCCAAAGGTTCTGCAGTAACATTAAAAAAATAGGTACTGCTACTAAAGGCTCTGAACTGATATATCAGAGGTTCTTATTAAAAGAGATTTACAAAGACTAATAGCTCAAAGCTTTAAAACCCCTAAAGGACTAAAAAACCAGAAGTGTACGCAATGTAGCAAAAACCTTCCGTTCACAATGACGAATAACGTGCTATTTAATTTAATCATTCACTCACACGGTCGCCGTTCGCTCATTCGGTCTGACGGCCCTCGCGGTGCGTCTAATTTCATTCACTTTTTTGTCACTCTAAAATCATTCGGTGTGAATATTTTTTTGTGTTGTAACATTTATTTTAAACTTGTTAATGAGTGTTTTGTCTGACTGCCTCGTTGGTCTAGTGGTCGCAAGCGCGACTGCTGAGCATGAGGTCCTAGCCTCAATTCCCAGGTCGGGCAGAGTGTTTTCCCATCAGGGATTTTTCGGTAGCAACCACGGAGTCTGGATTTGTGCCCGGTTGATGGAAATAGGCTCGCCTCCTATTACATGAAATTTAAAACATAATTAACAGGCGAAATGTGGGTATAGGTAGGTACTCTTAGGTATACCTCTGCCTAACCCTTAATGGATTACAGGCGTGATGTTATGTATGTTATCTGTAGCCAATTAGTGACTACCTAAAATCACGCTTGTGATACCAGAACGGATAGACAGAGTTGTTTAGCATTATTTCGAAAACTATGAAAAAAATATATATCCCGCCTACCATTTCAGGAAAGTCCCATGTTATAATTTTGCACTAACCAGACACAAATCTTACCTTGGTATTCTCTCTTTCTCTACAGAGAACTTCTTATTAAATCCAACAAATAACACACTTTGTTTCACCCAAAGATTGGTCCTAGAACTGAACAACCTAACTTTGAATGAAATTCCGTTAAATCCTCACAAACCTGTCTTACCCTACAAGTCCCACAGACAAAGAATTTAAATTACACTACACAACAACTTTCATGTGACAGCCGTCATTAATACGACACCCCGCGCCGGGGGGTGAAACAACCCCTTCATTTAATATGTACCCCTATTAAGTGGACACCATAATTGATATTGACAGATTTACAAAATTACATTTATGATTTTAGATACTGTGATTTTATAAATCTGTAGTCTTTTACACCAAAACCTTATACATAAGAGTTGCATTTTGTAGCTTGGAAGATCTTACTGAAGTCAAAGCAAGTGAGAAAGCAAATGCCGATTGATTTAAGTTCTCATTGGTCATCAAATGAGTAGGTAATGATTATACCAGATAGACGAAAATTCATAGAAGTCTGAATGCGGCGCCAGTAACTGAAAAGTTTTGTGGGAATCCGTTATCGTGGTATGGACATGTGATGCGGATGAATGAGGAAAATGTAGTCAAGAAAATATTGAGTATGAATGTAGATAGCTATAAGAGTAGAGGAAGACCAAAGAAACAATAGATGGACTCTGTGAAGGATGATATGGCTAGAAAGGAGGTGACTGCTGAGATGACGAGTAATAGAGAAGTATGGAAGAAGAAGGCATGCTGCGCCGACCCAAGTAAGTTGGGATAAGTAGAATGATGAGACGAAAAAGGCATAGGTTGTCCATAACCTGGGATAAGATTTATTCTTTAACATTTATCTATATAATACGTTCTCATTGGGTAATTTTCGACATCCAAACAGGCTTAACCACGGACAAAAACCAGTCTTTCATAAAAAGTCATATACTCAACCGTTCCCTACCATAGTCGTGGTTAAAAGGGATTATTCTAAGTTGACGTATTTACCAAAACTTTGCAGAGTCACCCATCTGTGAAACAGCTAGCGTGTTCTTATTTTTAATTGCATGTTCCTATTTGAGCCGAATTAAAACAAACTTTACATCACCCCGCTGTACGCCCCGCCACAACTTTTCACATTTGGCAAACATTTTTGAACAATTAACCTTTAAAAATTGTACTGTTTCGCCTCCAAAATAGGTTAGTAGCGAGTTGCCAAGATACCACTTACATACCACTCAAGGAAATATATACTCTGCTCTCTTGTAATAGAGGTTTAAGAGGGTGTAACGTTATATTTGTCTTAGTAAATGCCGTTTCCTTGCCCTGAGCAATTTGTCGGTTAATTTCTTATTATTTCAACTTTGGAACTGCTTCATTCTGTTGTCAGTTTGTGCAATTTTTCGGACTAGTACGTTAAGGGATGAAACAGAACAAATAAGGGATGTGTAGGGGGCGAACGTGGGATAAATTAGGTTGATATGATGTCTGTGGGAATTAAGGAAAATGCGGGAAGATTTTTGCACGCAAAAGGTTAAGGAAATTAGGTTAACGTTCACACATAACAACATAATATTGTGGCAGACACAAAGTGACTTATTTATTAAGTTTTTTGGTGACTTATTTTTGTCTGTACTGAGAAATACAAGTTAAGAAGATGTTTAAGTGATATTTCTACAAGAAAGGAGAAGCATAGGAACTTATAATGTACCTGTTAGGGAGTAATTTGGGGATATTCATCTTGAATTTTATCAAAATCTCGTTTTATCAGCACAGAATCGCATTTTTCCATGCTCCTAACCTTTCTCGTTGCTCAGATCCGTCATATGCTAGAGTGAGAAACAGCATGCTGCCGCCAGCCGCATGTCTTCAAACACTCCGGCTCTGTTTGAAAACCGTTATCGGACTTCTGAAGGCCTAGACATATTTAGTGGCAATCGCTTTCAACTTTTACAATGACTGGACTACTTGCTACTCGTCTAGCTCGTATTTTTAATTTTCTACCTTTGTTATCGCTGGTAGAATACAACTACGTCTAGGTCCTCTTGTAGTCCAAATTCCTTGTCAAGTATGTCTCCGGACAGTTGTAAGCAGTTCCAAACATGTTCATCCGATTTAAAATCTGGACAAAGCAAATCAGTTTAGATTATTTCCGCACACACAGTACAGTCAATATAAACGCTATCCGAACACCACATCCATTACGAAGCTGCATCAATACTCTAGTTTACAATCCTAAATCACTTTGACATGGCTAAACATTACCGTTGCATACACAAAATATTAATAACTGCTGGAAAGCGGCCGCAAACGGATTCCTATCAAACTGTGATGTAGGTATTCGCCGCAATGCATTGCAATCAGTAATGTTGGTTAAGGGTGGGACCAGACTGATGTGGCTGTAATGTAGAGGGTATTTTTGTTGTTATTGACGGAACTCATTGATCCTCTTGGCGCTTGCCAAGTCGATCCGTGGTGGGTGACCATCTATTACGTACCGAGTTCCCAACGTGCCTCGGAAAGCACGTTAAGCCGTTGGTCCCGGCTGTTATTTGTAGATATTTGACAGCCGTTACACCGGTTACGCCGGTAGTTAGTCTGTGGCCCGAAAGTCTGACAACCAGTGTTACCAAGGTGTATCGTATTACCCAGTAGTAATCGGGTTGTGGAGGTCAGATAGGCAGTCACACATACTAGTATTCGGCTGCATCCGGTTGGACTGGAAGCCGACCCTAGTTGGGAAAAGCACGGCAGATGATGCTGACCGACCTAACGTTAGCAATAGGCTCATTGTGTGTAAATTGCATTAGGCACACCTCTGCCTAATCCTCTGAGGAGATACAGGCATGGTCGTATGAAAGAAAGACCAGTGTGTGGTTAGTGGCCACAACAGCTACTGCTGAGCGCGAGGTCATGGGTTTTATTCTCAGATAGCGCAAAGTGCTATTAAGTCTTTTTCATCAGACATTTCTCAATTGCAGCCCGAACTCACCGGATTTGTGTCCGGTTGACGGCAATAGGCTTCGCCCCTATCAGATGGTACTTACTACATCTTAGACTCTGCCTTTCCGTCTATCAGAGAAAATAATAATTGAGTCCATACTTTAGTTTTTCCCTTTATAAAATAAATGTATGAACTATAAATAATACAGAACTATATTAAGCATAATAATTGACATTTAATATCACGATTGCCGTAATAGCATAAAATCAACGATGTATACCGGATTCCCTGAAACCAAATAGAGAGAATAATAATTAATTAATGGAAAATACATTTTGTTAAACGTATATTTTATGCGGTTGATGGCAATAGGCACTTAATTTAGTGCTAGTTCCGTGAAAAACGATCCAGGCTTTGATGCAGAATACAGGTCCCGCCAAAAGTGAAAATATGCACGCCATGCACGCAAATCTAGACTCCACACGTGTTTCGCCTCTCCACGGGGCTTCCTGAGGAGGTGTAGACTCGATGACCGCTCGGGCGCGAATGATGACGGCAGTGAATGAGACAACGCCTATTCCGTCAATTTATTCCGAAGTAATAGAAAAATTAAATCATGCAGGGTATGACTTTGTAAAGCAAATGCCATTATTTGATATTATGAAAAAAATCATGCACAGACGTCGAAATCGGTCATATCAATCAAAATCAAAGCATTTATTTCAAGTCGGCCAGTTACAGGCACTTTAGAATTGTAAAGACAACAATAAAATGAAGCTACAGTCCCAGTCACACGGCATAATAGCTGTGAAAGTAATGTAGTGGCCCATTCCAAAGCGTAGATCTCTATCGAGAAGGATGGGCAAAGAACTCCATGGACCCTCTTCTCACTCACTCACTCTAATCATTCTTCTGCCCTTATCCCATTTTCGGTCGGCACCGCATGTCTTCGTCGTCCATACTCCTCTATTGTTATGTTATCTCTCAAGTTCGTTAATTATTTTCTGGTAAAATATAATCGCCGGTGTAAAACCGCCCTTATTTATAATCACTATAACTACAGTTGGCGGTGAACGGCCGGATTTCGTTTAAATTATTGGTATTACGGATGCCGTAATTTCCTCTACAATTAACGTTATGAATATGTTATGAGGTACATTTTTATGGTGTAAGCAGGCATTTTAGTGACGACATATTTTTTGATGTTAATAGTTTTACTTTGTGTTCCCTATATTGCCATATCATATGTAATACGTTGTCACAGTTACATAGAAACAAGTCGTGTCGTTGCATGCGACGGGGTAGAAGACAATGTCTACCACAGGTTGATATAGTGTGTCCCGAACGAAGGCCTTAGAAATTCATGAAAAACTAAAATTAATGTGATTCCCTCAGATGTGCGCTGGTGTAATATAGCATTTTTTCTTACCATTGGTCAAGGGAGGCCAGATTGCCGTATAGGATTGCTCAAATGGGCATTAAAAATAGAATATCTTAAGTAACTCTACTGTGTGATTGCATTTTGAAATATGTGTGTTGAAATTTGTAATTTGTATTACAAGGGCGACATCTTCAAATTGAACAAGCCCCTTTAAATAAAACGTGTCGTTGCGGTAACCTTTGGAATTGTATCTTAAATGTGCCAAGCTTACCTAAGCAGTATTGTTTTATTTAGTTTCGAAAGGAGGACAATGACATACTACGCATTAATAAAACTTCAGGTCCTGCAGATGTCCATAGGGCAGCCCTTTCGGCTTGTCGATGTACCAATCAAATTAAAATCGAAGGATAATGGACACTTATATCTATAAGGCATATAAAGAGATCACTCCCTGCAAATTATGACTCAATTTCATAACATAATACTATAATCCTGTACATTAATCTCGGTAAAACTTAATCCTCTTCAATAGTATTAAATAATAAAGTAATATCAATAATAATAACCGTTACTTTATCATTTATTGAAGAAAGATCTTTTGCCCTGAAACCTTGGGAATATCTTAATAAACTTAATCCAATTATCCTATAAAACCTTCAGCTTTAGAGGCTTAATAGAAAATGGCCGAAAAAGGTATCCCCATCTGAATTTCAGCCAATTCTTATATTTAACGAACAGAAAAAACTCGATGTACCCTCTAATATAAATTATCTGGTGTCAACTGCGTTCTATTTTATCCCAACATACTTAATTACAAACGAAAACCAACCTTATTGTATCAAATCTCAAGTTTCATTTTCCCTTGAAACAATCTGAAAGATCAGACTCATTCAAAATTGAGATTTACTTTCAAAGGCATAGATTTGAAATTAGGGTACTTCAAACAGGTTTACCTTCTCAAACGATTTGTAGATCTATTTTTAGCGTTTTAAGGTCAGTATTTGATTGGCAGGTGTTTGTTAGGAGTCATTTATCAGTTCGGATAGAAAATGTCAGAGGTTGATCGCCTCGTATTAAAAAGGTGGTGTTTTTGCATGAGACGAGCTGAAACGGTATGTGGGGCAAGGATTATGTAAGATTATAATAGCATTTATACATGTGTTAACCAGGGAAATATGATGCCCACCTGGCAACGAGGGGATAAGTAGCAAGAGCTTCCTAATATTCAACAGCGAAAACAGAAATTTTTCAGCAGCAGCCACGGTGTTTGGAGTTGTGCCCGGTTGATGGCAATAGGCTCGCTTCATATTACGTGGGACTTAAACATAACTGGTTCACGAGCACGAGCTCCTCCTCCTTGCAATCTAAATAATAGCAGCCTTGCGAGTCGATCTTTAGGTTAATTCACGCTTGCTTGGGTCGTTCTGTGGATCCTCCGAGCCTCGGAAAGCAGGTTAAGCTGTTAGTCCCGTCTGTCATTTGTAGATCTTTGACAGCCGTTACAGGTAGTCAGTGGCCCGTAAGTCTAACAAACAGAAGACTGTTTGTCAGACTTTCGGGCCACTGACTACTACCAGATTGCAAGGGACGCAGTGCTTCCTAGAAATTATAAATATTTGAATCAGGTGCAAAAAATCTCTCTACTGTAAAAGAACTCCCTACGAATATAACCCTGACTCAAAGCTCTACAATCATAAAAGCCGCTTTAAAAAAAACATTTCTTGGAAAATAAAAATCCATTTTTCATTTCGCTTTCCTGGAAACGAATCACGTTTTTCATAGTTCTTTGTAGAAGGTCATTGTAAGCTGCCAATCAAGTTCCCTTTACCGCCATTTAATTATGTTTTTCTTCACAAAACCATAACATTTTTCCCCAAACAAACCAAATTATTGCTACAAAAAATAAAAACTATTAACCTTCAAATATCGGTTTTAAATCTTATGACTACGTGATAAGGTATCAATTTCTATGACAAGTGCGACTCGAATAGGCATAAAAGAGGTTTTAATTGAATATTAGCGTGTCAAGAACCATTAGTAACAGTTAATTGGCCCTCCCTGATAATGATTTACTGAGTATAGTTTTTGACAAAGAAATTCCAACTATAACTTCTGTAGAATACCGTTGCTTTTGGTTCGTTACAGCTAATCCAAGTACGTGCCATTCAGTTCTACTGCTTAAGAATTAAATCCGAAATTCGAATGTCAATTCTTCATCTAGTTTATATTTCTCTTTTATGAACACACGAATTTAAGCTTTATACTTGATCGTTTAAAGCAGAAATTAAATTTTGTTTTTATCGTTTCAGGTAATAATAATCCATTGTTTTGAAGTGAACTGAAAAACGTTGAACTACTGATCTAGTTTTCTTATTAACGAGGTGAGTTTTGAAATGGTATTAAAAAACTGAACTAATTTTAGGCTCTTATTTTTTCTTTAAAAACAAAACTGTGAAAACTACCTTCATACATAAGCTTACACGATTTTTTGCCATGACGGTAGGTAGAAACCACAATATGTCACCTGCGATCCATCTGGTCAGACACGCGCGCCAGTATCGAGTACTAAGCACCTGCCATGTCTGTAGAACAGCACCAATGTTGTTATCAGGGTGTGTCCTTCCAGGGCGTCACACGGTAAAAACGATCTCTTTTTTAAAAGAATAAGCATAACATCACGCCTATAATCCCCGAAGAATTAAGCAGAGAATAGTACACGCACATTTCGCCAGTTATGTTGAAATCCCACGAAATAGGGGGGGGGAGCCTATTTCCATCAACCGGGCACGAATCCGGCTTCCGTGGCTGCTACTGAGAAATACGTAGTGGAATAATATTTTAAATATTTTATGAATTGAAATCTTAATTCGTTTTGAAAAGGTTTACAATTCTTGACCTTTCGGTGTAAATACGGTAAAACCCGTCTTTAAAATGAAAAATCTTGGAAAACTGAAATGTCAAACTTAAGTATAGCTTCTTGGACCACTTATATCCTGGTAAGTGGGACATAATGGCTATATGGTAAGTGTAGGACAGTATTCATGATTTATTTCATAATGTATGATATTTTGTAGTAGAATCCTTGTGAAAGTGCTGGTACGAGGAAGTTTCACCGCTTTATCTATTTTCGGCTAAATTACTACAGTTTGGGTCGATTTTTATAGTTAAGTAATACTTACCAAGGTCTATCCGTGGATGGGTGACCATCCATAACATACCAAGTTTCCTCCGTGCCTCGGAAAGCACGTTAAGCCGACGGTCCCGGCTTTCATTTGTAGATCTTGGGCAGTCGTTACAGGTAGTCAGTGGCCCGAAAGTCAGACTGTCCAAGGGGTATCGTATCACCCGCTGCGATGCGACATCGTCTGTCCACCTAGAGGCAAAGAAATACGGTCTTTCAAAATCATTATTCTAAAAATATTTGTCGCAAAGACTTCTATGTATCAGCTCAGACTCTAACTTCGGTCTAGTTTCTGCTTAATGACCCTAAAACGCTTTTAATCTGGAGCCCCACATCCTAACTCAAGGTAAACCTCTGCCCACAAGGGAACATCTCAAAGCTACTAAATCATTACTTTCCCAATACGATACAATACAAAATAAAGTTTGAGCGAAACTTGCGCCGAAGTTCGGAAGATTTCTCCATCTTCCATTCATTGTACCAAGTAATCACAAAAGGTGCTCAGTTGGGACGCATAAATCATAGAAAAATCACCAATAACTTCACAAAATGAAGGTTTTTCTTTGTACATACAATGTTTGTGATAAATTAGTTTAGTTTGCCCAGTTTTGGGCAACGATCGGCCGTGAAATTCGGTCAGGATTTTTGTAAAGATGGTGTCTGAATTGTGTTGTCGTTTGCCTATTGTAAAGTAACTTGTAGACACGACATGGAAAAAACTTTTCATAAAACATATACGTCCCTTTGTGTATAAACTCTCAAATGAACATAATATAAGTGAAATCTTTACAACTCAACATAGGATTGCAATCTTTCTATGTATTTTCAGAATTTTTCGGTTTTTAATAGGTCAACCAAAATTACATGACGCCCTGGTTACGAACCCAGATGATTTGGCTTGCGGTTAGCGACACGCACGTGCGTCACTTATTTTGCTCAAGTAAGTTCTGTCGCGAGTCGGAGGAGCTCATGGCTAAATAATAACAGCCGGTCGGGTCGATCTTCAGGTTAAGCCGCGCTTGCCTAGGTTGGTCTGTGGATGGGTGACCTCCCATAACGTACTGAGTTTATTTATTTATTTAACACTTCAAGCACAAAAGTACATTGGCGGACTTAATGCCACAGGCATTTTCTACCAGTCAACCTTTGGGTGATGCAGAGACAAACAGTGGTAGGTGTATCTGAAAATAGTTTTAATTAATACTAAGATTAGCTATAAGTATATATAAAATACTATAAATATATATCAAATAGTAAAAATGTATATCAAAATTTAGATAAGAGTTTCCTCCGTGCCTCTGAAATCACGTTAAGCCCTTGGTCCCGGCTGTCATTTGTAGATCTTTAACAGTCGTTACAGGTATTGGCCCAAAAGTATGACAACCAATCTCACCAAGAGTATCGTTTTACCCAGCACTAACTGGTGGGGGTCAGATTGACAGTCGCTCCTTGTAATACTCTGGTATTTAGCTGCATCCGGCTAGACTGGAAGCCGAGCCCAACATAGTTGGGAAAAGGCTAGGCAGATGATGAAGTTCTGTCGCATCGCAAATGTGGTCTCGGTAACTCGACGCTTACTCTAACCAATTACTTACTTTCATTTGTTTCCTCTTCAATAGATGTCGCAAGATGGGCGTAGCTCGCGACCAAGCGATTAGAAGACCCTCGTCAGTCACGAATATAACATATTGCACCTTGGACAGTTAGCACCCTTGGGCATCCTATAATTTTCCCCACACCTGCTGGAAGTTTTTTTTTTCTGACAGAAACAACAACGGCGATAGTATACTTCCCACGACAAACCCTTTCACAAAGAGCATAACCACTGTATAATATGACAAATACTAACAATCATAGTTAATAGGCTAAACATAATTAATAACAGCCAAATGTAATTACAGCTATGTCATTTACAGAGCGCTATAGATTATCGCCTGAGGGCCTTTAATGCTAGGTGTCAATACACGAATCGGGTTGATTAGTACTATCTACGTTACGTAGGTACATACAAATCATTCACATAGTTGCATTTTAATGTGGGCAGGTAGATAATCTTAAATATGACTGTTTTTGGTGAGACTAAGTGACATATAAGTAGAGATCTAAATAAAAATATGGTGTTGGATTTTCAAGTTTCGCTTGATTTTTGTTTAGGCTTGCATAATAAGTGTCGACAAAAAAACATAGCATATAATACCTTTGGCTAATGCCTCGTTGACGTCAATTTAAAACCGAGAAGCCAACCCCAACAAAGTTGGTAAGCAGATGATGATGACTAACTTTCACATTTGTAACATTAGTAGGATAAACAGAAAGTAGATTCCATTATGGACCGTATGGTGTCGGACGTAAAGAATAGCACCATCCCATATCTTCCCGTGGGTGTCGTAAGAGGCGACTAAGGGACTTACCAGAGAATGGGCAGCAGCGTTCTCTGTGACTGTATAACAACCATACTGCGATCGCCAACCCGCCTGCCAAGCGTGGCGATTATGGCAAAACCCCCCCACTGATGAGCGCAACACAAAAATGGCCCCTAGTACCCGGCAGCCCGTCTACCCTCGACTATGGTAGCGGTCGAGGTTACGGCGTGGCAAGGGGTGCGAAGAATCTCCGGAAGGGATTAGGCTGCCTATACCGACGACTTGACCTGGCAACATACAACACGCGTACACTCCGGACCGACGAGAAGATAACGGAACTCGAAGAGGAATTGAGCAGGCTGCGATGGAGTATTGTGGGATTATCTGAAGTCCGAAGAGAGGGGGAGGATACGATAATCCTGAGATCCGGCAACCTGCTCTATTTCCGAGAGGGTGACCGGCAGTCCCAGGGTGGTGTTGGGTTTATCGTCCACAAGTCCCTCGTGAAAAACGTGGTGAAGATCGAGAGTGTGTCGACCAGGGTGGCGTACCTTATACTCAGAATATCCTCAAGATATTCGCTGAAGGTCATACAGGTCTACGCCCCGACCTCGGCACACCCCGACGACGAAGTGGAGACCATGTATGAGGATATTTCTAAAGCCCTGCATGGTTTCAAAACTCACTTCACCGTTGTCATGGGGGACTTCAACGCGAAACTGGGCAAACGAGACGGGGATGAGCTGCAGGTGGGGCAATTTGGGGTTGGACGTCGGAACCACCGGGGTCACCAACTGGCTAGTTTTATGGAGAAGGAGGGCCTCTATATAATGAACTCCTTCTTCAGAAAGCGTGAGCACAGGAAGTGGACCTGGCAGAGTCCCGATGGTGCAATTAAAAATGAGATTGACTTCATCATGTCAACCAAGAAGCAAATGTTCAATGATGTCTCTGTGATCAATTCGGTAAAAACCGGGAGCGATCACCGCATGGTAAGAGGCACATTGAACATCAATATAAAGCTTGAAAGGTCTCGACTGATGAAGTCCACGCTCCGTCTAGCACAAATCCAGATCCAAAACCCCGAGAGCTTTCAGCTTGAACTCCAGAATCGTTTCGAGTGCCTAGGAAGCTCAGTGGACGAATGCAACGATGGGTTCGTGGAAACTGTCCATACGACTGGGTCTAAGTTCTTCAAGACACGTCGTGCACAGAAGAACAAAAAACTCTCTGATCATACTCTCGAGCTCATGAAGGAGCGGCGCGAGATGATCCTGCAGTCTTCAGACGAGGCGTGGAAATACCGGCAGCTCAATAGACGGATCTCTAAATCCTTGAAACGCGACCTCCGCCGCTTTAATACCGAGCGTATTAAAGACGCTATTGAGCGGAATAAAGGCTCCAAGGTATTTTCAAGAGATCTGGCTATTGGGCAGAGCCAGCTCACGAAACTGAAGACCGACGATGGCAGGATCGTATCCGCCAAACCGGAGCTGCTGAGGGAGATCGAGAGTTTTTATGGGCAGTTGTACACTTCAACTAGCAAACCCGTTGCAAATCTAGCTAACGACCCAAGAGCTAGACTGACCCGACACTATACCGAAGACATTCCGGATGTCAGCCTGTACGAGATTAGGATGGCTCTGAAACAGCTTAAAAACAACAAGGCACCGGGTGATGACGGAATTACGGCCGAACTCCTGAAGGCAGGTGGGAAACCGGTACTTAAGGCCCTTCAGAAGCTGTTTAATTCCGTCATACTCGAGGGGAAAACGCCGCAGGCATGGTGCAGGGGTGTGGTGGTACTTTTCTTCAAAAAGAGCGACAATGCCCGGCTGAAGAACTATAGGCCCATCTCACTTCTAAGCCATGTCTATAAGCTGTTTTCAAGAGTCATCACGAATCGTCTCGCGCGCAGGTTTGACGATTTTCAGCCTCCCGAACAAGCCGGATTCCGAAAAGGCTTTAGCACCGTAGACCACATACATACGCTGCGCCAGGTTATACAGAAGACCGAAGAGTATAACCTGCCTCTCTGCTTGGCGTTTGTGGACTACGAGAAAGCCTTCGATTCGATCGAGACTTGGGCTGTACTGCAGTCTCTCCAACGGTGCCAAATCGACTATCGGTACATCGAGGTGCTGAAGAGTTTGTACAAAAACGCCACCATGTCAGTCCGACTTCAGGACCAGACCTCGGAACCTATCCTTCTGCAGCGAGGTGTGAGACAGGGAGACGTCATATCTCCGAAACTGTTCACCGCTGCACTGGAGGATGTCTTCAAGGTTCTGGACTGGAGAGGGCTAGGCATCAACGTCAATGGCGAGTACATCTCTCACCTTCGGTTTGCCGACGATATAGTGGTCATGGCTGAGACCATGGAGGACCTCAGTAAAATGCTTGATGACCTCAGTAGAGCTTCCGAAAGAGTGGGTCTTAAAATGAACATGGACAAAACCAAAGTCATGTTGAATGCCCATGTAAAACCCACTCCTATCAAGATCGGAGACTCTACACTCGAAGTTGTAGACGATTATGTCTACCTGGGACAAACGGTCCAGTTAGGTAGGTCTAACTTCGAGAAAGAGGTCAATCGTCGAATCCGACTCGGCTGGGTGGCGTTCGGGAAGTTGCGTGGTATCTTCTCGTCCAACTTACCGCAGTGTCTCAAGACGAAAGTCTATGACCAGTGTGTGTTGCCAGTGATTACATACGGGACCGAAACGTGGTCGCTCACAATGGGCCTCATCAGAAGGCTTAAAGTCACCCAAAGGGCAATGGAGAGGGCTATGATCGGTGTTTCCTTGCGTGATCAAATCAGAAATGAGGAGATCCGCAAGAGAACCAAGGTTACCGACGTAGCCCGAAGAATAGCCAAACTTAAGTGGCAGTGGGCAGGGCACATTGCTCGCAGAACGGATGGCCGATGGGGCCGAAAAGTTCTGGAGTGGCGACCGCGAACCGGAAGACGCTGCGTTGGAAGGCCTCCCACTAGGTGGACCGATGACCTCGTAAAGGTTGCAGGGATCCGCTGGATGCGAGACGCACGGGACCGGTCAATGTGGCGACACTTGGGGGAGGCCTATGTCCAGCAGTGGACGTCTTTCGGCTGAAATGATGATGATGATGATGAGATTCCATTATGCACTGAGCTAACAAAAATAGACCTTAAGTTGATGAACGTATAGGATATGTAAGTACGAGTATATAGAGGTATCTGGTATATGCTAACAAACATTCGTCATAATCCCAACAGTAATATCAGAAGTTCTCTCCACAGAAACTAAAATCAATATATTTTGAACTGCGGACCAAGTATCAACAGTTTGACATGCAATGACAAGGGTAACGGGTTCGAAGTCTACCCTTAAGAAACGAACGGTCATCTTCCTTTCATATTCAAACGCAACGTCTCGTTTGGTTATAACCTTTATTCAATTTTAGAGATACTTTAGTTCTGTTGTAGTTGTGTTTGTGCTTGAAGCTATCTTGCTGATGTAGTGGTTGAAAGCGCTACTACTGAGCATAAGTTCCTGGATTCGATTCCCAAGAGTTATTGTGTTTTCCATTAGGAATTACTCAGTACCCGAGTCATGATTTTGGTTCAGTAGTTGGCAATAAGCTGGCCGCCTCTGACATGGGACTAAAACATAACTTGCCAAATGTGGGTGTAATATGGGTACACCCCTTTGACGCTTACAGGCGTGATGTTATGTTTGTGTATGATTCTTTCATTACAAAACACGGTGAGAACATACGTTTTTTCCGAAAATCTTTCAAACTTGAGTACCTAATTTAAGATTCCTTCAGATGTACCTATAGATTATGTTAGCAGAACCAATATTTTCGAGCCCCGTAGTCAAATATCTGTAGTTTGACGTAAACTGACGAGGGTCCAAGTTTGTGCCCCTAGGATAGTCATGTGTGGAATAATGAAATATAAAGATTTTCTACGAAAAACCGTTCGCCCATTTGTTATTTATGATTTAAGTTGTTTTTGTTATGCAAACCAAGTAAACTGATTTGTTCAAGTTTACGCATATTTTGTAAAGGATAATTTGGGTATGGACGTGTTTTTTTTCAGTAAAACCTTTCATACTAGTGCTGAAATAGAATTTGAATTGTTTGTAAGGTTAGCTGTCTGACTTATTAAAATGGCAACAAAGATTTTTGTCTCGCTCTACTGAGCAGAATTCTTTTGACCTCAGACTCAATTTATTTTAGTTAAATGAGATGACATTTCTTTTGTAAGTAGGGTATTAAAACACTCATACACGTCACACATAAAATTATGTTTTATAACTCGATGAGGTCGGCGTTCCGTATACCATTCCGAGAGGTAATACCGAAACAATTCAGGGATAACGAATAATTAAAAAAAAAAACTGCCGTTCCATATATCTTGACCGTGTAAGTATTGCACTTTTGTTAGAAACAGCTGATGAAGAATTTCTATGTTGGGGGGCTCAGAATGATGTACTGAAAACGTTCGTGCCTCGGTGTCCCTTCCACACCCTCTATTTTACAGTTCAAAAAATCTTAGTCAAGTCATAATATGAGGACCATGCAGAAAAGTTCTGAGATGGTGTTAAAAAAAAAGATTTGAGTGAATGTATCCAGTCAGTGCACATAATATTATGTGTCTTAACCATAGACCAGTACTCGAAATAGATCACTTCACTCACTCAAATATCTGCAATTTTTGCATCACAAAGAGAACTCCAATTGAACTGAAATACAAACAAAAAAGGGACTACGTAATTAATAAAGAATCTGATGCACACCACATTCATCCAGCTCAATGAACACCAGAACAACTCAATCAAAATTAATCCATCAGTGCACTGTCGGTGATAATAACAGCACACGTACCTTCTCCAATTATTTACAAATTACAATCCTACGATACACATTAAAACACAATAGTTTCCAATTAAGCATTTCTGGTGCAACGTCGCGTTCCCAATTTTTAATTAACAATTGAATTATATATCGTTCAATTCGGATTCGGACTTACGTTTGGCCGAATCTGTAATTTGTGACTTTTGTCCGAAATTAATAGTGTTGTATTTGTGTTGCGCTTTCGATTCGATAAGCATTTTAATATTCGAACTAGTGGGGTGGGTAAACATCGATACGTGAGTGATGTTAATGTGTTCTTTGTGGGAATCAATCATGTATTTACAGTAGACTTATTGCTGATTTATTATTTAAATTCACCTTTAAATTGTAATGCTCTCTCTTCTCTGCGGCTAGCAAAAACGCGCAGTTTTTTTATTACATCCATATTCGTTCAGTAGTTTTGCATGAATGAGTAACAAACACTCATCCGTCTTTTTGTCCTCACGAACGTTCGTATTTATAACAGTAAAAAGATAAGATGTGTAAATTGAGTATTTTCAATTAGAAAATTGTTCGAATTTACTTTTCGTGGGAGCCGTGGTAACGGCCCCGACTTATGACTGGTAGGTCGTGGATTCGGACCCAGACATTACTTTGAGTAACTTATTTCATCATTACTGCTCTTAAACTGGTGAAGTAAACACAGAACACATCGTAGGAAACCGGCATGTCCTAGAACCAAAAAATGGAAGAAATGTGGTATCTACCAACCCGGCCAGCATAGTGGATTACAGCTGACTTTCTCTCATAGAGAGGAGGCCAGTGTCCCAGCGGTGGGAACATAGTCTGATTATGCAAATGAAGACTTCCATATCAAATACATTCATTCTCATAATCTCAAAATAATGCCAAGTAAATATAACCCCTCTGTGTATGACACTAACGAGTTAGTAATTCTTCTTGGGCTAGATTATAGACATCAATCTTTGCCGCTGTACTTGTGAGAGAACTCAATTTGTACTTACTTGTACTCTTTTATTTAGGTGTTTTATTTTTGTAGTATTTTTATGAGGTACATAAGGTTTATGGTAAATAATACTCTCTTCTAAAAAAAAGAAATATAACGGTATCGATATTCTTTTAGAAAATCATTTAGGAGACTTTTCTATATTATCATTAACACTAGAAACGGGATATTTACCACATTTTCTGTATCCCGTTTCTACTGTTAATGATAATGTTAGTGACCATGATAGTTTAAAATCTTTGACTTTTTCTATTTCTTATGATCGCTGATGATTTAGAAAACAGCCGATTGTTTCCGACAACTGATGGCAACTGATACCCAATGCTCAGAGGTAAATCAGTGATGACACAGTTATAATGATAGTCAGCGAGGATAGTCAAAACGTTTTGCGTGGATGTAACGCATTTTTAACTTGTTCTTTTTGTTTACCGCATTTTGTAAGCGTCACGTTTAGTCAGGGTAAATAATAGTTTTTTTTCTTTCTATAATTTTTTACTGGTTGATCAAGAAACCATAATTAAATAACTTCTTCATACATGGGTATTCAAATCATCTTAAAATGTGTCAACTACATATTTTTCATCAACCTTTCAACAAGAGCTTAATATAGTTAACTGGCGAGCACATACCCACGGATACATACGCTTCAAAATCTGCCATTCTGCCGACCCCCCACGTGGTAAGTGAAAACGAAAGCTACGTATCGTCAGTAATGACCGGAGTAATTGTGTTAGTTCAGTCCCTCGTTGTAACCCCCCGTGGACAGTCGTCTGATCTGCTGGTTACTATGACAACTCGAATTTAGAGGTTTTATTGATGCTAGGTAGATGATGACTCGAAGTTTCCCTGCGTGATCAAATCAGAAATGTGGAGTTTCGGAGCCGAACCAAGGTTACTGACATAGTTCGAACAATTCCTAAGCTTAAAGGGCAAAGACAATGGGCGGGGTACAGAGATCTCAGAACGAATGACCGATAGAGTTTTAATGTTCTATAGTTGTGACCGAAATTTTGAAGCAAAAGTGTGGGAAACCCCTCTTCCCCTGTGGACTTTTGACCTGGTGCAGGTACAAGGGATCACGTTCTCGATGCACCACAAGATGGGTGGTTGTGACAATGGTAGGAATAGGTCTATACCCAGCAGTACTTGAAGTCCGGCTATGAATAATAGTCATCTCGAATAAATCGTGCAAATTCAAGGTCATTCGGAGACCTAAGTATGTGAGAGGATGAATGTAGCTTTGCATGTTGGGGTCGGCTTCCAGTCTAACCAGATACGGTTTAATACCAGTATTTACATGGAGCGACTGCCTATCTGACCTCCACAAGCCAGTTAGTACTGGGTGATACCCTTTGGTAAGACTGGTTGCCAGACTTTCGGGCCAGTTGATACTTAGAAGAGAAAAATTCTCGTTTCACAAAAACGACTCAAAACCGAGTCGAGAACAACTGATACCGTCAGTTAAGGAAAAAGAGAAATAAAATTAGTCTAGAAATTAAATAATGCAATTAGGCGAGGAGAGGGGGCGTCCTTTTTTATTTCAGCGCAAATTAGAGGAGGCTGCGAATTGGACAGCTGGATTTCAGCCTGGGTTCAGTTGACAGGTGGGCGGAGTGGTTATTACTGAGGGATCTTTCTAAGTTTATTTAGGCTTGTATTTTTTAGTTAAAATATTAACTTTTTAGTCTTCTGGAGGTTTGCTAGCACTCATAGATTTTTCGTGTATTCGAAAATACGAATAGCTCTAGTTGAAGTAAAAATTGGCAGACAGTAAGGACCTTCCATACTAAAAGTAAAAGTAATATGCAGAGGCTTATCTTGATATTCTGAGTAGAAGATTTGAGCATTTTTGGAGTTGTTGACACTCGTTATGGGTCTGTAAATGTAGGTATCCCATTCATTATGTTGATTTTTGTTTCCAGAAACCAGCTTTTTAAATAAGTGATGTCATAAAACATAACAACATCATGACTGTAATTCCCGAATGGTTAGGCAAAGGTGTACCTAATAGTAAAGCCACATTTCGCCAGTTACGTTTTAGTCCCATGTAATAGGGGCCGAGCCTATTGCCATCAACCGGGCACGAATCCAGACTCCGTGACTGCTACTGAAAAAATCCTGATGGAAAAATTAAATAACACACTGCCCGGCCTGGAAATCGAACTCAGGACCTCATGCTCAACAATCGCGTTTGTGATCACTAGACCAACGACGCAGTCAAATTTGGAATGCCATAAAACATTGTAAAATTAACGTTATTTTACCACAATACGATTGTATTAGTGCGACGCAAATAGACTGACACTAAAATCAACATACAACAAGCAGGCTTGATGAACATGTCCGTTACCTACTTCATAGAATGATAAGAGGCCATTGTTCATGAAGTGGAAAAAATTCAGGCTGATCAATAAAAGCTTGAACCAACTCACCAAAGAATAAAAACTCCAACAGTCCTCGGATTCACACAAAAACGAGCATTGGAGCCACCCTGCGATAGTTTTTCAAAGAAACTGACATCATAGTCGGAACTTTGGCAATAACCCGGCAGAATTTAGTGGCACCTCATCAATTTGGACGTCCGTACTAACGCGGGCTCATTCTACGTGGTCGGGTTATGTATTAGTGTTTGGAGTTTGGGCAGACGTTTTTTTTGGGGCTGTGAGCTGTGGTTTAAACTGTAGGAATACCAGAGAGTCGAATAGTTTCGTCTACTGTAAGCGGAATTGTATTGAACAGTAATTGTAGCCCAGTAGTAACAGCCGCGTGTTTTTTTTATATTGACTGTTCCTGAAAAGTACTTTTACAACATTACCCTTAGATAGTTTTAAGCTTTCTCGGAATATAACTTACACTGTCACTTACGGGATATCTTCTGTGATTTCAACTACTCTGAGCTACCAATAATTCAGCAAGGAACTCAGAATAATTGAAAATCACGGAAGAATCCCGTAAGTGAAAGTGTAAGTTTGTCATCCTTAATGCCTAGTGATGATTTTTCGTGAAGAAGAGGTTGTCAATGCTAATTCTTAATTCACCAAGCAGCTTATCCCCGTCCACTGCTGGGCATAGGCATCTCCCTTGCGCCACAACACTCTGTCCCCTGAGTAGCCATTTTGTTCCAACCACCTTTTTTGGGCCGTCAGTTCATCTCGCGGGCTATCTTGCCTCTTCATCATTTTTACTGTTCTTATACATATTTGTTTCATCATTCGGTGGACAAAAAATCTCCAAATCATAAAATTCGCAGCTTCACTCCACTTTTAAAAACTACCCACATTAATTCCCCACCTAAACCACTACCCATAATATAGTTAAAACTAATTTAGTATCGGATAGCCCGTCGGTAGCGTCGGCAGCACTTGATTTATGCCGCACGGGGCGTTCACCGAAACTACTGTCATTAGTCACCGAGCATCGGTTTTTATGCTAACCGTACCGTGAGTGATGACTGGGCGGGAAGAAGATGTATTGTATCTATTGATTATGTGGGGGATGAGTTATATTAAGGGTAAAAGGGCTAATTGATTAAAGTGGCCGGTCTATTAATAGATACAGTTTTTCGCGGATGTCTATGTGATTATTCGCATTGTTGCTAATCATCCTGGAGCAATTAAACGAAAAGGTCATCTACATATTTTTCTTAAAGCGAAGTAATTTTTGCAATATTCTTATCTTATCTTACTTTTACTAAAACTAATAAAAATACGAAAGCTTGTGAGGAAACTGGGTATGTAATGGATGGTCACCCATCCACATATTAGAATCAACCTTTTACCAGAAGTAGGACAATTACAATTCAAGCTTCAATTAATGTATTCATACCCAGATACCCAGTCCACCATTGTGCAATCCTACCAATGATTTAAAAGCATCAGTGAAGCTGGGAGATAATGTGAATTAAACAGTGTCATGTGAGCGCGTCCGGCCGTGGCGGCTCTAATAGGGATGTCACGCGATTGTCTGGTGGTCGAGTGACGTGTGGCTAGTCTGTCTCGGGCTATTATTATGACATAATATTTGTTCATTTTGAGAAAGTTTAAACGAGGCTGATTGAGGTCTAATTAGATTCAGATAAGTTAAAAACTATTACATAAACTAACAACAAACTATAATAAGGCATAAAAACTCCTCAACGCCGTCAGCTGGTAATGTGCTCAAGAGACTCACGGCGTCGCCGTGTTGTATGGCAACACTTAGCCTCTGGCCAAGGTAAAAGCCAGTCCTTGGGTCACGGGAAGCGTCCACGAGGCGTTTCAGCTAAAAAGGAAAAGATAGCATTCCTATGTCCTTCTTCACTAATTTCACTTCTGGACTTAGCCAATCACAATTTAAACTACAAGTTATATCCCCCGGATACCTAATCTACCATTTTGTAAGTCCACCAATGATAATAATGATGATGTGTATTAAACAATGTCATGTGAGCGTGGTGGGTCTAATAGGGATGTCACGCAATTGTCTGCAGTTGGACTGACGTGTGGCTAGTCCGCCTCGGACTGTTGTAAAAGTGTGTTTTAGTTTTGCGAAAGTAGGTGAGGTTTGATTAGAATCATGTGATTCTACGAATATTACGACTAAACTTAAACTTAGTAATAATGCGATCATGATCAACTGTCGTAATAAAGAGCCCCTTATGGTGTAAAGATTAACAGTTTTAAATCAAAATAGTTGCGTATTTTTAGGCAATCATCAATCATCCTTCTGCCCTTATTATAGTAATTTATTTTGGGGAGGGCGCAGCATAACGTCGTAGCCGTTTTTTCAGTAATTACCCCCACTAAGTAATTAACAGGAACAGAGATCAAAGTAGATTCTTATAAAATGCACGAACAAGGTCACGTACACGAGGTACTGTTCAAAAATGTCTTTAAAGAAAACTAAGCAAAACCCCTTCTCCCCCACATGTACCCCGTCGCCCCCAAAGCTGTCAACCCCGAACTCGCGTCGCCTATAAAGGTCCACGTGATTTGTAGCCGCGCCGCGCTCTACATCAAAGTTCCCGAACATCGGAACACCTGGATTTGCGACTCCCATGGGGGTGAAACTACAGTTTTGTTCCTTTTTGGGGGTGATCGATGGGGGCAGTTCGGGATGTATGGGTGACAGGTTAGGTTTTTAGTTTGGACTAACCTTGGCCTGGAGTTTTTGCGTGATTTATGCCTTCGTTGGGTTTTAGCTTGCAGAAGTAGGGTTGGGAACTGAAAATGCTTTGATTAAATTCAAGTGTCAGTTTTTAAAGATTCGTATGATAATTAGATACTAAGTAGGTATTTGATGATTTATGATAAATTATATCTATATGAGAATTAGAATATTTTTTTAATTTATTTGAAAAAAAAGTATACAAAAAGTGTACATTTAGGCGCAGTAGTGTTATTTCCTATACAATGATATAATTAGTGCTTATAAGTAAACTATACTTAACTAAAATAAATTTACATACATCCAGTTGCAAGTAACGATAATGTTGAATTCAAATGTTTGGTAGCGACCTGCCCGATCTAGGTTTATATAAACCTGTGTTTCAGGCCATCACCAAATAGAAGCGATGTTAATGTTTCAACCATAGAAACGACATAATAAAGATTGTTGTAATGTGAATTTATTCTTCTTTATCGTTTGGTTGGTGCCTAGCCTAGTGTCAGAGTTTTTATACCGCCCATGGGCCTCTGACTTGGCTTTACGTCGTCGAGAAATATCTCTCAGGCATGCTGGTTATCTAACGATGTTTTTCTGTTTTTTGTGAATTTATAAGAAGTCAAATACCAATGCTTTTTTTTTTTTTTAACGTGGTAAAATCATCAAATGAGTCCTCCCACCCAGGGCAGAGCGGGAGGGACTGTCAGACTTGTACTGACTAAAATCCACGGTGTCCTTCAATAGCCCTTTATGTTCCAGGGTCACGGTAATTCTATGAGTCCCGCGACCAAATACCAATGCTTTCAAATAAGTTGATTATTAAGTACAAAGTTTCCCTGCAATTAATTAGGAAATCCAGATTCTTTTTTTTTACTGAAGAATGTTTCCACCCCTATTTTCTACAACCCTTTCACCCCCAAACCATCCCGCTTACAAAACCATTACCAAACACTATTTAGTATCATTGACTTTCAAAACAAACGTACTCAAGTACTAACACTAATTGCGTTGGCACTTCTCGGCGAGGTAAGTGCCAAGGTAAAGACTAAGGCGTGGTACTATAGAGGTGCACCCATTCGTGGTACCACGTAGTGCCGCGAGTCGGTGCACCTCTATAGACGTGATTGGAGTGTGGGTAATGGGAGGATTATTATAATGGGTTATGTTTTAATATTTGTTGGTTACTATGTAATCTAGGAGATACACATGGCGACACATTAAGCTATAGTTTTCCAATATCACATGGACTCGCTTTTTATAGACTTCCCGTACAATAAGAGATCCGCATAAATTGGTTTTGAATTGGTCGCCGTGCGTACTACCCTGCTCAATGACGGTCGACCACTTTTGAACCTTATTACTCAGGGCATAAGGGTGAAAAGTGGTCGACCGTCAGTGAACTCCGTAGTACCTTCAATATGTAGTGAGTGGAGTCTATTTCCATTCACACTAGGTAACACCTAATGGACTGCCTCGTTCGTCTGGTGGTCGCAAGCGCGACATCTGAGCAAGAGGCCCCGGGTTCGTTTCCTGGGTCGGGCAAATTGTTAGTGGGTTTTTCTATCAGGAATTTGTTAGCAGCAGCCACGGAGTCTAAATCTATACCCGGTTGATGGAAATAGGCTCGCCCCCTATTTACAACGTTTTTTATTTGTTTGTTCTTTTTTTTTTCAAGTAAGCATTACTGGCGAAATGTGCTTGTACTATTAGGAACACCTCTGCCCCAGTGGCGGACCTCTCATACAAGCCGAAAAGCCTGGCTTGCCTAACTATAAACAAAAAAAAAAAAATTTAAAAAAAAAAATTAAAAAAAAAAAAAATTAAAAAAAAAAAAAATTAAAAAAATTAAAAAAAATCCTCTCTCGGGAGCAGTGGCGGTACTGTTAAACAACCCCCAAAGACCTGCATTGTAGTGGCGAAGGTGCCATACAACTCGATTCCTACCGGCTTCCCTTTGAAAACAAACAACAAAAAAAAACAAAAACAAAAGGACAAATAATAAAATCACATTAAAGATATCTACTCCGGCTTACCTCTTACAAAAATTGACCCTTCGCTACTGCTCGCGTGCCTTAAACAAATTACCTACGCTACACCGTCATCATAATAACATCAGCTGATTCTACAACGCGGCAAAAGCAGCGTAATGCGATGCGAGGTTGTCAGCTTTACACACAACTATATTAATCCACAGAAATTATTTTAAATTCACGCGACGTTGCCAAATAGTCGGTAGTGACCCAGTGCTAGCGCTGTCTCTGTCACACTCACTGGCTTTCATTCGGCTTCTGACCTCTCTCTTACGCTCGTTGCAAATGTTCCTTTTGTCCGTAGGTACAATTCGAAATTATTCGAAATATGTATCGAATTTAAAGCTAGGCTTTTTTTTGAATGTGTGCGTGTAAGTCAGTGTAACTTTAGTGAATGTGTTTGTGTGATGCCGGTGATGCGCATATAGTTCGCGCAGAATAGGTACATCGCGCAGATTTTGCTAGAAGTAAACACGACGATTTAAAATCAGTTCAGATTTGTATTGAGAGATTACTGGTGCATTACTTTTTTGTGATTTTATTTTTTCAATTTCTTGTGATTTAAAGTGTTGTGATTAGTTTTTGCTGTAATTAACGTTGTTTAGTAGTGATTACTTATAGTTTTTTTACACTAAAATGAATTCGGAAACGCATGCAATTGTTCCTTGTGATGGATTAAAGTGTGTGAAATCGGTACTGGGCAAGGTAAATACTTTGAGTTTTACAGAAAAATACAATCTGGTTACTTCACCAAAACCTACTCCTGATTTGATTATTTCTCATAAAACTAAAAACCATAATAGGCATTTTAGTCGATCAGCGTACAGTATTCAATGGCTGGTCGGCTGCTCTCATTTAAACAAATTTTTCTGTTGGCCTTGCATATTTTTCTCTAATGATAAGAATGCTTGGAGTGCCTCAGGTTACGATGATTTAAATAACTTCTCTGGTGCCATGAAAAGACATCAGAATTCTCAAAAGCACTTGAATGCTGTTATTTCATTCTGTAGTTTTGGTAAAACACGTATTGAAACATCTTTATCTCGTCAGTTAGGTGACGAAATTTCTAAACACAATATGCGTGTCGATCATAATCGCACCGTTTTTCAAAGGTTGGTTGATGTTGTGTGTCATTTGGCACAACAGGAATTACCTTTTCGAGGTCACGATGAGTCTAAAACCTCATTAAACCGAGGCAATTTCTTAGAGCTTGTTTCTTTGCTTTCTAAGTACGACCTTGTCTTAGAAAAACATACAAATCAACAAGAAGGCAATAAGCCGGGGCCCAGTTACTTATCAAATAAAATTCAAAATGATATTATTCATTCCATATCCGAAGTTATTAAATCTCGCATTAAACTCGAGATTAATACGACAAAATTTGTTTCTATTATTGTTGATGAAACTCCAGATATAAGCAACAGAGAGCAACTATGCGTAATTCTTAGGTATCATTATGGCAACGACATTCATGATCGTTTTATGCGATACGTTAATGTATCTGAAAACCGTACCTCAGAAACTTTATCTAAAATTATTTTAGATTTTCTCAATGAATACGAGTGCATCGGAAAATTAGTAGCACAAAGTTACGACGGTGCAAGCGTAATGTCTGGTATAAGAAATGGCGTACAACAGAAAGTCAAGGACGTTTGTCCGCAAGCTATTTACGTTTGGTGTAATGCTCATATTTTAAACTTGGTACTTTCCAAATCATGTGGTAGGATTAGTGAAGTCAGTTCGTTTTTTTCTGCCCTTCAGGCAATGATTAGTTTTTTCAGTAACAGTACGAAACGTGCTGCATTTTACGACACCCATTGTAGTAAACGATTACCTCACCTTTCTGCGACTCGTTGGTCATATTCATCACGTATTGTAAACACGGTTACAGAACAAAAACAAAACCTTATTAAACTGTTTACTGAAATGGCTGACAACACGCAGCAGGAATGGGATGGTGATAGTATTTTAGCAGCGGAAAACTTTTATAGTTCACTAACATCATTCAATTTTATTTTTTTTCTTTCCCTTTTTCACAAGATATTTGAAAAGACCGATGGCTTGTACAACATAATTCAAAAATCACAAGTCGATGTCGGTTTTTGTGTTAACCAAATAAAAGTGTTTGACTCATGGTTGCACAATGAATTCCTTGCCCAATTCAGTAAAATTTATGAAGATGCATTGATAAATAATTCTGCTCCTCGTTTAAGACGTAAAGAGTACCTGCGTTCGTACAGAGTATAAACGACTCTTTGTCCAAATAATTGATAACATATCTTCCGAAATTAAAGATAGATATTCAGAAATGTTTAAATTACAGTTTTTCCAATTGCTTAATAACAAACAGTTTGATAATTATAATCGAGCTTTTCCGACAGCGGCATTAGACTCTTTATTAAGCATTTATGCAAACTATTTTGATAGGGACACTTTAAAGATTCAGTTGATAAGTTTGTATTCATCACCTGAACTAAAGGAACTCCATATATTCAATTTAATTGATTTCCTACGTGAGAATTCCCTTCAGGATGCTTTTCAGGAACTTTTAAAGTTAGCACATTTAATTGTGACAATTCCCGCGACAAGTTGTTCCGCGGAACGCGCTTTTTCATCTTTAAAACGTATTCACACATATTTAAGAAATACACAAGGACAAGAGCGGCTTTCCGAATTATCGACAATTGCCATAGAAAAACAGCTGTTGGTAGAATTAAAACGTTCACCAACATTTTATGCTGATGTAATAAAATCATTTTTACAGAAAGATAGAGCTTTTGATTTAGAATACAGAAAGTAATTAAAGTAATTTTATTATACATTGAAGTGTTACAATAAAAGCATGCACCAAACTCAAACGAATTGACAACAAACGGCTTTTATCAAAGCCACTGGAGGTATGTCATTGCTGATATGTATCTTTAAATCTATCTAGCAATACCATGCCTACTGTGTGCTTTGTTGTTTGTCATCTGTCCGTGGTAAAGAAGTGAAGAATGAAGAGTTATGGCTGTTTACATTGTGAGTAATTACAAACATTTTCATTAATAATTTGTAGTTAGAAACCAATTGATTATGTGTGCGCCATCTGTAGCAAAAGCGAGGGAAATCTTACGAATTGACTCGAAGAGTTCAGTTGTTACATTTAAGTCAATAGATGGCTCTTATATCATTTACTTATTTTGTTAAGGGATATAAAATACGAAAAGTTAATGATCACTATTTGTAATTTTATATTTAGGCATATTTAAATTAAATAATAGGAAAATAAAACCGGCGTTATTAAAAACCAATGTCAGAACTCAGAACAAAGAGCGAAACTCCCCCCCCCCCCCGCTCCAAATATCGTCAGTTGATTTGGGCTTTGCCTCAATTTGATTACGGGCACGCCACTGCTCTGCCCTAACCCTTTGGGGAGTACAGGCGTAATGTTATGTTATTTGAATGCCTAAATAACGCCCAGAGTGGTATTTCCAACTCTGCGTTTTTTTGTATAATGAAAACGCTTGAGGTGGTTTAGACGTTTTGATTTCAATAAAAACTAGTCTTTAGATTTTCTATATTACGAAATAAATTTTCTTTGTTATGAAAAGGGAAGTTCTGTGTTTTATAACAATTCCTGAACTTTGGAAACTTTTAAAAATGTCTGCACTAGAGTGTTTCACAGTTTTAGTTTTTTAGTGTTCCTTTTAAAACACAATTTTCCTCTTAATAAAAGTTTTTTGAAAAACTTATTCTTTGTCGGAGAGAACTTTGAAAGGCAAAAAAATAGAACTTTAAAACTAATAGTTCAGTTTTGTTTTGATTAATATTAAAATACACTGAGTAAATGTTTTAGAGAAATCCCCGCGTTTTTAAAAAAAAAAATTACTTGTTCTTGGTTCCCAATAAACAAACGGATTGTTTGTGAATGTGTGGACATTGTAGGCTTTGTAGATTCCCAGCTGCTTGTTAACTTTTGTTAACTTTTTATTTTGTTCTACATTTTTTGTGTAGTAAGCAACGACTTATTGTCGGGCCTACGCTGTCCCCCCATACTTAAGTACAAATGCTGTATCCATAGTAATACTGTAATACCAAATGATTTGAAAAGAGTAACCATGGAGTTTCTTGCCGGTTCTTCTCCATAGGAAACGACGAACCCGAACCGTGCACCTTTTTGTCGACGTTTTATAAGTGCCCATCGAGGCCTATGTGAAATAAAATATTTTGATTTGATTTGATTTGATCTTAATTTATAATTACCTTAATAAAAACTTAATTTATAATATTAATTAATACCAATCAATATTAGTATTATAAAAAATACTAATAGCGGTTAGTAAGATCAGTTACAAGCCATCAGCAATAATGACAAACTTCGACATGGTACAAACTTTCATCTACCTATCTATGTGTCACAGAATTATTAGAGATTTAACACCTTTGAAAGAATTTTCGAAAACACCTTACTCGCTGCTCCTCGCCTTTGTTTTAAGGAACTCTTATGCAAAATGTACTGCCGCTACTCCCAATGGTTTCAGCCATGCGTTGTCTGTTACTGAACTTACGTAAGTAGCTAACTATAAATCGGAAATTATAGTCGATGAATAATTTCACTTTTAATCCCGACTAATGACGTAACATACCACTTGCGGGTCAACATCATCTAGGTCACCATTTAACCTAAATACGGTAAAAAAACAAAACATAAAAGTTTAACATAAACCCATAAAAATACAGCGAAACAATAAACCTATACAAATAAGTACAGTGAGCGACAAATGTGATTGTCCACAAAAAAGAATTGATGGCAACACAGTACAATGAATAAAATAAAATTCGGCGATAACACTTGCGTGTGCGACCGTACGCGAATGTCAAATGTTACGCGATTGGATTAAATAAATACTGCTTTGAATTTTGTCGCTTTTGTTGTATTTTATTTTTTCGAGGTTTTCCGTATCCATGAGCTGAAAAACGTCACGAGTGAATGGGTTGCTTCTAGGCAATTGTAAAATATCGACAACCACATTATTGCGTATGGATGAATTTTGATATCTTTTCTTAGATTAACTTAGTGACATACCACACACAGTCGCACAGTCTAAAATTCCGTATCTAGAAGCATACAATATTGCATATCCCTCTGTGCGTACCCTAACTGCACTGCGATAGGTACCCACAACCCAGGCGATGAATCTACTAAACGCCCTGATTGCTCAGGAACCGGATCTTGATATGTTTACGAGTAGCAGTAAAGCTATACTTAATTACTGCATTAAATTTTTTAGTTAATGTTATGCTGTTGGCTTGCTGCTGGAGTATCCCAGGTGTCCGTTTACCTGCACTCTTGATGACCTGAATAGCGCCTCTGCCGCTGCAATAAACGTGGCCACCTACTGGGCCCAAACCGTCTAATATGGAAGGAACATCGATACGATAAGAAGAAGAAGCTGCAAAAGAGAATGTCGTGAGGAAAGTTTTGAGTATGACTGTAGATGGAAATAAGAGTAGAGTAAGACCAAATAAACGATGGATAGACTGTGTGCAGGATGATATGGCGCGAAGGGAGGTGTCTGATGAGATGACGAGTAATACAGTAGTATGGAAAAACAAGACTTGCTGTATCGACCCCAAATTATTTGGGACAAGGGCAAGAGAATGATGGTGTTGGCTTGCTGCACGCTTTGGTGCAAACTGTAGTGTTAATTGTCTATTTTTGCAGAAAGTACCTATATATATAAATAAATAAGAGGTCCATTTTTATCGAAAGTAAAGACTATCCATCTATGTAGTGTAGTTAGTGGTCAAACAACTCCGAGGACCATAGTTTCCTCTTTCTTACTTCATAGAGTAGTTGTTCCTATCTATTATGACGTTTGAACGGTTTGGGCGCCATAGCCACTTTTTTCCTTAAGATGGTGATCTTAAGGAAAAAAGAGTACCTACTTTTCCATGATGATAAAAGACTGAATTTTCATGCTCCGATTTTCATCCCTTACAAAATTAAATGCTTCTACATATTCACCCCCAAATTCAGTACTACAAAGCTTGAAGATACAATCCATCCTCACTCAGCAATTACATATAACACTAGCTTATGCCCGCGGCTTCGCCCGCGTGGAGTTAGGCAATTGCCCACGGGATCTTACTTCTGGGATAATAAGTAATCTATGTATCTATCTATAATACATACATAGATTTACATGTACTTGCTTATAACTTGCAATTATTAGTTTAAAGTTATATCAATTTAATTAGATACGTGAAATATTGATACCTTGGTTTGAGATTGGACATCGGATTTACTGGATTTTCAAGTCAATCGACCCCGAGAGTAAAAAGTTTCACAGAAAATTCAACACCCCATTTCACCCTCTAAGGGGTAGAAATTTCGAAAAACTGAAACTTACTCTTCACAAAGAATACACCCTCCAATTTTTATATCTTTGGGACCCGCGGTTTGGGCTGTGCGTTGGTATTTCAGTCAGCCAGTCAGGACATGGAATTTTAAATTGGGGGATGATTTTGGAAAAACTGTGATACACGTGTCTCATCATTTTAACTGAAGTATATGTAGACACATTTTCAAGTCAATCGACTCCGAGAATAAAAAGTTTCACATAAAATTCAAAACCCCATTCCACCCTATCAGGGGTGGAATTTCAAAAAACCCTTTCTTAGTGGATAACTACTCTTCACAAAGAGTACACTGTCCAAATTTCATGTCTCTAGGACCAGTGGTTTGGGCTGTGCGTTGATGTATCAGTCAGCCAGTCAGGACATTGAATTTAAATTGGGGGATGATTTTGGAAAAACTGTGATACACGTATCTCATCATTTTAACTGAAGTATATGTAGACACATTTTCAAGTCAATCGACTCGGAGAATAAAAAGTTTCACATAAAATTCAAAACCCCATTCCACCCTATCAGGGGTGGAATTTCAAAAAACCCTTTCTTAGTGGATACCTACTCTTCACAAAGAGTACACTGTCCAAATTTCATGTCTCTAGGACCAGTGGTTTGGGCTGTGCGTTGATGTATCAGTCAGCCAGTCAGGACATTGAATTTAAATTGGGGGATGATTTTGGAAAAACTGTGATACACGTATCTCATCATTTTAACTGAAGTATATGTAGACACATTTTCAAGTCAATCGACTCGGAGAATAAAAAGTTTCATAGAAAAGTCAACACCCCATTTCACCCTATTAGGGGTGGAATTTCAAAAAAACCCTTTCTTAGTGGATATTTACTCTCCACAAAAAATACATTCTCCAAATTTCATGTCTCTAGGACCAACGGTTTGGACTGTGCGTTGGTATATCAGTCAGCCAGTCAGGACATGGAATTTTAAATTGGGGGATGATTTTGGAAAAACTGTGATACACGTATCTTATCATTTTAACTGAAGTATATGTAGACACATTTTCAAGTCAATCGACTAAGAGAATAAAAAGTTTAATAGAAAATTCAACACCCCATTTCACCCTCTTAGGGGTGGAATTTCGAAAAATCCTTTCTTAGTGGATACTTACTCTTCACAAAGAATACACCCTCCAAATTTCATGTCTCAAGGTCCAGTGGTTTGGGCTGTGCGTTGATATATAAGTCAGTCAGTCAGTCAGTCAGTCAGTCAGTCAGTCAGTCAGTCAGGACTTTGAATTTTATATGTATAGATGTTTATGTTAATACTAAAATTCCCACTACCGGAGCGAACTAGTTAAAACCAGTTGAAACCGGTTAAAACTGGTCCAGGGTTGGCAATGTTGTGTTAAAAAATATTAGATTTTAATTTAGTTGTGTAATGAGTTCATCATGAGTTTAATTTTTTTTTTTGCGAGGAGTAATTATAGTTACTGTGATTCTTTCAAATGAGGTTAGGAAAAAAGAAGTTTCTGAAAAGAATTAGATTGCTACATAAATATTATAATAGAGTTTTTAAAAAGTGCGTAGTTTTGGCAAATTCTATGTTATATTCTCGGAATCTAACAGTGTGATTCGAGAAATTGGTCACAACCACAACGTGTTAAAGTTTCATGTATTTTTGATGGAATAAATAACGACTGCCTCCTTGTCAGCTTGCCGCAAGTTTTACCATGAAGTCTTCGTTCACTACCCGGACACTATAGGGTGTTTCTATGAGTCGGTTCTAGGGCATGCAAAATCCGTTCGGTCAGTAAAATCCGGGAAAAACCCGATTCCTCATGTCCTAGTCGGTTCCCAGTAGCAGACAGGACTTTGAATTCTCAGTCTATCTGTTACTATGTGACTTAAACACGTTACTTGCGAATATGGCTGTCTTATAGGTAAACCTCTGCCAACCAGTCTTACCAAAGGGTATCGTATAACCCAGTGGTAATGGGGTTGTGGAGTTCAGATAGGCAGTCGCTCCATATAACATACTGGTATTCAGCTGTATCTGGCTAGATTGGAAGCCGACCTCAACATATTTGGGAAAAGGCTAGGCAGGTGACGATGTTATGTTTATGTTATTAATGATCCCTGATTGGCTGAGTCAGTCTTATTAGTATTTCATTAAAATAATTGATGAGTTACTAACATTAACACATCTTTGTCCAACCTCAGCGTTAATTTTGTCATAACTCGTTATCAAAACAGATTATCATCATGCATTGAATTCATGCGAGCCATTACACAATCACTGAGTTTTAACTAAAATGTAATCGAAATAGTTTTGTCAGCCCTATTGCGTCGGTAAATTCAGTTTCATCGATCCAAACTTTTGGTTATAACGGCATAAAATTATGAAATATTTCGCTTTGTAATGTTTCTGCAGTTATGAGGAATTTTAGTGGTGAATAAATAAAGTTATGTTAGTTAGTGCTGAAATGAGAAAATTAAACTAACTAGGGGTGTTTAAGTAGGTACATATCTGCTTTGGGGCCCGCCGGGAATGGTGGGCTAGCTGATACCCGTCGAGGGTGCGCGTGTATGTACTCGTATCTCCCGGGCCCCGGGAAGAGTAAGTATCCACAAAGAAAGGATTTTTGGGAATTCCACCCCTAAAGGAGTAAAATAGGGGATGAAATTTTATATGAAAGCCCGTCAGTTTTGAAGTCAGGATCTTCAAATTTATTGTTTAGTCTGACGCTTGAAAATTAATTAATAAGTGTCTCGGCGTTTTTGATAATTCTACCCCTGAGGTGTTAAAAAATGTGATGAAGGTAAGTAATCGAATATTTTTCGACATACACGCGGGCGAAGCCGCGGGCAAAAGCTAGTAAAAATAAAAAAGATACACATCTGCTTAACCCTGCAGAGATTACAGGCGCGATAATGTAACTCCTTACAGAAGAGGTTTAATGTACTCACGCATTAACAGATGAATAAATGAAAACGATAGAAAACATTAGTACATCCGTTAACATAATAAGAGACCTTATCGGTGAGGTTCTTCAGAAAGGTTAGGTGCGTAGTGCTTGCAAACGACGTGTGTGTGTGACCTGATGTATGAACATGGACGAAGCGTAAGGAGTATTTTAAGGATCGTAGCAGGTGGCGTTCTGTGCTTTCTGCTCACACTTGCGGAGTAAAGCCGTGAGTTTCATCATCATCTGCCGAGCCTTTCCCCAACTATGTTGGGGTCAGCTGAATACCAGCATTTTACATAAAGCTACTGCCTATCTGACCTCTACAACCCAGTTAGTACTGGGCACTACGTACGCCTTGGTAAGATTGGTTGTCAGACTTTAGGGCCAACCTGTAACGACTGTCAAAGATCTACAAATGACATCCGGGACGAAAAGCTTAACGTTCTTTCCGAGGCACGGAGGAAACTCGGTATGCAATGGGTGGTCACCCATCCACAGATTGATTATTATTATTTAGCCACGAGCTCCCCGAGGCGTGGGTCTATGTTTTGTTATTCTTTATCACAAATAAATTAATGTCAATATTATGTATTCGTGGAAGAACTCAAAATTAGCTTCGAATCGTTGTCGGGTCAGTAAGCATTGGTTTCCGCTTAATTGAGTATGAAAAACATGCTCCACGAGTTTTTTTTTTAAATTGTTATCTGAGTTATTTTTAGTGGGTGGATGGAAGTTTTTAACAATATTAAACAATGTAGGTTGTGTTATTTTAGTATTAGATTCCTAGCAAAAATTTGCCTAAGTACTGTATTTCAATGGACAATTATCACGTAACAAGAAGTGTATTCATTTTTTCAATTAATAATCTTAAATACTCATGATAAACTCAGTAAATTTAGACATTAGGAGTCACTGATACTAAGTAGCTAAGGTTCCTCCTAACAGCTAAGTAATAACAGCCGCAAGGGTCTTTCGTCGATAGTTGACTATCAGTACCTACCGTGCTCCCTCCGGGCCTCGGAAAAGATAGAATAAAGATAGATCTTTAACAGTCGTTACAGGTAGTCAGGGGGCCGAAACTCTGACAACCAGTCTTACCAAGGGGTATTGTATTACTCAGGAATAACTTGGTTGCGGGTTGGTTGGCTGGTATTCAGCTGCACCCGGTTAAACTGGGACCCGACCCCAACATAGTTGGCAAAAGACTAGGCAGATGATGGTTAGACTGGAAGAAGACCTCAACAAGGTATTGTCAGATCAATAACATAGCATAAAACCATTGTAACTAGCACCAAAACATTCTGCCAGCTCCATTTACAGTCTAAGCTGAGTTGCAGGTGCACCTCCCCAATCCAGTTCGAATCAGTCGGAAACTAAATAAACTATCGATTTGTGGAGTCGGTGGGAACTACCTGAGTTGCTAGCTATTTGCATCTCTCGCTTAAGTGGAAGTGCAAAACCATTATTGGGGTTGGCAGAAACAACATAACGCCACTTGCTACTTTTTTCGGCATTCTCCATCTTCATACACCTGAAAAGAGAAAATAATTATATTAAGTTAAACGAGTTACGATGATTTGTGCCCGGTTGATGTCAATAGGCTCGCCCCCTATTACATGGGACGTAAACATAACTGGCGAATTGTGAGTGTACTATTAGGTGCACCTCTGCCTAACCTACATTTCGATATGTGTTAAACGATGTACATAATATTGTTATAATGATTTGTCAGCCAGCCCAGTGGATCGGTTGCATTTACGTCTATTGTTAAATCAAAAATATCCTAAGTACAGCTTGTTATATAGAAAGAACCCTTAAATTGAATAAAAAAATCTAAATAAAATTATTTCCTTGGAAATACAAAGTTTTTTTTTCATAAGGATACACCTCGAAAGCTTCCTTCAAAACTAGGAATGAACAAAATCTCCGAGAACACAATATAACGATATTACCCACTGCAGCGAAGCGAATTGCGAATCAGAATCCTTCAAACACTCCATAGTCAACCTTATTTCTTTGCGCTTTACCTTTAAATTCCTTAAGCAAACAACTCCAGAAATGGAAAATAGAAAATTAGACTCTACATCTATAGTTTTAAAATTCAATTTTCAATAAAAGCAATTTCAGTTCTCATATGAAAAGGTAATGATTTTTCAATTGTGAGTCGTATCGTTTGAGCATTAGAGTGCAATGTTGTTTGTTCTGAATTGGATATTTTGTATTTCGCAAGCGGAATTCGCATACATTTACTTACCTTACACTAAATGTTATATAATTTCATTGTTTTCCAGTGTGAATGTATCATCACTAGTCTTTAGATACATTGAAAAGATTAACATTATTGTTTCATTTCTGTGTATTATTTTCGTACCATTCTGGTTTTCAGGAACCCTAAAAAAACTTAATATCAACTTTCAGAATCAATATGTGAAGTTAAGCAACGGTCTGCAAGGTCAGTATTTGGATAGGTGACCATATTTTTCTCGTCATCTTTGCTTAAAAAACTATTTGAGTACGAAATCTATGTATAAAAGAGTAACTATATAATTTCTTGCCCATTCTCCATAAGAAATGATTAGTTGATTACTATGAATATGTTGTTCCATAAGATTTTACAACTATTTAATCAATTCCAGTTGTTTGTATACTTGTCATTCAGACATCGTGTATTTTAACGGCATTATTAAGATATATGATTTGACTTTGTAAAACACCTAGGAGATATTGATTCTTTATTTTTATAAACAAGCTGTGCCTACCTAGCAGTGGCGAAGGTTCCATAGAACTCGATTCCTACCGGCTTCCCTTTAAAAATGTTACAGTCAGTATTCTATAGACAAATAATATAATCACATTAAAGATAATGTACTCCGGCTTACCTCTTACTTTTGACCCTTCGCTACTGCTACCTAGATATTTGATTTAATCTCCAGTTTTTTCCCAAGCCAAAGGCAGATTTCCTTAACCAACAATATCGTATAACAGTCACCATACGGCAGTTTCCAGATTATCAACCAATTTACCCTGATCTGTCCCGCCACCCTCACCACGTCCATTCTGTCCAATAATAACGGTTTTAGTGAAGAAAGAGGGGGGTCTTGATATAATGGTGTCGGGAGGTAACTTGATAGGTGAAGCCTTAGGTTGGTATCCAGTTGAGTGGGATGTGTGTGTAGTACCTACCATTGATTTTTTTGTTGTTTGGCAGACGGTTGTGGCATATGGTGTTAATCTGTTGTTATGTTGTGGAGATTCTAATATACGTTCGACTTGCTCGTTGGGCGAGCGGTCGGAAGCGCGACTGCTGCGCATGAGATCCTGAGTTATATTCCTGGGTCGGGCAAAGTCTTATTGGATTTTTCCATCAGGAATTACTCAGTAGCAGCAACGATCGAATTCGCGACAGGCAGCGCAACAGCCAATCGCTCAGCCACTTCGCCAACCATGTCATCAAAAATTTGGTGTCAGTATTAAATTAATTAATTCTTAAGAAAATATCCATAATAATGATATTATATTAACACTAGAAATGGGATATTTGCCACGTTTACTGTTGCTGTTGGTTTTAATATCCATATGGTCGATGAACTTGCAACTTAAAGGACGTAAGTTCGAAACCACACCCAAAGCACTTTTAATTGACATGAACGAGTCCTGTTACAGGGGTTAACACGAGTATTAGTAATGTGAAACGCACATAGCTGGTAATCTGTTTAAAAACGTGGTTTACCGCTTACAGGCAGCCAAATTAAGGATTAAAACATGATATTTTTGACTGTCATTGGCTACTCAGTCGTGGCTCGGAAGGCACGTTAAACTAAACGTCCCGGTTACCATTCGTGGATATATGACCGTTGTTACGGTGGTCAGAATTCTGACAACACACAACATTCAACAACAACATTCAACAACAACAACAACAACAACAACAACAACAACAACAACATTCAACATTCTGATAGTTTGACCACTAGTCTTACCAAAAGATTGGGCCAGGCAGTCGCTCCATGTAAATTCAGTAATTTACATGGAGTGACTGCCTTGCCCTATCTGAACACCAGTGTGTTCAGCTGCAATAGGTTCGAGTGGG